>JAQHUG010000266.1:2247031-2277900 GCA_028555095.1 Dicrostonyx torquatus | reverse complement strand
TTGCTATAGGCCAAGCCATTTTCTTTATTCATTAACCAATAAAAGCAACATATAGACAGAAGTTCCTCCCACTCCAACAGAATACCTACTTTCATACAGTATTCTGAATTATTACAAATACTTTCACTTGACTAAGTGAAAATAAATCATTTTTCTCTCTTTATGACAGTAGATCTCAACCTTGGCTGCACACTAAATTCACCAGGGAAGCCTAAAGACTACCTTCCCAATTTCTGAGACTAATTTAATCAGTCTGCAGTATCACCTGGATAATGGGATTTTTTAAAGCTCTCGAGGTGATTATAATATGCAGTCAAAGAGGAGAATTATAGATATTCCTTAAGGAGATAATAAATAAATCTTTAACCAATATGCAGGGGCTATAAGAAAAATGTTAATTATTCTGAACAACTCCACCATTTGATACTTGACTAGTCTTCACTCTAAAGAATGCATCACCTATGCCACCAAAGTGCCTATGACTTCCAATCATGAGGTCCTCCCTGATGATGACAATACCATGTGAGTATAACACCTTAATATATCCCCCTGGGGAAAAAGTCTCAATTGATTTGAACTTCATAAAAAAAAAAATGTACAAGAATTCAAGCGGGCTGCCCTAAGGTGTGATTTCCCTCTCCATATTTCATAACGTGGGAGTCACATTCCTCAACCTTTAAAGTTCATTTTTACTTTTTTAGTTTGTGTTGGAATGGGGACATGCACACATGTGTGCACACATGTCAAGTTACATGTATAGAGATCCAAGGACAACCTGCAAGGGTCACTTGTCCGTGTGGGTCCCAGGGAGTTAACTCATATTGTCAGGCTCACTGACAGGTGTCTTTACCTGCTGACCTATCCAGAGGGCCCAGCTTTCTCAATTTTCTTTTGAAATACTTCAATGACCTCATAGCCAATGACTTGGCTGCTATTTTCTGAGAGTACAAATAAATGAAACTCTTAAAAGAAAAAAGAGACAGAAGAGGTAAAACACAATCCCAATACTTTATTTCACTTTACAAGCAGTCTTTAAACATCAAAATAAGGGATGATTACATTTTTGAAAGAAAGGGACTCCAATACCACTTAATCCATTGGAGTTCTCATTAGCACAACTCATTCTACCAAATTAAGCACTGCCGCTGTGGTACCCGGACACCCTGTGGAGGATTAGATGAATCAGCTAAAGCAATAAGCATTTTTCTCTGAGATACCATTTCAAGTCCAGCCTGAGGTTTTTCTTTAATGTGTGGTTTCCCACTGGATCCCCAGAGGACACGGTATTCCCTAGTATTAAAAGCAGCAAACAGTGTAACCCATCCCTTTGGTATCTGCCCCCACACTACTAAACCAAAGGAGCACAGAGGATGAATGATTTGGGCTCTGTTAGAATAGCACCAGATCTACTGGAAACTGCAGGCAAAAGAGAAAGCCAGATTGCCAGGGTTCACCACGGCTTTCTGGTCCCTCGGGTTTGATAATGGCATTGAGACGGTTTCTGTGAAGTCATTTGTTCTGTGTCAATACAGATTTCTGTTTTCAGAGCTTTCTTCGGGACACTTACAGGTCTCAAGTCATGTTAAAGGGTACAAGTTCCACAGAAAACTAGGATATCTTTATACTTCCCTTTTACAGTATCTTTTCTCCATTCTAGATCTCACTAATTGTTTGAGACATTCACTAAATCTAAGGCTTGCACATGCCAAACACTTACTAGATTCCGTATGCCATGCACTGTGTATGTTATGTATACAGTATACTTATATAAAGTGTCAGGCCACAACTGTATCTCAAGCCGCAAAAGTAAGGCAACACATCACTCAGGAAACAAGGTGCCACGCAAAAAAAGATGCCCTTTCGGCACTTGCAAACCTATTAGTCATTTCTAACAAAGCTGGCTTCCCTGAGCCTGTTACCAAAAGACCGGAAAATAAATAAATACAGAAAGGCCACTTGTTTCCAAAGGAGATAAAAGTGGTCGTTTTGAATAAGTTGAATATGCCTATCTGAAGAGCATGGAACTAAAAGGGTTGCAGATTTGGGATTTTGAAAAATTTGCATACATATTACATCGTATCTTGGGGATGGGACTCAAGCGTAAACACAAAATGTATTCATGTTTTCTGCTTGCCTTATACACATAGGCCAAAAGTAATTTCTGGCAACCTCTTTAGTTTGTAACCATGACTTATCAAATGAAGCAAGATACGAAAGGATCCACTTATAAATCACTAAAAAAAAGTTTAAGATTTCTGAGCATTTAGGCTTATGGATTATCAGATTATGGATGCTTTTTCTGAACTACAAAATTCAAATGAAAGATAGGCAAATAATCTCATCCAATATTGTATTCTCTCAACACCATCCTGCAAATCAGTGTTGCTGAAGAAATTGCTGCAGCTTATTTATATAAATTTCTCACACTTAGAACTATCAAGGGCTATGCAAACTGCTGAGAAATGATTGTATGAAAGGCTTATTTCATAAAATGCACTGTGCATCATTTCAATGACAATGCAATTAGCAATGCATGAACACACAGGCATAAAAGTCATGCAAAAAGTTATCAGGTAACACTTTCACCTTTGAAATCTCCCTTTCCTTATTTCTAGTTAAAAACAAGAGTTGGCCATTTTCTCAACATGTTATATTCAATAGTAAAAACAAAAATAACCATGAAATGGCTGAGTACACTCTTCCAGTTCCTGCTTAATCCAAGCTGCCATCTCTTTAAACAGTGTTCCCTGTAAATAGTTGTGAATAGAGACTTAACAGCAGAAGCACATCTGTGAATAGACTTCTATGTTGGCCAAAGGGCTTGTCTTGGTTTCCCCAGCTTTTAGCCACTCAGAACCCTCTAGGTTCTCAACATTTTCTACACGTATGACAGGTGGAGACAGACCTTATTAAATAGACGTGATTTGCTTGAGGACTTGTTTGTTCTGTTTACTGTTTTTTCTAGCTATAACACTGATCTCTCTTTCAACCATCTAGAATTACCCAATGGTCGTGATTATTGATAGTTCTATAACGGAACAAATACAATCAAGTCAATAAACACGAGTTGGTGTCAAGCAGTGTTTACTGCTGAAGCCATTTCACAGTGGCTGTTCGTCACCACACGAGCCTGTCATGCCTATAGCCATGCATATGTCCACTGAGGCAGTGGGACCACCTGGGACAGTGCTCTGTCACAGAAACCAATCAAAATCTAACCAAGATTTTCTGTGAAAGCACCAATAGTCACCGCCAATTCTGAAAAGCATCAGCTGTTACTCTTCTGTGTTGATGTGTGCTAGTCAAGACCACAGCACACATATTTCCACTAAACTGAGTTTACTACTATTTAACATTCTCCAATAGCTCATGCACACAGCCTCTTATGGCTTTTGTGGGACATTTTAGACAAGCGAAAAAACGGGGGAACCAAACAAACCCTGTAGCTCAGCTCTGTTTCTGAAATCCAAATAGCCCTACCAGTGAGAGGCTTTGACTACAAAGCTAAGTCGTGGCCTCCAGGGTAAGGTTCTTATCTCTGTAACTCATTTTCTTCAGTCGCAGAATGCGGACCCTCTCAGACCTCAATTTCTGATCCTCTAAGTTCACAAAGTTGGGAGAAGTGAGAAAGCAGTGAAAAAACCATTTTATTGCCCGTCTGACTACAAAGAAGAAGAAGAAAAGTATACAATGGATTAGTGACTGTGCAATCTTCATGTTACTTCTTTTATAAAAACCCAACTGTATAATTCAAGACTTAAAGTAAGTTTTGGCATTAATTGTTGGCTTGTGCATCAAATTCACATGAACACAGTTAAATTCCCATTTTATTTTTCCTAGGAGGAAACCTGGCTGCCAAGAATTGCTCCAGCTCCCTTCAGCAATCTTAAAAAAAAGAAAAGAAAAGAAAAGTGGAGGAGCTTCTGAATTAGGTAAATGTTTAGGGCGTTTGCAACAGGACCTCCCCATTAAAATATAAATACTAAAGTTCATCTGATTATGCTTGAGGTTCTCAATATTTAAAAACAAAAAGTCTAAGCATTCCAAATATTTTGCAGAGAATGTATGCAGCGCTTTTCTCCTTTCATGAAACTGGGTTTATTTTAGTAATGATGGAGTAACATTACATCAACAGTTTCCTCAGTAGCATTGTGAGTACACCTGTCTGCAATTCAAATAACTGCTAGAGAAACATTCTGTTCAAACAGGAAGAGCCAGGAGAGCTGCATTATTTGACCAAACAAGGGAGAGTCCCTTCCTTAACAAACTGCAACAAGTATCCACAGTAGAAATGAGGCAGGGGTAAATGACTTTCCTCATAAGGAGTCTAAAGGAAACCACTCCAAATACAAACGGCCTCTTGATTTTTACCAGATAATAATTTGTACATTGAGCACACTGAAGCTAAGCTAAATGTAATGTGAAAGGTGAAACTAGACACTGGATGATGCTCACATACTTTGGATGGATTCCTAGCACAACGGAGAAAACTGAGGCTTAGTTTAAGATGACTATGGGAGTTGGCCCCTGCAGAACCTACACAGATAATACAGACTCAGCCCAAGCAGCACATGAGGATACACGGCCTCATGTAGGAGTGGAGCAGCGGGCTTGCCACGCTGCAGGGCATTCACTGCTGAGGAATGGCAGCTTTCATCATGCCAAGAGCTTTGGTGCTAGAAAATGCTCCTCTGACCTACTTCTCCCCATCGCTTGAGGAGACGGCCTAGAGCTGGTTAGGTCTCTATCAATCCGACGTTCTGTGAACTCCCTAGAGTGTTGGGCTACCTGAAGGGCTGCTGGGATGAACCGTCAACAGTAAAGGAATGCGCCAGAAGTACTTAGGAGAATGATAGTTTCAGTATAGCTCACTTGCTCATTTTTCAAAGTTAGGAAGAATGCTTTTTAAATATGTATTACGGCATTGTTAACCTCAGGCAAATTCACAGTTATCCACCTATCCCCAAACTCAATGAGTTGCACCCAGTAACTATGCACAGCTTTTTAACATGTCAAGCAGACTTCAATAATAATAATAATAATATAAAAACAAAGATTGGACAAATGTGGACAGGAGCGTTGCGGTCAGAGGCACAGGTGAGTGGGACGAGAAAGGAAACTACTTTCTCTGGACTAAGGTTTTATTTTAAGTCAATTCAGAGGGTTCCGAAAGAAAAGGTTCACGTGCTGAAGTGACTATTTCAGGAAAATAAGGACTGTACATGTAGGTATGCTTTCTGCAAGCTCTGGTGTCGCTGGGTCCGCATGCCATGTCACAAGCTAAGGGGACGCTTACAGATTCTTCACAGCCTTCCAAGTTCAGCATTCCATTAAAGACGGTTTCTGAGACAGTTTCTATTGTACACATTTATCCAATGAAGGTGATTTCAGCTGTTCCCTTTTTGTATGGTATAGAACATCAGACTCCCAGGGTCCTGTTTTCAAACTAACCATGGTAGACATTTCTTCTGACAGAACTTCCTTAAATGTGGGGAGAAAGAGCCATTCGCTGAGCATTTTGCTCTAGCCCTTCAACTAGCATCACCAGAGAACTTCATTAAGGCTGCCATGGTCTGGAATTACTACCCACCGTCATTCTGAGTGACTTCCTTTCACGATGTTTGAATGCTACGCCCTGCTTGTTTGGCAGCACAGGAAACTGAGCAATGTAACTTTGCTTTTAATTCACCAAAAAACATGTAGGAGATTTCTCTGTAATGGGAAAGTGTCCCTGCTCCATCTGCTTCACCTAGCTACATGCTCCAAGCAAAACCCTGCTCCATGCACCCCACAGCAACCCAAATTAAAGTTGTTGGGAGTTGCATCTAACCCTGTCCCAACCTAACCTGCCCAGGTGCAATTACTGCAGGGCCTGCAAGGTGCGGTCAGCTGTTCCGTCCACGTCTTGCGGATGGTGAAGTGAAGCTGCCAGCCCCTGTCAGCCCCCGCCAGTTCAGGCCAGCTCGGACCAGCTCCCACCGAGGTTAAAGACCAAAGCGCTCCCTCCTGCCCTAAACACCCCTCAAAGACTGCCTAAAATAGTGTCCGGCCCCTCGCAGAAGGGTGGCGGCAGGTGCCCGAGAGCTCTCCCAGGAAAAAAAAAACCCTGGGGGGGAGAAGTAGCCGCAGGAGGCTCCCGGTCCCGCCACTCACCTTCTGCTGCCTCCGGGCCATGTCGGTGGGCTGCTTGGCATTGAATGGGTACGCGATGCACCTCACCACGAAGACGTACAGCTGCAGGCGGATGCGCCGCTCCTGCTCCTCGTCCAGCTGCCGCTCGGGCTCATCTCGCCCCTCGCTGAGCACCGAGGGACTCGGGCTCACGGGTCTCGCCGCTCCGCCGCCGCCACCACCTCCGGAGCGCCCCGGCGCGTCCCGCCGCCCTTCCCGAGCCGTGGCCGGCGGCGCTCGCTGGGAGCCACCCGGCGCCACCAGCACCTCGCGGCTTTCCTCCTCCAGCCCCTCGTCCGACTCCTCCTCGCTGGAAGACGGGTCGAGCATGGTACTGGCTGAGGCTCGTGGGCTCCTCGCCGAGCGCAGCTGTCCCCGCGGGTCCGCGGGAGCTTGGGTCCGTGCGCGGCGGCCGCAGAACGAAAGGGAAAGTGGCCCGGGCTTTCCGGACACGTCGAGTTCGGCGCCCGAGTGTTTGCCGCGGCCAGGACGCGGGGCGGGCGATCGGAGCCGCGGGAGGCGAGAGGCGGAGTTAGCGTGGGGCCGCTCGGGGCGCCCGGGGAGCGCTCGCCCAGCCCAGGTCAGCCAGCCCGCGCGGGCCCCCCAGTCCGGCCGCCGACCCCCCACAGCCCGCGCAGGTGAGGAACCTGTGGCGCCTCCAAAGCAACATGTGGAATGGAATGTCGAGGAGCGGCCGCGGGGCCGCGGAGTGCGCGTGCGCGCGCCGCCGCCACCGCCTGGGCTAGGCGGGTGTGCCTGGTGCCCCGGAGCGCGCAGTTTGCAAGGAGCGGAAGGTTCAGAGCCCTTAGGACCCCTACCCTCGAATATCCGTCATCCTGCAGGCTTTCTGTGGACCTGGTGGTGGTATAGGGGCAGAGAAGGCAGTACCCCAGGAAGAGGGGAGGGAGAGAGGTCTGGGAGTTGCTGGGACCCAGTTCTGAAACCCTTCGTGAAACCCGAGTGCTGAAAAGTGAGTCCCTGCCCTCCACCTCAAAGTATTCTTACCAAGGGACTTGAAATAAGTCTCTTGTCCTTCTCCACTGCGATGGGACACTCTGCGAGAAGTCCAAATTGTAAACGTCACAGAAAATGCATTAAAAGAAAAGTTGGTGTGTGTGTGGGGGGGGGGTTCATTTAAACTGGTATATATTCTTGTTTCTTGCAACCCCATGAGCATGTTAAATTTTATATTTGCAAAATGATACTCAGATTCAGAACAAAAACAGCTCAGTTGTTTCCTAGGTTGAGATAGGATTGACCCAAAACAGGGTGTATTGGATGGACAGACATTCAACAAACATCTGAGAGCCGAGCAGGTGTGCAGCTTTGTCCATGTGGCAAACACAAGCTGTGGCACACCACACACTGCCTCTCTGTTTCCTGGCCTCAAGTGGACGTCTCATAGTGTAGCTGCACCTGAAGCCCGTATGTGTGCAGAATTCTCAGTGCCAAAACTGCTTAGCAGTTTCTTTCTGTCATTCTGTAACTTCTGTCCTGAACCCAGAGAGAAACAATATGCAAAACAGGCATTCAACACAAGGAACAGTGGCCACTCTGGCCAGGAGGGTATGGATCTCAGAGGAAGTAAGAAAGGAAAAATTAAGCAGCCACCACCAGCTTTGACTTTCTCTGTCCAGTGGGTTTCCCAGGCTGTTTGTACTTAGATACACAGATGTTCCTTCTGCATCTGAGAATGTTCTTCCTTCAATGAAGCAAAAGGGAAGCATGTACTCCTAGGGAGCCTTCTCTGTTTGTTAACCCTTGACTTGTTCCAAAGGCCTGCCTGCTAGCTGATGGTCGATGCTAAGGAAAAATATAGCTTAAAATGGATGAATTTAAAGACTTTTGTCTTGGACAAGGTAGACAATTAGTGGAAATCTTAAGCATTTTATTTAGGGCCTGATCTCGTGCAGTTTGCAAAACTCTGTGGGGCTATTTATCAAAGTAACCCCCTTAGGCAGGTAGGTGACAGTATTCTGATGATCGCCCTTTTGTGCCAGATTTTGCTTTAAACTTTGCATGCATTATCTCAGTTCTTTATTTCTATGTCAGTATCTTTACTTCGATAGTGAAACTATGGAAGCTGAGACTACAGCACTAGTGATAAAGACTCAGCATGGGCTTTTATTTCTAGCTGTGGTCTTTTCTATTGTGATTTCTCTTGATTGTAAATCGGCATAGTAAAATTTGATGCTTATTGAAATAGGGATACAATCCCTAAAGACATAAAAGTACAGCTTTAATATAGTCATTTCTTCCTTTACTTTCTATTCACAGTATATATTTCAATTTTATTAGTTACTACTACATCTTGGTCTGATAACTTAGTGTTTTCTTTCTACTTGATGAAATAGGATTTCTTCCTATTGAAAACATTAGAAGTCAAAGATCTCTAAACTTTGGAGATCCCAATGGAAAACTTATAATATTTAAAAAAATAAAAAAAGCATGCATAGTGTTTTCCCCATGAAGATGAAGAGAAAAGGCATAATTTGAATATTCAAATACAATAAAAAGGAAAGAAAGAAGGGTAAAGAGCAAATAAAGGAATAGAGGGTGCACATATAAGTTCATAGGGCATAAAACATAGAACAGGTAGAACCTAAATATAAGCAGTTATGTGTTAGGATTTGGGGATAAGAAAAATCTGGAGATAGATTGTGTGGTGATTTGAATGAAAACAGCCCCCGTGGGCTCATGTTTGAATCCTTGGTACCCAGTTGGTGGAGCTGTTTGGGGAGGATTAGGAGGTGTGGTCTTGTTGGAGGTGGTGCCACTGGGAGTGGACACTGAGGTTTCAAAAGCCCATTCCCAATGTATCACTCCCTGTCTCCTGCTTATGGATCAGTATGTAAGCTCTCAGCTACTGCTCCTGCGCCATGCCTGCCTGCAGCCATGCTCCCTGCCGTGATGGTCATGGGCTCGCCCTCTGAACTCTAAGCCTCCAATATGGTGTCTCCTCACAGCAATAGAAAAATAACTAAGACAGATCAGTAACTATATGTTGGTGCTTTAGTTGATATTTTGAGAAACCACAGAAGTAGGGTGGAAGCAATGCAGCTTGATGGGCTCTTGGTCTGTGTTTGGGAGGCATGCCCTTGGTTTCCAGGGAAGGGGGTGATGAATGTCTACCTGGGAAAATAAATAACTAAATAAACAAATTAAAAATTGGGTGGATACATGGCTGAGGGAAGCAAGCATATTTCTATTTTTTTTGTTTTCAGTTTAATTGCTATCATATTACAATTGGCAAAATACAAACAAAGCTCAGGTGGCAGACACCAGGTGGTAAAGCCTGCGTGATTGCCCACCAGAGTAGGCTGTGATCAGAGGCCCCTGGTGTTTGGACCCACAGTGATGATAGCATGGATGATACCAAATTCTGTTACCATGTCCTCGATTGTTTCCTCCTGCTAATATTACAAAAACAACCATGGCGAGCTCAAGACTTCAGTCTCTTTAACTTGCTAAATCATTCCCTTTGTTTCTGCTGGGCATAGTATAGTCTTCCTTCTCCCCATCCGTACAGTCTGGTGTTGAGCATTACAGCAAACCTCCCCTGGACTATGCTGAATATCCATTCTGAAGCCTAAGAAACAAGAAAGAAGGAGGGGGGCAGAGGAAGTCCTGAGTGAGTGAAGCCCTGAGCGACTGTGGTGTTGACATGGGCACAGTCATGTCAAGGACCCTAATGCCTCAGCCCCGTGAGAGTGGTAAAGCCTTTCCTGGGTGAAGTTCAGAGGTATTGCAGCCTTGTGGCCACATGTGAATGTTGACCATGTGTGCAGAATACGTCTTCTGAAGATTCCCGCTGCCCCCATCCCAGGATGTTTATAACCTGAGTACTGCTTCCCTACAGAGACTGCTCCTGCCTCCTTCCTCTTGCTGTACACTGTAAGCCCGGCTTCCTTGTCCAGGTGTATGCAATAGCACCCCACCCCCATTCAATGGTCTGTCGTAGAGAAACTGCAGCTTCTCCATCAGAAAGCCCGGTTAATCAGATCCCAGGATTTCTGTATACCTGTGTTTGTCTTTTCTTCTCAGCTCAGTAACAATTCCAGGACCCAAGCCATACATGGGCTTGACAGGACAAGGCTTCAGTGAAAAAACACTTGCCTAGCATACACAAAGCCCTGGGATTGATCTCTAGTACCGCACTGTTAGAAATGAGATGGTATGAGTGTGATTCCAGCATCCAAAGATGGAGGCTTACAAGTTCAAGATCACAGTTGTCTGCATAGGGAGCTTGAAGCCAATATGGGATATAGGAGACCTTGTCTATATAGATAAGTAAATAAGTTGTTTTATTTTATTTTTTAAGACTTAATATCAAGTAATGTGGTGGCACTGAAAACCAGAAACAAACCACCGTGAGAAAATATCTTTAAAAAGTTCAGGCGAGATGATGAGCGCTCAAATTTAGGAGGGGAGGAGAAGGAAACCCTACAAGATACTAAAAGGTGATCATCAAGTTAATAAAGCAAGACAAGACCCTCCCACACGTTTGCTCTAGTATGATTTCAGACTCTGTGAAGAAAATGACTTGAAAGCAGAGGGGATACTATTTGGGAATATAAAGGGGCAGTGGGAGGGGATAAAGAGGCAGATAACTTAATGGGGAATGAGTGAGAGGAAAACACATGATTTACGTGTAAGAGAACATCATGATGAGACAACACTGTAAAGTACAAAGAATGTACACTAATTGAACTGGCAAAAGAGAGACACGGAGAAATCAATGAACTACTCATGAGGCACTCAAGAAGAGGAGGACCACGGATAGAATACATATACCAGAATAGAGTAACTCCATTAATAGTAGATATTGAAATATGGATTTTCAGAAGACTAGTACAATTGAAGAACCATCAGCTCTTTGAGAGTTTTATGTTACATATCAGAGAAATCACAGGCATAGTTCGTTACAAATGTAAACTGTTAAGTCCTGATAAGCAGATCATCAGCACATGGGTGGTAGTTGAAGTCACAAATGTGAGAGATAAGGGCCAGCAGGAGTGAGTTCAGGAGGAACTGAGGGATGAGAGTGTGAGCATTCTTGGCTGTCCTCTACTTATAGGATGGTGTGAATAAAAGGGTATCCAAAATTAATTTCCAGTTGTTCTTAGGTAATTTATTGTTAATAACTTTAATTAATTTTTTTTCTATTTTTGCTTTTAATTGAGCTGTTGCCATAGTCCCCCTAACATATATTACCTTTTCAGGTCAATAGCATGCTATTTGATACTCTGAAGAATTAACTATATGGTGCACAACATAAAACTCTGGTTGGTTTGTACCATTTCACAAATGCTTGCAATATACTTGGGTTATTTGGTGATTTATTTTTACTTTGGTAAAGGTGAGCATAAAAACAAATGAAGTTATACAGCTTTTTAATGAAACACCTCAAATGCTAAGGAAAGATGGATGAACAGTAATAAAACAAAATGTGTTTTGGCAATGATATTTAAGTAGGTATGTGATCTGAATACCTGTAGGTGGGCAGTTCTGTGCTAAGCTGACTGGTGCTTGATAGGAAATGAAAGACTTAACTCTTTCAGTCACAGATGAAAAGCATTTTTTCCTTGAATAGAATATGTACCATTCTGAGCACATTGAATTTAGCATCTAAGAAGATTTGTATGAAACAGATATGAGAACAGAACAAATAATTATGTTATCTGTGGTGTTAGATAAAAAATTATCAAAATTTTCTTAAGCAATTTCAAAGTGGAGGTTTTATCGTGTTATGTCATGTACCCGGAATTAAAATTATGTTACATCAAAAAGAAACATTTTTCATGCTAAATGGAACTTATTTTGTAATATTTATAAGGAAACTGTCAAAGTACAAACCAACTAATAAAAAGAACACACTTACAAAGGTAAAATAAAAATTATCAACATTTTTTGAACTTTGAGGTGATCATTTATGAGGCTATAATCCTCCTGAAAGATTCATTTCGATCTTAATATTTTTCTTTCTTCCCTTCAGTTAGAATTTAAATTCTAGAAGAAATTTTTCAGAGATACAACAACTTACAGATAATTGTTGAAAATGTGTACAAATGATTAGCATAAAATGACTGCCAATGAGTCATTTTATGCACAACACACACACACTTAAAGTTGTGAAGATTAACATAAGGAAAAATACTTGAAAGACTGTCTAGCATATATAAAATCTAGTATTTCACAGCTATTAGGGTCACTTTCTTATTAGCTTTGCTTTCAGACATAGAACTAGACAAACAAAAACCTAAAGTAACAAAGAATTATATGCATTTATTCAGTTTTACACATCTCAGATTTCATATTCCTGGACTGTTAGCCTTGAAGCAATCAGACCAACTCACAACTATTCATTGTTACATTTTATTATGATTTTAGAGTGTTATAAGTATTGTAAGAAGATATGGCTTAGAAAATAGTTAGCATGGGTCTGCTCCCAACACATTTGGGAACATTCTCTAGTAATTGATAGCCATTTGGTTGGTGTCTAATTTTTCCATGCTATAAGAAATTTGAAGGAAACAAACACGAGTAAATTGGATTGGAAAATGCAGGAAAGGATAAAAAGGTAGAGATGCACTGTGCTGAGCAGCCAAAACTGTCCTAAGAAGAGGTCGTATAGTTAAAGATTTGTGTGTGTGTGTGTGTGTGTGTGTGTGTGTGTGTGTGTAATCATGGTCTCTAGGGAAACTGATACAACCTCTGAGACTCATATTTTAAATGTTAGAATACCCACAGACAAAGTAAGATGTTGTGACAATGGATGAAGGCCAGGATGTATGCTCCAAAATGGACGAAGAAATATGTAGGCAGAATCTATTTTGTTCCTCCAGCTTCATGGATTTTTTTCTTTTGACTTATATTGATTTTGTTGTTAAATGCATTTTCTGCCAGTCAACAGCATGTATTGAGTGCCTATTTTATATTAAGCACTACAATAGGACACTGTAAAGAGAAATTTGCATTGACTGACTAGGAACTCAAGCAAGTCTTACTTCTAAGATGAGAATGTTACTATCATAAACAACTTATAATAAGTCAACAATAGCTCTCACGAAAATAACTGCAGTGGAGAATTTTCTCCAAAAATTCTTGTAAAATGGCAACAAATGGGAAAATAAAGATGTCTGGTTATTAAATATACATTTACTATATGTTGTAATTAGGTGGAGAGGTGTGGGTTATATTCCCAGCGCCTAGCTCCCAACCCCCAGCCGTTGGCCTGCTCAGCCACTGGTTGCTTGCTTATGCCCAAAATAATCACATGAGACTGTATTCATTTAAACTCTGCCTGGCCCATCATCACCAACCTCTTCTTGGCTAGCCCTCACCTCATAAACTAACCCATTATAAAAGTCTGTAAGTCACGTGGTGACGTACCAGAAAGGTCTAACCTGCATCCATCTGCGACGGTGGCTCGTGGCATCTGGCTCACTTCCTTCTCTCTTCCCAGAACTTCCTTTCTGTCTACTCCACCCACCTAAGGGCTGACCTATCTTACAAGCCAGGCGGAGTCTTTATTTAACCAATCAAAGCACAGAAATACAGGTGGACCCTCCGACAACTATATTTACTTTAATCTGTAGAATTTATTAGTGAACTCAGCTAGGCAGTGATGGTGCTTACCTTTAATCCCAGCACTTGAGAGGCAGAGGCAGACAGATCTCTATGAGTATGAGACCAGCCTGGTCTACAACAGCTAGAACTAGTTGCAGGACAGGTACCAAAGCTACACACACAAAAAAAAAACTGTCTCGAAAAAAAATATTACTAAATTCAATTTCAGGATACATTGTCACTGCTAAAAATTATTAATGACTCCAATAATCTTTATTTATATGGGTTTTATTAATTTTCAGTCTTTCTCAGATTAGAAAATAGCTATTCACCTAAAAGTAATTGTCTTTGTTACTTTTCTATTGTTGTGATAAGACACCAAGAGCAAGGCAACTTATAAAAGAAAATGTTTAATTAGGGAACTTATGGTTTCAGAAGGTGAGCCATAATGGGGAAAAGGCATGGTGGCATGAACAGTTGAGAGCTAACATCATGTTCTACAAGCATGAGGCAGAGAGAACAAACTGGGGATGGCATGGGCATTTCAAACTTCAAAGAACTGACACCTTCCTACAAAAGGTCACACCTCCTAATCCTTCCCAAATAATTCCACCAATTTGGGACTAAGTATTCAAACATATGAGCCTGTGGGAGCCATTCCCATACAAACCACCACAATAACCAACTTCTATATAACATCAATTGCATATTTTTATTTAAAATACTGTATTTACAACTGTATTTACAAAATAATTTCATGAAAGAGTGGGATTATTTTACACATCACAGAGTCCTTTAATTTCTGGTGTAACAGAATCATCTGAAATCTCATATCAATTTCTCAGTTCCTGTGTTACTATATATTATTTTGGTTCAAATGGATTAAAAACCTGCCACACAAATATTTGATCTAAAGGTACTATTTAATAACTTTTCAATTTTGTTCTTGCTGGAGGAAGGATGTCTCTAGGGGCAGGTTTTGGGGTATAAAAGCCTTATACCATCCCTAGTGTTCTCTGTCTCTGTCTCTCTGGGTTTTATGTCTACAGTACAAGATGTGAACTTCCTTTTCTTGCTGCCATGCTTGCTGCATGTCACCATGCTTCTGCTCTGCCATCATGAATCTTATCCCTGTGGAACCATAAACCAAAATAAACTCTCTCTCTGAAGTCGCCTTGGTCAAGGTATTTTATCACAACAACAAAAAATTAACAAATATAGGATGAATATTACTGTTGGATATTACACCAATGCTCAGCACACAGTAATATATAGTTTATTTACGTTCAGATGCAATAAACTCATATCAATACATTTGTTTTAATATATAGTACTTAACAACTGATCTGTAAGTACAAGTTTCTCTTCCACTTACCAGTTTCCAAATAAACACTCTGAGGCTTGATATTAATTACAAACTGTTTGTCCTATTAGCTCAGGCTTATTATTATCTAGCTCTTACAACTTAAATTAACCCATTTCTACTATTTGCATTTTACCACATGGCTGTGGCATTAATTCATATCCTGCTTCTCTGGTGGCTGATGTCATCTTCCAGACTCCCCCTTCTTTTTCCCTTTATCTTTGCTTAGAATTCCTGCCTTGCTCTACTCTGCCTGGATATTGACCAAATCAGCTTCTTTATTAACCAATGGTAATAAAAAATATGCACAGCATACAGAAGGGCATCCCACAATCACTTACCACTGTATCTTCTACTTCTGATGGATCCTTTTCCTATATACAAGTTTATAACCACATCATGTGCTATTTGGAAAATTTTTGTTTATTGAATCATAGATCTTCCAAATGTTAACATAGTTCATTATATAGCATCAAAAATTACATTTATCAATATCTACCAACCTTAAAAGAAGAATGTTTACGTATCTGTTTTAGTTATTCTGCTGTTACTGTGACAAAGCACTGTGACCAAAAACAACTGCAAAAACAATGTGTTCTTTTATTTTATGGTGTCAGAGGAAGCATCCATAATGACAGGGAGACAAAGCAACAGACAACTGGAACAGGAAGCTGAGAGATCACATCTTCAACCACAAACAAAAATAAGGGAGGGAGAACTGGAGGAGGCAAGGTTATGAACTCTCAAACCTGCCCCTAGTGGTGAACTTTACCCAGCAAGGCTGCACCACCTCCCCAAACAGCACCAGTAAGTTTTAGAATACCTGAGCCTATGAGGGACATTTCTCACTCAAACCACTACAGTACTGGGGAACTGTCAGATGCAATGGAAAATAAAAGTTTTGTAAGGCTGGAACTTTCGCTTAAAAACTTGAGTTTTATCTTTGGCAACAATATTATTTTCAGTGTTCTCACTAAGTGGCATCTGGCTTTGATCACTTCAGAGGAAATTTCTGTTGGAAACCCAAGTTTCAAAGCTGTCATCTGTGTGTCAATTCTCTCAAAGGAAACCTGAGCTCCAGGGCTAGAGAGATGGCTCAGCTGCTAAAGTGCTCACTGTACAAGCATGAGGACCCAAGTTCAATCCTGAGCACACGTGTAAAATACCAGGCATAATAGTTTGTGAGTTGGTCTGATTGTCTGGCAAACAATCCAGGAATATGAAATCTGAGGTGTATAAAAGCCAAAAAACAGACTCATGATCTCAGGACTCTGGGGACAGAAACAGTAGAACAAATTGGCACATCTGGCTGAAATAGTGAACTCCAGGTTCAGTAGATAGTACCCTACATTGAACAGACATATATAGTACATTCTGTTATACTTAGATATGCAGAATCTAAAATGTTTTCTTTCATAGTATAAATATTCAGATATCTCATTTTTCATTAACTTTTATTCAATCTGACCCTTGAAAAGCATCATGTTAAATACTGAGGCTATTCTATAATATTGATAAATAAAATTAATATTAAAATAAAAATAATTTTATATTTTATATGGCTAAAGCTATAATTTAACTTTTGAATGGTATTTGAACATTATATTATTATAAATTCAAAATTTATTAAAGGGTCTGTTGACATCAAAGACATGAAAATAAAAATATGCACATGACATGATTACAGCTTTTCAATAATATTTTTATTAGTATGCACATATAGAAGAGTTGCATGACTGTACTCAAAAATGTCAGAGATTAATTGTCTTTAACAATCTAGAATTCCCTGGGAAGGGAACTGCAAGGAAAGGTTCTCTAGATTAAGTTGACCTCCTGGCATGGCTATGGGTGGATTACGTTAACTGAGGTGGGATGACCAGTGTGAGCAGCACCATTTCATACTCAGGAGTTCCTTCTGGAAAAGCAAGCTGAGCACTAGTGTATACCCATTCATTTCTCTCGCATAACTGCAGACTTGATGTGACCAGCTGCTCCAAACTCCTACTACAGGGATCTCCTCACCATGAGGAATTGTGCCTCAAACTATGCACTAAGAAATAAACCCTTCCTTCCCTCATCTGCCCAAGCCAGACTATTTCATCACAGTAAGAGGAAAGAAACTAAGACAGGAGCAAACAAATTTATGTCTGAAGCAAAATTTAGAAATTTAGAACAAGGAATCTACATGTATAGAGCATGAGTTCTAATGAAACTTTAGAGCCCTCACAATGCTGAGAGGATAAAGACAATGGTTCTACATTTTTCCTTTGTGCTCAACACCACAGTTTCACATCTTAAGTTTAGGCAAGTAGCATAAAGATGACTTACACACAATAAACATACAAAAAGACATTTTGATGTGGCTTCTATATAATGGGGGAATGACTGAAAACTAAATAGGAGTGTGTGTGTGTATACATACATATATATATATATATATATACATATATATGAGTTTATGTATGAGGTTCTGCATGGTTATTATGTACTTCTGGAGAGAAGACTGTGTGTGTAATTGGGAGGGGGAGAAAGAATAAGATGGAGAAAAAAAGACAGAGATAGAGAGGAGACAGAGGCTGAATGTATCAAAGTTACAATCATTGAATCACAAGAGGATTGTTTATACTTTGTTCACTCCTCGGAAGTATGGGCAAATATAAATAAAATAATGTCAAAAATACTATTTAAAACTATACTCTAGGGAATTTAGGGAATCTAGAAATCTCATGCTTCATACAAACTAAATTATACCCATGGGCTTTATCTAAGGAAAGAATTCAACATCTGTATCATGGAATATAAGATACCCCAAAGCTAGGAACCACTGTATCTAGGTACTTATTCTTAATTAGAATTGTAGACATGCCTCGGGTCTGTATTTGGTAACTGAAGTAAACTAGCAAATAATGGTTTAAGCCATATATAGGTAGCTACTCAAACAATTTACTAGGGAATTCTAGTCACCATGTTCCCCATAACATCCTTAAACTGGCCATGAGATTTACATTGAATAACAAGAGAAATGCTTAGGAAAAGATCATCAGTAAATGTCTGTGCTAAAACCTGAACAGTAGGTAGAGCTTAGGGATGGCTGTAAATCACTCATGAAGGTGAGTATATGCTAGTAAGGTATAAGGAGACTTTGTCATTGGTTATACAATTTCTGCAGATGACTGGAGAGTTTTATGATCACATCTCAATTTCTCAGCTCTCTCTTGAACCGTGGTTCATGACTGTGAAAACATTACTACTCTTACCTTGTCCTCTACTTTACAGCATCTTAGAAAGGTGACAGCCAGTAGTGTCCCAGTGTCCTTTAGAGGTTGGCAGTATTCCAGGCTAGTGACTGCATAAATTTATCAATGTGTATTGTAATAACCGTTGTTTATTTCACTTCTTAGTGTAATGCTTAATTTTCAACCACGAGCATACCAGAGCAGCGGAATGGCATGTATTATGACATGTACACACACATACAAGCACATGCATTACTCACTGTATCATTTTACCTCACTACATCAAGGGAGCTCTGAGCACAACACTTTCACTGCCACGAGCCTCTTTCTATTTCCAAACACAACACGATTTCTTGATTCCCAATTTTCACAAATACAGAAATATCCATAAGATGGTGCTGTATCTTTAATTTAATTTTGTCACAGACTTGCACACTGAAATGCATCTATTACAAATAACGTTAAAAGCTTGGAATCTTAAGCTGTGTAGCTGACAATGTAGAGATAATCGGAATCTTGAAAGCAACTTCTCACATTTCATATAATTGCTAAAATATTTGTGTTCCAGATCTAGCTGCCAACAATACATTAAAAAGTAATCAAAATTCTCATTTCAACTGGCATTTTCTGAATTGTAGGCACTGTTCACATACCATATTAAACAAGAAATGTGCTTGAATTATATACAGCATCAATTTCTGCCATGGTCAATAATAGTCTCAAAAAAGCCCTTTAAAATACCCAGTTTGACTGGGAATTAGAAATGACACTGTATGCAAATTTTTTCTTTCAAATGTTAAAGAATTCTATAATTATTAACTCAATAAAATGTAATAACTAGTTAAATTACTTTTTCAGTGAAGGAAATATAACTTAATATGTTAATTGTAGTCCGATATAGGGTGATGCCATCATAAATAATTCTTAATTTTCCATTTCATTACTTCAAACAGATTTTGTAAGTAGAATATTTAAGATGGCTATTATGCTGTTATTTTTAAGATACATACTTCTATATCAAAAGAATAAAAAGCTTTTGTCAAGATGTGACAAGGGGAAGCTTGTTCATAAAAGGACGAATTCGAGATCATGACAGACAATGACAGCCACAGAGACATATCCAAAGAAAGAACCTAGTCCTATCAATGGAAATCTCAATTCAGTCACTTACTGTTGTGAGGCATATTTAACTTCACGGGTTTTTTTCCCACTTATTTTCTCATTTCTCTCTTTGGACAGTGCCTGCTTCTGAGTGACACCATCATTATGTCTCTTGTACATAATAATACTATAACTGTGTAAGAAACTGGATAGATATTTGTAGGCACACTAAAGTATATTTTACAAAAACATCCTGTACAACATATTTCAAAGTAGGAAAACCTAATAAATATTTATTGTTAGTAAGCACGGTATTTATTCTAGCTTTTCTGTCAGCAATATGCTTTCCTTTTAAAAATTATAAAATAATTCTAAGAAACATTTCCTAGGGCTAGGATTAGTCTTTTCTGAATGTTAGCATAAATATTTATTGTTCAAATGGTTATGGAATGTTTAAATAGTGTTTAAGTAAATAAAAAGCAAATTATATTAATTTAATAAAATAAATCATTGAAATAAGGAAACAAGAACCTGGGAGTTGGGGGTTTAACTCAGTGGTGGAGCACCTGCCTAACTTGTGCACAGCTCTGGGTATAATTGTCAGCAGGAAAACTAAAAAAGAAGGAAGGGATAAAACTAAAGTCAAGTAATTTTATTGTCAACCATTTTCATTAAGATAATCCATCAGTCTTTTAGCTGCCTATTTTCCACTCACTTGACAACATTGTTGATAGCATAATAAACATTTTCATCTATAATACCTTCCCAAGGCCACTTTCAATACCAATTTTGTATATCCAGTGGAGAATTAGTTTTATAAGATATATATTATATATATTAAAAAGAAGAGAAATTACTCATGAATTGTGATTGTGCATTTTTTTTAATGCAGAGCTTTTTCACAGACCTGAAGATATAATATGGCTGTCCAGGAAAAGGAAAGAGATCAGCCTAAAGATTAAAGACCCCAAAACACAGGGTTTAGCAGCATAAAATCTGGTGTCAAACAAAAGATCATGAAGAACGACAAAAAAAGCAACAAGAGAATGGGTATTTTTATAGAAATTCTCTTTGCTTTGATTCAGTAGCTATTTATGAGACATTCACTTAGAGTCAAGCATTCTGGCATCCGTAGGGAACTGAGTAATTAGCAAAATAGACACCACACACACACACACACACACACACACACAAACACACACACACACACACACACACACACCCATGAAACATAAAGTTTAGAGGAGAAAATATATGTTATAGCTAAACCCACTCAAAGCCATAACACATGCTAAGACAATTGTAAAGTAAGAATTTCTGGGTGTAATGCAATCTGGCAGAGAGATGAAGAAACTAAGTGGCCCCTAACAGACATATTACTGGGGCAAACTTTATAGTATGTCTTGGGTTTGCTTCAAAATTATGGAGCAGGGGTGGCGTGGGTGGTGCTTTGGATGAAATAAGATTAGTCATATGTTGTAATGAGTATAACGATTTCAACAATAAAAGCATATGTACAAACGTATACACACACACACACACACACACACACACACACACACACACACACAAAGCAGGGGTGGAGGTTATGCAGAAGGCAGAACAAGTTTGAAATCCCCTGAGCTAGATGTGTTCTCAGTTCCTGAAAGACAGCAGGAGCAAGACTGAGAATTGACAACTAAAGGCGTTCAGGAACCCTATGTGTCTAGTAAAACTAAGTCCTTTATCCTAAGATCAATGGTCACTATTAAACATCAGAGTCATACTTTTTAAATTTTATAATAAAATCACCCAGGTCATACAGTAGAGTTAAAACAACAAAATGGGGGGAGGTAAGCAAAGTGGAAGAAATGAAATGATTGAAAAATAATAACACATTGTGTAAATTAAACACACCAGTGAAGAAGTGGGTTGCACCTGCATAACAGAGGCACACATATTATACACACACACACACTCTCTCTCTCTCTCTCTCTCTCTCTCTCTCTCTCTCTCTCTCTCTCTCTCTCTCTCTCTCTCAATGAAATTAGGCAAAAGTTAGAAGAAAATGTTAGGATTCCAACCAGCATTCCAAATCTGCAAAACTTGGTACTTGATCTGTTCCTAATTAAAAACAAATAGATAAAACTCTGTTTAAATATCATTTCAAAAATAATACATTTTGGTCTTGGCATCTTAATAACACCATGAAATTTTACGCAGCACATGCTTTGTCTCTTTTAAACACAAAGTGCCTCTGATGACAGTAGATTTTTTTCCATTAGCTGTGCTCTCCTCTGCAGTGTGGGGACCACAGCACCAGGCAAACTTTGGTGAGGAGGATGAAACAGCTGCAATCCCCCTGATTCTGCTAAGAAATCCAGGATAAGAATTACACTTGTATAATCTTACTAATTAATTATTTTTTGTGATCATAGAGATTTTTCCAAGTCAGGTACCATAAATATATGGACCAGTCTTTGGACAAATACAATAGATATTCAAAATGTAAAGTTGAGAAATTGTTAAAACAAGAATCTATACCAAAACTAGTTGAAATTGAACCTTTTTGGTAATTCTAATAATTTGTCTTTAAGTGTTATAAACTTATTTTAGATTTATTGGTTTTTACTTCATGTGTATGAGTGTTTTGCTTGTGTATGTGTCGGGGGGTAAGTATGCCATGTGCATACTTAGTACCCTTGGAGCTCAGAAGAGGGCACCAGGTTCCCTAGAGCTGAAATTATGGGTGGATTTGAGCTGCCATGCAGGTGTCGGGAATTAAACGTGGTTGTACTACAAAAGCAGCGCATGTTCTTAACTGCTAAGCCACTTCTCCAACCCCTTGTTTATAGGTTTTAATAGACTAGTGACAGTGCTAGATTAAACTACATTACCAATGCATATCAACTAGAGGGGCATCACTGGTTCAGAATTATGAAAGGCTACTGAAGGATTTTAGCTCAGACAAGGAATTTCACTCAGAATCCTCAAGAGACTACTAAAATAAGGTGTTCACTAAAAAAAAAAAAAAAAAAAAAAAAAATACATCAGTGAAATTTATTGTTTATCTTTTCTTTTAGTGTGTGTCGCACTGGTGATGCAGGCTGTTCAGATATTCCAGTTTAACATTTTTAACAAGAAAATGCAGAAGTGAAGTAAGCCTTTAATTATACTCCCATTATATTTCTCTGGAAATCAACACACATAATGTTTTTTTGAAACAGAGTCGCTCTATGCAGCACTGTCTATCCTGAAACTCATTTGTAGATTAAGCTGATCTTGAACTCAGTTATCTTGTCTCTCCCTCCCAAGAACTAGTAATAAAGACTTGTGCCTCTAAACCCAGTTTAGAATTTCTGAGATTATAAAGGCAACCTAAGATTTAATCGAAGAAAGAACAAGTTAAATCCATGACTAGTCTGAATTTTACTGCAATTTGATATGTGGAACCAACTGTCCACATAATCCAAAGTTCAAAGACTCAATATAACCCTGAACTGACTTCTAAATAATCAAATGCAAGTACCTCAAAAGAGAGGCGCTGGGGCTGGAGAGATGGCTCAGGTGCTCGGAGGTTGCAGGGCTCTTCCTGAGGACTCCTATGCAGCTCCCAGCTCTCAGTGACTCCGGCTGCAGGAAGCCCAGTGACCACTTCTGGTCTCTGCAGTTGCCTGTGCTCCTTTGTGTACATACATAAGGTCGGGGGATAGTTTAAAACAAAACAAAACAAAACCCTTTGAAATTGAGACATTCCTAGGCAGTGTTCTGGTGTATGGTTAACGAAGGAGGAGAAAAAAATAAATAGATTTTTATTCCAAGCACAGTGCTTGTAGTTTTTAGTCTGGAGGTTCCATTGATTGTTTTCTGAACTGTGTTGTATTTTTAAAAATTGGTTGATTGATCTGACAGCCGTGGATATCAACCTAGAGTCTCATATATGATAACTGAGTGAATTCTCTGCCGTTAAAGTATATCCTAACCCCGTTTTAACTTTTTATTACTTTGAATCATGGTTTCACTAAATTGCCCAGACTGAGTTTGGATTCACTCTATAGCCCATGCATGCCTTGATAAGTAGTCTTCCTCTGCCAGTCTCCCCAATACCTAGAACTACATATCTGGCTTCTCAGACATGAGGCAGTATATATTCTGTAATTAAAGCTCCTTTTTTCAAACTACAGAATACTTTACATTCAAATAAGCTTCCAACTAATAAAACACTCAATAAACCAAAAAAGGCTTATACTAAAAGACTTCCGCAGTACTCACCTAATATTGGGATTCACAGAGCATTACGTTGGGTCTCATTAATTAGGTAGTTCAGGAAGACAATAGCACAAACACCCTCTGGGTGGTGACTGTAAGTCTACTGTTGAAAGAGAATGTGATTTCCATCACTTCCTCATTTCTGTCAAGAATAGAAAAGAATTACTTACATAATTCAAAACATACTTGGTACTCTTTAAAATTTCGAAGCAGAGGGAATTGTTTGCAAAAAGTTTTCATTCACTCTACGGGGGCAAATAGTTACAAAGCACCTACTGGCAACACATTAGTAATTAAAGATTAAAAATGCAATATGGGCATTTTTGTTAAAATTGTAATTTTACCATGTATTTTTGGAAACGTTTTGGTGGCTACAGTTTTATGGCAGTTTTGTAGTGGACGTTCAGAGAGATTTAAAGAGGCGAAGCTAGTTTCCAATGATTTGCCCTGGCTTAAGTCTCTTTATTCAATACTCAAAACTTTCTCCTAAAGTAGAGATCTTTGTATTTGCATGTATAAAAATTGCTCATTATTTCTCCTTGTGAGTAGTAGCACCATGCACTGATTTGCACCTGTATTTTCTGATCTTTTCTGCCACTTAGGCAGCTGAATAACAATAGCTTCCCTAAAACACAGATGTGTCACCACAATCACCAACTCCCTCACCTGTGGGTCACCTGCTCCAGGAAAGCCTGGGCTTTCTTACAGGTTGGTTTTACAAGTATAGCACCTGTTTTCGTCTTCTTTGTAACTGTCTAGAGGAATGTTTGCACTGTGATGCCATAGGCATAGGAAGAAAAGATGGGACCCAAAAGGTCACAAGAAACAGTCTCAGGTTTTAAAACCAGCAGTATTTATTGTGCAATTTTTCGAAGTTGCAAATATCTGTAGAAACTCAGCCAACCGCATAATTTATATATATATGCAGTTTGCCATTTGTAAATTATAACTCAATAAAGTTGACTTACAAATGAAAAGGAATTACAAAAAGCATTGAATTGATTAAAATGATCAGTAGCAAACTAACATTTTATTGGCAGATATATTAATTATGCAAATACAGAAAAGTGGTATTATTGAACATTAAAAAGCTTTAGTTAGTTCTTAAAAACTAACATTGTGCAGAAAATGGGGGCAACCAAATAAAATGCATTTTTTTAAATCTTCGTTTTCTAATTCAATGAAATTCGTCTTATGTCTATCCTTTGGTAAAACAGGCGTTGCTTTCTTTTCCTGTCTTTATCTCCTTTCTTTATTCTCCTCCCTCTCACATATTGTAAAAATCTATTCGTTTGGCACTAATGATTGCACAAAAAGGTTGATTTTTTTTCTCTGTTTATAATCTTAAAAATTTTTTCAGATAGAAAATTAACATATTAAAATTGTATATATAATTCCTTTAATGCACATGAGCGTACTGACAACGACTAGACACCTCCTATACCATCTTCAGAATTCAGAGGGGTTCCCAAGGTTATGGTAACGTGCTAGTGTTTACAAAAAGCTTGTGAAATTCAGCCCTAATTTAGCACCTCTCTAAGAAGGACATTCTGGTTTCTCTTGCTATCCCTCACAATTGACTTTCTTGAATCTGCAAATCGATCTTGTTTCTCTTTCTTTCCTACTGAGAAAATTTAAGAGAATGGAGTAGATGTTAGGACCTGTTTCTAAAATAAACCATTTCCTTGGTATTTCAACCCATGTCATGGGTAATTTTTAACAGAGCAGTCTCAATTAATTGTAGCTAATCAACCCCTTTCCGCATCAGTGTTTCAAAGGACTAATATTAAAGACATTAAACAAAGGTAACATGAAATTGCGTAGAACTGCAATATGTGTAGATTTTTCTAGGAATATTGCTGTGGAGAAATCAATTCACTCCTAGTATACATGTATCTACACACATGCCTGCCCAAACCACACGATCCCATGAGGTAGACTTGAGAAGAAAAAAAGAAAGGAACGGTTTGAAAGGAGAGTACTAAATAATCTGCATTTTAAATACATGACTGTAGCAGTGGGTTGTCCAGAATTTTCATAGTCCAGGCTTATCAACAGTGACACACCATGCAGGAGACTTGGAGGACCTTGGAGATGCTCTGCATGCAGAATAAACCATACATAATGTTCATGCCCATTGTGAGTGTAGCATTTGTGGAGGAATATATCCATATGCCAGTGCTCCAGAGGTGATCAGCGATGAATTCGGATGATGAGTGGGAGAAAACAACCCAGGAAAAGTAGAAGTCTCGTGTGACCTCTTCTTTCAGTACCTCTAATCTTCAGCAGGAAGCTTACCTGGAGTCCTCCTGAAGCTAGCCCAAATTCACTGCCTTCTTTTTTGTAATGCAGTTTCATTAGTCTTTGGAACTGTGTCTAATCACCCTGAAAGTCAAACATTTCAGTAACTACTAGTGACAATAGTCACAACAGCTGCCATTAAACCCTGAGATGCTGCCATCTAAAAAGAGAAAGGGAATGGGTCTCACATGCCAGCTGCACTTCTAAAATCTTGACAGGAAAACTTGCACTGGATTCTCGCAAAATACCCATATTAAGTAGAATCACTTATTCTACCAATTTTGCGGCCAAGCAAGCAGAGACTTGGGGGAAGGGGTGTTACATAAGTTTTTCCAAGTTGTTCAGCCAGTGAAAAGCAGAGCCAGGGCTGGAATGTATACAGTCTAGACTGCAGCCACCTACTCTTGCAATGTACAGAAGAGATCCTGGTAGCTGGCTTTAAGTGAAGAGTTTAGTTTAAGAGGAACGTTCCTTCGAGGGCCCTAACTTAATCAGTATCACAGCACGCTCCTGTTGGCAGCACCTGTGCAGGCTTTCAGAGCTACAAGGCCTGGGTACCTACCTGGCTGGGGAGCTCACAGGCTGTGAACGGGAGTTCCCCAAATACAAGGAAAGTGCTGTACAGCAGAGTATAGAGAGTTGAAGAGAGAGCTTGGGAAGCAAAGGGGAGAGGACTGGGGAGACCCACAGAATCCGTGCAGCCTTTCCTAAGAAGGCATTGTCTAAACTCAACAAATTATTTTCCTGGAAAAATCTATTTTAACATGTGGCCGGGTCCGGGGAAACAAGAGGTAAGATAACAAGATTACCTGTCAAGAGGGCTGCAATTCAAATACCAAGACCCCTCCCCTGGATCAGACAGACACTCACTAAATAAATTCTCAGTAGTGTAAAACCTGTCATTATTTTCCTCTGGAGCTTGTTTCTAGAGAACAGTTTAACGAAGATAAGCAAATAGCAAGGGGATGACGGATAAAATAAACAGAAGTGGAGCATTTCACGCAGATAGGAAAATACAGGCATAGAAGCTGTGTGACTAGGCAGATACTGATCTAAAGGACAAAGGACTCCCGGCAAGCACAGACAACAGCTCCTGGCTTTGCACAGCATTCAACTGTTACTTCCTTTAGCAAATAGCAGCATGAGATAGAAATCCAAGCTTTTGTTTATTTTCTTGAAACACAAGGGGAAACAAGTGCAAACAAGAAGAAATTTTTTTCTAAAAGAGCGCTTCTGTGACATCTTCAGTTCCTTGCCCTATTACTTAACCCACCACAATGGGTCTCTGCTCTTACCAGACACCTCTCTTCTATGGTTCATCATCCCTCTGACTAAAGTTCACAATTTTTTGTTTGTTTTTCTTCGGCCAAACAGGCCATGTCAATGCGATCTCAGAGAACACACCAACTCTTTCTTGATGCGTGAGTCCAAGGAGTGGATGGGACTTAAAGTTTTAAAACTGGCTTAAGCATTTATTGGTGAAGAGGCCTGACTGACTTTAGGTCCTTTTAATTCGATAACTTCAGCTTCTTATCTTGGTCCTTGAGTGTTGGCTTTCCCCAGGCTGCTCCTTTGGTGATGGCAGCACTTCTCCATCTCCGCACTGGAGAAAGCAGACTAATTTGAAGATCCATCTACAAGGTGGGGGATTTTTTTTCCTCAGGGGCATTCAGCAAGCCTGGACTTCATCAGATTCTGGCTGAACGATGTGCTAGAAACTTGCTGCATGCTGATTGGGTTAGAGCTGGATCTCTAAACTAATCTCCAACATCCATCCTCTATCTAAACACACAAACAAAGTCTCCAGTGGTGAGAAGAGCCAGCTTCTCTTGAGGTACTTGGATTGTGAGAAGAAAATAATAATGATCAAGACAGCCAAAACAGGGGTTTTGGTAGACAGTGAGACAGGGCTAGATGCTGGGGACAAACCAACTCAGGGAAAAAACTTTCAGTGTGCTAAATCTTTTCCAGTACCAAAAACAAACTAGAAGGAAAAGAAATGGAAGGAGATGAAGTATTAAATTAAATGAATAAAAACCTCAAAAGGGCTTCCTCTCTAAACAGATATAAAAGTCATAGTTAATTGTCCTCTTTACTATTTGTAAAAAGTATCCATTCTCTCTCATCACCCCCATGATGGATTGGCAGGCACAGACTCTTCTGGACTTTATTCCTGGACTTCTCTTTTCTCTCATCAATGTTTGTCTTAAGGAAATGCAACAACTCTGTCCATCCAGTCATGGATGGAGAGCAGAGCCTCAACCTGCCCTCATGGTCCATCTCCTTACATTCAGGAAGCAGCTTGTTGGGTAAGGCAGAGGTATGGAGGACAGGTACATATCCAGTAAGGGCTCTGAGCTGTGGGATAATACTCATCTACCCTGTAGAGATTTGTCACTCCTATTGGTTTAATAAAACACTGATTGGCCAGTAGCCAGGCAGGAAGTATAGGTAGGGCAAACAGACTAGGAGTATTCTGGAAAGAGGAAAGGCTCAGTATGCAGTCACAATCCAGACACAGAGGAAGCAAGATGAGAGTGTCTCACTGATAAAAGGTACCAAGTCACGTAGCTAAACCTAGGTAAGAATTATTGGTTAATTTAAATTGTAGAGCTAGTTAATAATAAGCCTGAGCTAATAGGCCAAACAGCTTTAATTAATAAAGCCTCTGTGTGATAATTTGGATCTGGGTGGCCCAGAAACAAATGTGCAGTCTCTGTTTACAGCTCTAAGCAAATTGTTAGGTTGCAGAGGTGCTGTACACAACTGATCTGAGAAGTCAGCACTGTGAGACAGTTTTCCTAATGTTGAAACTCATTAGACAATGAAAATGGGGAGCAGGAACATTTTTAATATATATCTATCAAAGAAAGTTCAGATTTTAAATATTTTTCTGTGTTTATTTAAGCTTGTGCAAACTTCCCTGCAACTGTTCTTTTCACTAAATAAATAAGAAATAGTGGTAAACATATTGAGTGTGCAAACTTCCTATCAGTTAAACTTTTGTGTACAAAATTTGTCCAGCTTTTTTTCCCCTAGAATTCACATTTATTATCTCCTGCTGACTATAACATGAATGGATTGGATTCTTGATGTCACCATAATGAATTTTCACAAGCTTTGAGGCTTAAAGCATAAGCTTATTTTATTAGTTATTTAGTTTTGTGTGTCAATGAACTAACACCAAGCTAGGAAGAGGTGGTTTTCCTTTCTGGAGGCCTTAGCTGTTTGCTTTGCCTGATCCTCTATTTTCAAATCCTCTATTTTAAAATTTAAAGTTTAAAAATTACTGTGCCATGTAATGTTTCGCACACATTGCTCCAGCATCCACTGTTCTGATTCCCTGGCTACATTTTCCTACTACATTTTCTTATTACATTGAACCTACCTCCCTAAAGTGGGGGAGATCTCCCTATTTTAAGTTTATTTCACCAACATCTTTAATTCCCTCTGCTTCCTTAAACTTTCTTTATCATATAAAAGACACACACACATACACACACGCACACACCCCACATATTCTAAGGGTTATAATGTAGATATTTGAGGCAAACAATTGTTTTGTACACCACACAATTAATTAACTTTCTGCATCTATTCTGTTTCTGTATATCTCTAAATTTACCTCTATCCACCTTTCTGCTCTACTATGCTTACTTTAAGAGCTCCCATTTTCTATCTTCCCACCTTTCCTTTCATTCTAATTCTGGAGTTAGTTCACTCTGCTGTCATTTTTATTCTCCTTCTCTTACAGTGAGATTCCAAAAGGTCTCTTAACAACAGGACAGTTTTTCATTGGTTTTATGTTTTTCAAGGTGTTATTAGTCTTCCATAAGAAGTGCCTATAACAGTTCTTCCCATAACTGTCATGTTTGGGGTCTTATATTATGTAAACTTTATCTTTCAGATATTTTCTAAATCAGAGAATATGTGGCAAGCATGATCCAAACTTTCTTTCGTAGCTTTATTTTAACCTCTTGTTCTTAAGTCAATGTTACTTGTTACACAATTACAATTATATTGACAGCTACTCTGTAATAGTCACAAGGTAAGTACACCACAATTATATGTTCATCCTTTGTTTTGACATTATTTCTTATATTAATACAATTTGTCTAATTGTATTGTATTTAATAGCATAATATGCAAAGTTTCTGGCCATATTTTTAAAAGAAACTAAAATTATAGACAGACATAGGGGAGATTCAGTAATAAATTCACTGGAGATGCACTCAAATTTTTACAATAAAAGCCATGCATTACAGAATCCTTGGTGTGGGAGGTCCTTCTATGGGTTGATTTTATTGGTTAATGAATAAAGAACTGCTTTGAGTTTATGGCAAGGAAGAACAGAACTAGGCAGAGAAAGTTAGGCTGTATGCTGGGAGAAAGAAGGGCTAAGTCAGGGAGAAGCCATGGAGCCACTAAAGATAGATGCTGTAAACTTTACCCGGTAATCCACAGCTACATAGTGATATTCAGATTAATAGAAATGGGTTAGATTAATATAAGAGTTAGCCAATAAGAAGCTAGAGCTAATGGGCCAAGCAGTGATTTAATTAAAAACAGTTTCTGTGTGATTATTTCGGGTCTAAGCTAGCTGAGCAGCCAGGAACCAATAAGCTCCTTCCTCCAACAAATTGGAGCCTAATGTGGTAGACTAAATCCATGTAAAACCTGAGAGGGCTTGGAACGGAATTATAGACACACAATTACAGACTTTAACACAGCCTCTTGCTGTTTACTGGTGGCATGCCACAGCTCCTTTAAGAGAGCTCTTACTGACTCAGCAGTAGTAGCCACGGTTTCAAAATGGCAGCTTCCCGGCCTTGAGCTGTGCTGCTAACATAAACTCTGACTCTTTTGGGAAACCGAATATT
>JAQHUG010000266.1:2219020-2239506 GCA_028555095.1 Dicrostonyx torquatus | reverse complement strand
AAGGGCCCCGTAGACAAAAGCACAAGCTTGGTAGATGCTAGCTCATCCAGATGGTTCCTCCAGATGTTCCTGCTGGAATCACCAGATGTTTCTGCTGGACCCTCCAGATGTTTCAGCAGGAACCTCCAGATGTTTCTGCTGGGACCTCCAGATGTTTCTGCTGGGACCCTCTGATGATTCTGCTGGGCTTAGATCAGGGTCCCTGATGCTCCAGGATTCCAGAGGCAAAAGCAGGGCCTTGGTGGATGGAGCTCCAGCTTGGTGGGTGGAGCTCCCTGGGACAGATAACCCCTGCTTCCCTGCTCTCAGTCCCTGGTCCCCAGAGCCTTAGCCCTGGAGCCTGCTGCTTTGTGAGGTCCTCGGACCCTGCAGCTGGAAGAGGGAGCTGGGGTGGGCTGGGAAAAAATCCAGTACCCAGCCCCCTCCAGATGTTTCTCCTGGGATGAGATCAGGGCCCCTGATGCTCCAGGATCTCAGAGGCAAAAGCGCGGGCTTGGTGGATGTAGCACTGTGGGACAAATAATCCCTCCTTCCCTGTTCTAACTCCGAAATCCCTAGAGCCTTAACCCTGGAGCCTGCTGCTTTGTTAGGTCCTAGGACCCTGCAGCTGGAAGGGGGAGCTGGAGTGGGCTGGGAAAAAAATCCAGTACCCAGCCCTGCCCCTAAATGACCAGAGAGTTTAGAGGAATAGAGTGGTCCTGCACCCCTCCCCGGTCTGGGCGGGTGCTGGGTAGAGACAGACTTACCCCTCCAGATGTTTCTGCTGGGATTAGATCAGGGCCCCCTGATGCTCCAGCATCTCAGAGGTAAAAGCGTGGGCTTGGTGGATGTAGCACCGTGGGACAAATAACCCCTTCTTCCCCGCTCTAACTCCCGAACCCCAGAGCCTTAGCCCTGGAGCCTGCTGCTTTGTTAGGTCCTAGGACCTTGCAGCTGGAAGGGGGAGATGGGGTGTGCTGGGAAAAAATCCAGTACCTGGGCAGGGCCCTCTGCCCTAGTGACCAGAGAGTTCAGAGGAATAGAGTGACCCTGCACCCCTCCCCGGTCTGGGCGGGCACCAGGCTAGATATGTATTCTTCAAATCTTTCAGAGACCTTTAAATATGGCATTTAAAACGTTTTAATAACTTAGGACTTTTCATGACAATGAAACACATCTGCTTCTGGCAGCACCAATTACTTCAAAAGGAAGATGGGCATTGAGGAGGCTTCGTATGGAGTTGGTTAGTCATTTGGGCAAGAAACTGCTCTTGACTGGACTGCTTAACTGGATTTGCAGGACCCACAGAGAAATGACTGCTGAACTTGCCTAAAGGTGAGACAGACTTTCAGGGGTCCTGCTACATTAAAGAGTCTGCTAGACATTCTGCAGGACATAGAGTAAAGTGACTTACAAACTGCCAATATAGGCAGAACTGTCTTTGAAATTTCCTGCTTCATGGAAAAGTCTACTGAATACTATGGGCCTGTAGGCTGAAGATGGAAGCCCCAATGGTACAGAGGAACTTTGGGTGACTATCCAGGCAGTGAGATGTGTTTGTCAATTCTAGAGTTTCGGAAGTTGCTTACAACATACTTCCTGTTTACTTAGGTAATATATCCTTTTGGAGTGTTTGATGCATTTGAAGAGTAGATAGTAATAATATAGCTTTCCTTAGTTATTATAGAAGATAAAATAGATGTAATTTTAATTCTTGCTTGATAACTGTTTTGTTTTATATAATTTTACTATGTTAAAGTTAAAGCCTTCCTTTTTGTTTAAACAGAAAAGGGGAAAGGGTGTGGGATGTCCTTCTGTCTGTGTGTTGATTTTATTGGTTAATGAGTAAACAGTAGCTTTGAGCCTATGGCAGGGAAGAACAGAACTAGACAGGGAAAGTTAGGCTGTATGCTGGGAGAAAAAAAATGGCAATTCAGGGAGAAGCCATGGAACTGCTGGAGATAGATGTTATGAAACTTACCCAGTAAGACACAGCCTCATGGCAATATACAGAATAATATAAATGGATTAAATTAATATAAGATTTAGCCAATAAGAAGCTAGAGCTAATGGGCCAAGCAGTTATTTAATTAATATGGTTTCTGTGTGATTATTTCGGGTCTAAGCTAGCTGGACTGCTGGGAACCAACAAGCTCCCTCCTCCAAAAAATCCTCATTTATAAGATTACATGGAATAGGAGTTCAGGTAAAGCTCTGATGTAATCAACTACTTCAGGATTTGTACCAACATCTTTCAGTGTGTATCTGGAATCAAGATCTGGTATTCCTTTGGCTGTAATGGTATTTTTGACTATATTAGGAAATAATATTGTCTTCTGTAAGACAGTGATACCTGATACACTTGAGAACAACAGGTGCCCAATGCCAAGGCCACTTTGAATGTGTAATGACACCCTGTAGAGCTGGTCATAACTAGCCATGTGTCTCTCACATGATAAAGACTGAATATACTTCACATCATTCCAGTGACCTTTTTCTGATTACAGCACAGGGACATTTGAAGTAATTAGTTATGATCATTGGGATGCTGTGTAACTACGCCCTAGGTATACTAAGATTAAACAGTAATTTGATCTATTACTTTTCATGGCATGCTGGCAAGTGTCATTGAATCGTAACATTTATCAATTTAATCTTATTTTTCCCTCTTGTCTTGTAGATTGAATGAAACTTTCTGACACTCTAGAGCAATATGAGGTGAAATGACATGTTACCGAGTAAATACAATTTAGTTATTCAATTCACAAAATTTTATATTTTTAATAAATCATATTTTGTGATGTAAGAATGTGAATAACATATTGTAATTATAACAGCCAAATTAAGTATAATTTGCTTGATTAGTACTGAAAATGGTAAGATGAAATTGATGATTAGGGGCAGTATTAAAAGTCACTGCAATTAAAGAGTAGTTAAAAATTGTGTGAGTTTGTTTGGAAATGGAAATGAAGCTCCAGTTGTTTTTGTTGTTCAAGTTCCAAGTGAAATTTCTAACACAAAAAAGAGAAACTCTTCTGTGTGTGCAATCTAACTGAGTAGATGGATGATACTGTGAAGTTCCAAAAAATAGTTTAGCTTAAGCCATCGAATATAGATTGATTTTTTTTTAAAATAAATCTCCATTCTTCTTCATTCTGTCCTTTTTTTTTGTTTTTGGCCAAATTCCCATTTTAAAAAATATCTAGAAGACTTAGTAAGAAGTCTACAAATCTAAATATTCTTCCAATTAGTGAATGCTCTCTTGTCCCCCATATCTGTGTTTCAGCTCTGTTGACATACTTGGCAGTAACCTTTGGGGATTGATGTCAGGGGAAACCATAAAGTTATTGCCATATTAATTTATTACCCTTTCCCTATAAAACATTGCAAAGGAGTAAGATGTAATATTCCTTCAATTTCTAGGTTATGTTGATATAGGTAATCATTTTGAAAATTTAAGTTATTCTAGGATATGCTACCAAAAATCAACATAATATCAATACTGAGACTTCACAAACTGAAGGATTTCTTACTATGCAACTGACTGAAAAATGAGGAAACAAAATATTCTAGAGTCAAAAAAAAGAACTTTAATACTCAAAAAGGTAAACAGCTTGGGTGTAACTTTGCTGATATTGGCTGACTTCAAGGTTTAGTAGACACCTCTGAAAGGTACTGTGTCCTTCTGTCTCCAAAGAATATGAACAGAGACACACCTTTACAGGGAAAGCAAAGTCAATTCAAAATTCTATGTCCTGTTGATGTGTTTGCATGGGGGAAGAAATGTTTATATCAAAATAAAGTGATATCCTTTAGCTATTTTCTACCCAGCTAGGAGGGAAATTTTAAATCTTAGAATTCTGTTTTCTTCTTCTTTGAGGAATTCTGTTGAACATTTCAGGATGAAATGGCAAGAGTCCCAAGTTCTTACCTAGTTAAAATCTAAAGCCAAGATCAAGATTGAAAAACATTATTTTTACAAATATTTATTTATTTAATGTTCTGTATTTGCATGTTTTGCCTGTGTGTATACACATAGACCTCATGAGTGCAGTGCCTGCTGAGACCAGAAGAGGGTGTCAGGTCCCCCAGTATTAGAGTTACAGATGGATAAGAGCAATCATGTGGGTGCTGGAAGGCAAATCAGGGTTTTCTTGAAAAGTAACAAATGATCTTTACCACTGAACCATCTCTCCTCAAGCATTTTTTAACATTTATTAATTCTTATTATGGAGAAATTTTACATGTCAATATTCAGATGTATAGGAATTCACAAGGGAAGGCTGGTTAACTGTTGTTATTTTATGATTTACATATGAGTGTCTATATGGCTATAAGCCTACCTGTGTGTACTGATATGATTATTCATACACAGAGTTCAAAAGAAGATCCCTCAGAGTTAGAATTAACAGATTTCCAGGGACATATGGTTTGCTTCATGGATACTTGGGTCAGGACTACATTTATGTGCAGCAAGTACTCTTAACTGCTGAGGCTTCTGTCCAGCCCCCTAGCTATTTATTAAGATTTCTCACAGAAACTGGGTGTGGTGGCGTATGCCTTTAATCCATGCACTCAAGAAGCAGGGCCAGATCTCTGTGCGTTTGAGGCTAGCCTGTTACTATAATTCTGGCCAGCAAAGGCTGCATCATGAGACCCTGTCTCAAAGAAAAAAGAAAGGCTTCTCACAGAATATAACAACACTAATCTTCACAATCATTAGATTTGAAACTGATTCTTAGACTAAAGGTATTTAGCATGGGAATCGTAGTTAGTACAAATGGAGTGATCCTTCTGTACCCTGTGAATATGTATCACTCTTACTGGTTAATAAAGCACCAACTGGCCTATAGTTAGGAAAAGATTGGGTGGGAGAGTCAGACTGGGAGAATGTTGGAAAGTAGGACAGAGTCTGAAGAGTCACCAGTCAGAGGGAAATACAGGAGAGGTAAAAGCCATGAGACTCAGGAAAGTACATAGATTAATAGAAATGGACTAATTTAAGTTGTAGGAACTACTTAGTAATAAGCCTGAGCTATCAGCTGAGCATTTGTAATTAACAAAAGCATCAGTGTGCTTATTTGAGAGCTGCTGGTGAAACAGAAACTTCTGCCTACATAAAAAAAATTTACAATTATTTGATATATTGGATATGACTAATTTAAAGAAAATCAAAAATGATCAAGAGTTTGAAATAAGCAAGGATTTATGTTTTGGAATTGTAATTAGAAACAAGGTCACCTCTCAATCCAGAAAAACCAATAAGGATAATGAGACCTGGGTTCTGCAATTTCGGGTAGCAGCCACCCTCCCGAAATGTCAACCTTTTTTTTTCCTTCACTAAAACTGAAAGTGTCTTTGGTCATGTTGGCAGTTTCCTCCTTCTTGGAGGCCAGAGATGTCAGAAATATTTAAATCAAAATGACTTTGGTTTTGCACTGGCCAGAGACCAAGGTGCCAGAAGGAAGGCTTGGATTTTCCTTAACTCCTTCTCCCTGAATGAGTATTGTGTTCCCAGAAACTATACATGGGGATGCCACTGAAACTGAGAGGCCTAGAGACTCCTGGGAATGGGCCAACTGCAAAAGCCAGTTCATCTGCCTTGGTGCTTCCATCCAGGAAAACCTTATTTATGCCAAGGCCAAGGCCTTCAACAAATGCTAGTTCCAGGGATCTGTTCTCGCTACACAAGAACTTTGTCTTGTCTTTCTCTTTCACACCTACATATGAATGTGTAACAAACTACTCTGTAAAACTTACCCTCTGTGATCTGTGAATTTCAGTTTTTAAATCTGGAAGATGAGAATCCAAACGTCAAAGGTTCAGAGTGGCTTTGGTAGACATGAACATTTTGGAACCCCTACTACTCCAATATAAACTCACAAAGAGCCAAGAAATGCTTTATTATTCTCACAGCAACACCAGTTCCAATATTATATTGGCACTTCAGGCCAGGGAATCAAAGGAGATGGTACAGGTGCTATAGGAAATCCTACAGCCAGTAGCCTTTATGTTTCCTGCCCACTTAGGTGTGGCCTTTTATACTATAAATGCCATTGTAAAGCACATGCTCCTTCTCTCTTCCAGCTGCTGGATTCCCCATTCAAACAGAGGACTGTGATCTGTGAGTCTACTTCTAAATAAACAACCCTTTATTATGTTCAATTCTGAGCTAGTGTGGGATTTCTTTTTAGTGTCCCTCTTCATCTGGTACCCCATGTAGATCCTAACTGCACACCTTCCAGGTGGACCGGTCCAAAAGGCTGAAACAGTCCACCTGGCTTGCTTTCACCTACTCCCCTGCCACAGTGGTGTGACAACTTGGAAAATTTCCAAGCTCATGTACATTTCTTCGCACCAAAGAAGCATTCCCTACCATGCAGCGACTTGGGCAGCTTCCAGTTTGTGCTCCCTGCTCATGAGTCCTGGGCTTCTTGCTCCATATATGGAGTTGATTTGACCAGCACCAAGACGGAAGGCTGAAGGTACACAGGACTGTTTGTGCCCCCACCAGTTGTGTCACTGGTCTCACAACTCCAACTTTGACACCTGCTGAACAATAAAGATTATTACACCTAAAATGATTTACCAGACCTCATAATAAGGTAATTATTTGATTAATATATCAAAACTTTGAAAGTTATGTAATAGCAGACAACATTAGCACACAAAATTTTAATAACTTTTTTGTTGATACTATGGATTGTATTGTGCAAGGCTTATATGGTTTTTGTGATACATCCATTTATTGGATATTGGGACTCAGTTTTTTCCTTCATATTATATCCTTAAGAAAATGGTTTGATAACAGGACCAAGAATAGGTACTTTTAGAAATGACACAGTCTTTATGGACTAATAAGGGACAGCTAGCTGAAAGAATTAATACCATCAATAATCAAAAGTTACCTGAAAAGAATTAATACTATTGAAAAGGATAACATTAATTTTACAGACAAAATTGAATCAATATCAAAGGGTATTGAGGAAATTATTGGAGCTGATGAGCAGGAACAGAAGGTATGAAGACAGGAATTAACATCACCAGTACCTGACAGAGATGATTTACCCAGAGTTTTAGCTTCCTACCCTGTAATTTACTCTAACAAAGCATCAAGCTTTAAATGCCCCAAAGGATCCAAAGAAGGTAGATGGATACCTATAAGAATGAATAATCTAAGAGAAATTAAGCAAGAAGTAGTGTATTATGGCTTGCATTCACCATTTGTTAGGGAGGTGATATAAACATGGACTTCTAGCATTAAGGCTACTCCACAAAACTGGCTTCAATTAGTTTCACCAGTCCTAGATGATGGGCCCAACTACTGTGGAAATGTTATCTATGAGAAGAGGCAAAAGTTTTAGAACAATAGGAAAAAGCAAAAAGACTTGAGCTTTCAAAGAACAAATTCTTGGCAAGGGCACTTATGCTGACCCACAGACTCAAGCTCTTTAGAATGAACAAATCTTGTCCCTATGCCACAAAGCAGCCTTACATGTTTGAGACAGGATTCAAGAACTAAGAAAATGATTTGAATCATATGCCATGGTTAAACAAAGCCAGAGAGAACACTTTAGTGACTTTTTACAAAGATTAACTAAGGCTATACAAATAAGAGTAATAGACCCGGGGGCTGGAGAGATGGCTCAGTGGTTAAGAGCATTGCCTGCTCTCCCAAAGGTCTTGAGTTCAATTCCCAGCAACCACATGGTGGCTCACAACGATCTGTAATGAGGTCTGGTGCCCTCTTCTGGACATACACACAGTACACACAGACAGAATATTGTATACATAATAAATAAATAAAATTTTAAAAAAAGTGTAACAGACCCAGATGCCAGATGAGTATTTATTGAATCTTTGGCATTTGAAAATGCCAACTTAGAATGCAAAAAGATACTTGGGCCTTTAAAGGTTAGATCAACACCAATGGATGAATGGATCTTGCATACAATGAACATTAAGATATTTGACTATAATACTAAATCTTGGGCAGAAGAAGCAATTTCCAAAGGTATGAGGAGACATCAAAATGCCAAATATTTTAATTGTGAGAAAATAGGACATATTGTGAGGGAATAGGACATCTGAGAAAAGATTGTAGACAAGGAATTCCTAGAAATAATGTCTCCTCTAGGAATGGCAAAAATAAAAGGTATCAACCTTCTGGATTATGTAGAAGGTGTGGTGAAGGCTGACATTGAACCAATGAATGCAGATCAACAAAAGACAGACAAGGCAACCCGATACCATCAGGAAACTCCTTGGGGCCCCCCAAGTCAAAAGTCTAGTTATTTTCAGTCACTGTGGAGGACATGTCTTAACAGGAAAATTATAAAATCCAGAGCCTTCTGTAAAAAAAAAATACTGTTATGTTATGGATGATGGAATAAAGAGGGAGGGTGAATCAAAAATTCAAATAGAAAATACGAAATGTATATTCTGGCAGGCATCTATAAATGATCAAGACCAAAGCTAAGAGTGTATAAGTGGCATTGTAATTGTGCATTTGATAGACATGGGTGCAGATGTCAGTGTCATTGCACCAGAATCTTGGCATCCAAATTGGTTTCTTCAGATGTTCAGTTCCTAGAAATTGGAACTCTTTCTCAAGTGAAATAAATAACAAGATGGGTTGAATACATAGGGCTAGAAGGACAGAGAAGAAGGCTGAGGCCATATGTGGCTAATATAGCAGTGAATTTATGGGGTCTTGACCTTGAGAAAGAGAAATGACAGCTCATCCACAAAGTAGCAATCATAGAAGTGGTTAGGGAGCCAGATAGGGTTGGGGCAAGGTTCTGTTCTTGTCTTTACAGGAAAATACACACCTTCAAATATCAAGAGACCTTGGATGTTTGGATGCTGACAGAAGGAAAAATAACTACCCATTAAGGATCATCAAGAAAAAGGAATATGACTTGTAAGGACAAGTGATCAAAACATATATATATATATATATATATATATATATATATATATATATATATATATATATATAGAGCTGGTGAGCTGGTTTTGGTGTTGGATAATGGCTATGTCCTTCTCTAAATGCAAGCATGTTGTTAAAAGAGAAGTTTAGAGTTTCTTTCTCATATCAAGAGCCTACTGGTATGGGACAGAAAGAAGAAAGAATTTAGAAAAAAAATTACTTTTCTTCATACCTATTTTTGTCTCTATTGTACCTTTCATTGAATATATGTCTATATAAATATTGTTTAAGTTTCCACAATGAACAATAAATTTTCCTTCAGTAATCTTTTGAAGTTTCCAGGAAGAAGATGGGACCTCACAACAACAACTCTACCTTATTGATATGATGTCATGATACTTATAGCGCTATTATAAGACCTCTTTTGGGTACCAGCTGCTCAAGATAGTTCCAACTTGGTTAACTGAAATGGTGCACCTTTTTACAACATTCTGGCCAGAACTCCAAATAGAAACCTCAGAAAAACCCTACCAAATACGCAGAGACTATTTCCAATTATACCAGACAGTAATCTTGAAACTTAACCACATTTTACTTTCACAGGCTCAAGAACATCACTCCGATGACATCTGGAAGAAATTCTAGAAGACAACAACCCCTCTCCCAACAGAGTTTGTCCTCAGTGTTAGGGACATCAATTAGGGGTTAATTATTATTGGTATAAGGTTGGGGGTTGGGGGAAAATTATGTAGACTCAGGGATCTCTTTGAATAAAAGGGAAATTAGATGGGATAATAGATTAGTGTGAGCTTACTCCCACTAATAATAATAATAGTGAATAATAGAATAAATACTTGTGAGGTGTTATTTATAGGCAATTTATATTGGTATAGATACTTATATATTGATACAAACTTAAATTATATTAAATATGTGTCTTATTTTTGTCTACAACATTTGTACATCTGACAAAGTTATTTTGTTATATTGTATGCATGCATGCTTCTGCCTCTGCTTAAGACATTTTGTAAACTGATATATTTTGATGTTATTGTCCTCATTTGTTCCACAGTTGTTTAAAGGTTGTTTAATATTCTAATATGAAGTCTTAGTCTTTAAGTTATATAGGTATTAAGAATTATAGGTCAATAGTCATCCATGTTTGTCATATTTATAGTTAGACTCATCAGGTTCTTTAATACATAGAGATTGTATTCTGCATAGATAGGTAATCTTCAACCATTTCAAAAAGCTGTAGAATATGACATTTAAATAACTTAGGTTTCTATTGTCATGAGACACCATTGCCCCTGGCAACACTGAGATAGTCCCGAGAGAATATTGAACACTAAAGACACTCCACTTGGAGTTTGTTTTCTTGTTGGCAAAATTGGCCTTTGGGCAAGGAACTGCTCATGCGTGGACCACTGACAAAATACATGTTGTCTGAACAGGACAAGCAGTATGCAAGAAAAAAAGACTGTTAAATCCTGCCAAGACAGGGAAAGATGGTTTTGAAAAATTTCCTGCCTCAGAAAATGGTCTGTCAGTTACCCTAGACCTTAGCCAAAGTTGGTTGCTCCAATGTTGCAAATGAGACTTTGGGTGATTGCCCAGGTAGCCAGTTGTCTCTGTCATTTGTTGCACATTTTGGAAGCTGCTTGATTGCACTTCCCGCTTACTCAATTAATATTATTTCCCTTCTTGGGTCTTTGATGGGGTTTAAGACTAGACAGTCATAGTTACTTTTCTCTTATGAACTGGCCAAGTTATTTATAGCACAAGACTTAGATTCTTTAGATAGGATAATTATTGAAACATTTATCACATGTTTCTTGCTTGATATTGTTTATGCTGACTGTAATTCTAATTTTTATACCTGATATTTGTTCTTATTGTATATAATTTTGTATTAGGCTTATACCTCTCTTATTTAAACAAAAGGGGGAGGTGGCTGCAGGAAATCCTTCGGTCAGTGGCCTTTAAGTTACCCACTGACTTGGATGTGGTCTCTTATACTATAAATGCCAATGTAAAGTCCACGGTTCCTCTCTCTCCCAGTTGCTGGATTCCCCTGTTCAAGCAAAGGACTATGATCTGTGAGTCTACCCCTAAATAAATAACTCTTTATCATATTCAGTTCTGAGCTAGTGTGGGATTTCTTTTTAGTGTCCATCTTCATACAGGACCAACACTCTTTCACTATTTTAATTTTACGTTATTCACCCTCCATATTGTTATCCTTGCTTGCAAGCAGGAGGAATGATCTTTTGTCTTCTTTCTGCTTTGAATCTCCCTTTTACTTGGTAACTGCATGCATTTGAAACTAGGCAGATTTCTTTGCAATACCCGAATACAGCTCCTTCTGTTTTCTCTTTCAGCTGCTTGTGAGGCACCAGAAGCTAGAAGCATGTCTGAATAGCCTTCCTGCACTATACGACATTAACTGTGTTTGTACCTAGCAAGGAAGTTTACTTTTGCAAACTTCCAAAGAGGGCTAATGCTTTGAGATAGCTGGACTTGTGAGGCCCATGGGAATTTCTAGGGGTCCAGGGTGGAGTCTGGAAGAAGCACAGATCTCACCTGAGATGGAGCAATAAGTTGCCTTGTGTTAGACAATCCACTGCCAGGAGAAAGTCAGCAGAATCAGCTGAAGCAGCAATAGCCTGGAGATGCTTCTGCTGTGTATTTTGGCACCTTTTCCCTACATGCAAAATGTCTGGGTTCCCTTCTGTTTCCACTTCCACTTTCCCATTGGTAGGGCATGGTTGGTCTAAGGAAAACCCTAAAACTTCTGCAATATTGCCTGAAATGCCTCTATATACTGAGAGTTCAGAAACTCCGTGGGGAATGGACACTAGTATAAGACTTCTGTTCTTTTAACGAGGCTATGTTATCCATCTCTACCGTAGCCCCCAATCCATGTACCTTACTGACTCAAGTTCCTGAAGGTGCTGATTGGTGGCTCTCAACTTAAAAGATGCTTCCTTTTGCATCACATTCAACCCTGATTTCTGATATCCTTCAAGGGTAGTTGCTCAATTGCCTTGGCCAATGCAACACCGGGGGCTTACATTTGACTCCTGCCTATTTGGACAAACATTGGAAGAACTTACCGAGATTCTCTCATCTCAGGCTCAGGTTCTTCCAGAAAAGAACCATCTCTGTGCCCCATAGAGGTTACTTCACAACCTGGAGAGAGAAGCTCTAAATCTAAAGCGCAACTGTGTCCGGACATTAAAATAGTAAATATTTTGAACTAATTTTGTGACAGAGGACTAGAACATAAAATAAATAATGGGTAAAGCTCATTGTCTTCTCTCCATTCCCTAGAGGTCTCAAGCAGCTTAGAGAACTCTACTGGTTATAGATCTCTGGGTGTGAGAAGATACCTCACCTCCTATGTCAGTTAATAGAAAAGATCTGAAAGCATCGACGAGACCTCCGCTCCTGACCTGGGAACCAGAGATACAGTGTTCCTTTAGCTGGGTCTAACTTGAAAGGATCCAACTAATTCTGCCTAGAAGGATAGATAATAAAAACTGCAGAATGTGACAAACAGGTTTGACCAGCAGGTTCTTCCTTTCTCTCCCGCTGGGCAGGAGGGTTAGCGATTATCAGGACCAGTTGCAGTCTTCTAGGCAGATGGTTATCAGAACCAGTCGCAGCAAATGATTATCAAACTGTAAACTGAGTCACAATGGGACAGGCAGGATGTCACATGTCAGGTAGCCAACAGGATGTCACGGGTAGCCCGCTGAATGTCACCTACTCAGGGATGGGTTGAACTATGCTAATTTCGTTCTGGGTTGAACTCTGGTTTGTATGTCTGGACCAATCCCAATTGTTCTCGTACCCCATATTATAATTCATGGAAAACTTGTAATTTTGTCTATAAAAGCTTGCTTGCCTGGATGCTCTGGGTGCTTAGCTATCCCTAAGCTTTGCACCCGATTGCAATCGTGAAATAAACCACCTCATGCGTTTGCATCTGATGGCCTGGTTATTGAGTCTGGGGGCTCCTTGGCGTTGAGACCATTTTTCAGGTCTTTCAAACTGAGGCTCCAGTCTTCAGACTTCCAATTGGGAAAGTGTTTAATCCTTAGGTGTCAGAAGAAAAGGACATACTTTAGTGAGTTCTGACTCAGGTCCACAAGCTGCCTAACAGACTATTTGGATACTTGAGCAAAGAATTCGATCTAGTTGCCAAGAAATGGTCAGCTTGCCTTATGGCCGTAGAAGCTCCAGCTATTTCAGAGGCTACCAAATCAGCTTCGGGAAATGACCTGGCCTTGTCCACTTATCCTCATGTGTCAGGCCTGTTTTCCTCTCATGGAAGTTTCTGGTTGACTGATAATCTCATCCTAAGAGACTGCTCAGGCCTCCTGGAGGGCCAGCAATTTGGTTAAGGGCTTGGTCTTTACTAAATGTGCCCACCTTCCTCCTAGACGAGGCAGGAGGCCCAGAACAAAGGTATCAGGAAATAAGTAGTTCTCGGAGTTACGTGGCTTGAGAGGACCCCCTTGAACTCAGCTCACCAAGAGTCCTGAAAAGCCCCATTGATCTCAGAGACACACAATGTTCCCGTAGTAAAAGCCATGAAATATGCACCAGAGGCAACACACTGGTGAGACTGCCAAGACTAAGGGAGATCTTGCCTTTTTTTACAGCCAAGTAGGTAATATGTTTGTGCAGAATGTTAAGAGGAACACATCCCTCCCAGGAAGACTACACACCTTGCATCACACCTAGTTCACCGACATTTCACTTACTAATTGAGGTAGCTATCACTGTCAGCTAATTGGTTTTATCAGAAGAAAATTAAACTCTCACAGTTTTATCGCAGGATACTTGCGCAACTCGGAGAAAGACTTCTATTGGCATTGCTGTCCTCCATCTGCACAGTACTGTATCCTTCCACAGAAGTGAGAACTAACAACTCCATCTTTTCTGGTAATTACTTTTCAACTGGGGCCCAGTAAGCTGACAAGAGGCTTATTTAACTATTAAAAGGACTTACATGGATTCCAAAAAGAAGATTAAGAATTTGTGAACTTTTGTGTGAATGTTTTAAAGGGGGAGTGGTCTCCTCCCTAATTTTAATAGGGAAAATTAAGTCTCTTATCTTTAATTTTTGTTTGCCCTTGGAGTTAAATATTTTAGTGTTTAATTTGCATCAGGCTTCCTTGTGAGAATTTCCTTCTAGAAGCTTGCGCTTCACCTCACCACCCCATAAAACTCATGTTTCTATTCATTAACACACTCATCCTTTAAATGCATTGTTGTTTCATTCAATCAGCTTACAATTAGCCAGGAAAGCTATCCAATCTCCGAAGCAAATTTGTTTACTGGTTGTTTATACATCAATTTCAAAGTTTGTCTCTTAAGACAAGCCCATCTCCCCCCTTTTCCTAAATTCTAAAGAGGCATTCCTTGTTCTGCACTAAAAGAAAACAAAATCTAACAATAGAGTTTACCTGGGTTAGTGCATTGCTGCAACAGGCACTCGGGAACTGTTGCTGATTGATTGAGAAACCTCATTAACTGAAAGCTAGGTATAACCTTCATTCCCATTCAACTGGCTTCTGTGTAAGGCTGCATATTGGCAATTACAGGAATGGCTTCCATTTCACTTTGCTGTTAAAGAAACTAGCAGAATTAAGCAATCAATGGCATTACCAAAATAATGGCCATGTCTAAAATGGAAACATTGTGATTGGTGTGTGAATCATTATCCAGCCTCTTGAGATTTACCTGAGTTTGTGAAATCACTTTGCCGTGAAAATTTAGACTATAAAGAAATCTTGAGGTTGAACTATAGCTAATGGCATATTCAGTTCTCTCTCTCTGAACCTACATGGAGTCACTGTATTAGCGGCTCATTGTTGAGGGTTCTGAAGCAGCCTTTGTCATTATGAAATGCTCAAATTAGCATGCACATAGGAAACCTTTGCAAGGATCCCTTAGAACTCAATTCATCTAAAATGACCTCCAGAGGCAGCTCAACTGATCTATGTCCACCCCTCTAAATAGGGAATGATTCCCTATTACCATTTCTTAGAGTAAGAAACTTTAGCTGATAAATTGCTTCTGCTGCCAGATAAAGTGGCTAAGAGTAACATGAAAACCAAAGGTAAATTAAGACTGCTATTTTAAAAGAGATCTTAAAGCAATCACTCAATATTTTTCAGCAAGGTATCTACTACATAATTTCTTTAGGGCTTCTACCAAATGCATTTGTGAGTTTAGAAATAAAAAGTATTTTTTAAAAACATTCTTTGGCAATTACACACACACACACACACACACACACACACACACACCTTGGTTATATGCATCTCCCACTATTTTCTTCTAATTCTTCTGCGCCCCATATCCCTCCTAATTTTATGTATTTTCCTTTTTTTTTAAAAAAAAAGTAATGCACTAAGTCCAAGTAGTGTTGCCTATATGTCCACAAATGTGGGGACCATCCACTGAACATGAGCAACCTACCAATCTACCAAGCTCTGCCCTTGCCTGAAAACTAACTCTTCCCCCTCAACAGATATCTATTGCCATTAGCTCCTCAACTAGGCTTGTGAGTGATGAGAATATATGTTCTAACTCCTTTGACCTTGTGGAGTTCTAATGTAGGTAACCCCAGCTTCAATGAATTCATGTGTACAACAATCATGTTGTGTCCGGGCACCATCCTGCTGCTCTTCCATTGTTTCTCTCATAAGAAGCTCTTGCTCAGCAAAGGAAACTGTGAAATAGAAGACAGGCAGTAATTTAAGTTTAGGTTTTACATGTGAGAGAAAATGTGATGTTTGTCTGATTGTCTGAATCTGGCTTAATGTGCTTAGCATACTATCTAGTTCCTTCCACTGTTCCTGAAAATGCCATGATTTCTGCTTTTCTGTATAGTTGAATACAATTCTATCAAATATATGCACCACATTTTCTTTATCCATTTACCTGTTGGCCAACTATAGACTGAGTTGTGTATCAATAAGCATGGGCAAGCAAGTAATTCTGTGGCATTTTGCCTTAGACTCTTTGGGGCATATAGTAAGGAGTGGTGTACCTGGATAAACAGTTCTATTCAAAACTTCTTAAGGAACCTGTGTACTCATTTCCACAGTGGCTGCACTGCATTTAGTGTATAGGAATTCAGCTGTCCCTCACCAGCATTGCTGTCCTTTGTTTCCAGGTGAAATAAAATGTAGAACACTTTGTCTAACACTTCTTGGTCATTTGTGATCCTCCTTTTGAGAACTATCTATTCAATGTATTAGCCCATTTACTGATTGGATGGCTTATGTGTATTTAATCTTTGCAGTCTTTATTTAACAAGTATCAGTCTCCTCCCATAACTAGAAATGGTGTGCCAATTGGTTTATGTAAACAACGCAGACTAGAATCCTCTAGGATGTGGGAATCTCCACTGAGGGACTGTCTCTGTCAGGTTACTTTTAGATGAATCTGTGGGACATGGTCTTTATTAATGGTTGACGTGGGTAGATTCAGCACACTGTGAGTGGTGTCACTCTAGGCTGGTGATCCTGAAATACACACACACACACACACACACACACACACACACACACACACACACACACACACACACACACACACACACACACACACACACACACACACACACACACACACACACACACACACACACACACACACACACAGAGCAAACCAAGACAGCCATAGGGGGCAAGTCTGATCTGAAAGCAGCATTTCCTCTTTCTCATAATTGATCCTTTGCCATGCACAAAATTTTCAATGTTTTGCAGTTCTATTTGCCAATTTTTGTTTTCTATGATATTAGGATAATTTTTAGAATGTCTTTGCCAATATCTACATTATCAGTTTTTTTAATATTTTTTGTTATTACTTTAGAAATACCAATCTAAATTCTCACTACCTCCCCTCCTCCCAGTCTCCTCCCTCTCCCTCCACAGACCCTTTCCCTACCCCTCCAACCCTAAGGGAGTGCCATGCACCCCTCCCTGTGGAAAGTCCAAGGCCCTCCCTACTACTATGTCTAGGTTGAGCAAGGTTTACATCCAAAGAGAAAATAATCCCATGAAGCCCATATATGCAAGTAGAGACACATCCCAGTGTCACTGTCAGTGGACTCTCAGTCTGCTCCAGCTGTCAATCCCCTTCAGAGGGGCTTGTTCCCATTCTCATTCACGCCCAGTCCAGTTGGAGTTGGTAGCTACCATTAGCTCAAGCAAACTGTCTCAGTGGATGACCCCTTCATGATCTTGACTTCCTTGCTCATACTCTCACTCCTTCCACTCTTCAACTGGATATTGGGAGCTCAGTCCAGTGCTCTGATGTGGGTCATTGCCTCTGTTCCCATCTGTTGTTGGATGAAGGGTCTATGGTGATATTTAAGATAATTGTCAGTCTGACTACAGGGTAAGGCCAGTTCAGATACCCTCTCCTCTACTGCTTAGGGTCTTAGCAGGGGTCATCCCTGTGCATTCTTGGGCATTTTTCTAGAGACAGGTTTCTTGCTAACTCCATAATTGCTCCCTCAATCAAGATATTTCTTTCCTTGCTCTCATATCTGTCCTTTCTCCATCTCGACTATCCCACTCCCTCAAGTTTTCCTCAACCTCCTTCTCTCCTTCTTTTTACCCCTCGCCTCCTTGCTTCCAAATTTTTGTCTGATTCCAATTTCCAGGTGTGTCTATATAAGTTTTTATTTGGGTTCACCTTATTACTTATTTTCTCTAGGATCCTGAACTATAGGCTTGTTACCCTTTGTTTATGACTAGTATCCACTTGTGAGTCATTACATACCATATTCGGTTTTTTGGGTCTGGGTTACCTCACTCAGGATAATGTTTCCATCCATTTGTATTCAAACTTCAAGAGGTCATTATTTTTTATTGTTGAGTAATATTCTAATGTGTAGATGTGCCACAATTCTTTATCCATTCTTCAGTTGAGGAACATCTAGGTTGTTTCCAGGTTCTGGCTATTACAAATAAAGCTGCTATGAACATAGTTGAACAAATGCTCTTCTAGTATGATTGAGCATCTTTTGGATATATTCCCAAGAGTGGAATTGCTGGATCCTAAGGTAGGTTGATTCCCAGTTAAGGATATAGTTTGCCTTCATTTTCTTTGAATTCAAGGAAGATTTTAATTTCTTTCTTTATTTCTTCCTTGACCCAGGAGTGGTTCCATAGTTGATGGTTCAGTTTCCATGAGTTTGTAGGCATTCTGCGAGTAGTATTGTTGTTGAATTCTAACTTTACTCTATGGAGATCTGATAAGACACAGTGAATTACTTCAATTTTTGAATCTGTGGGTGTTTGCTTGTAACTGAGAATGTGATGAATCTTAGAGAAGGTTCCATGAGGTGCTGAGAAGAAGATATATTCTTTCCTGTTTGGGTGGAATGTTCTATAGATGTATGTTAAGTTCATCTGATTCATTACATCTGTTAGTTCTCTTATTTCTCTGTTAAGTTTCTGTCTGTTTGACCTGTCCCTTGTCGAAAGAGGAGTGTTGAAATTTCCTATGATTAGTGTGTAGGGTTTGAGATGTGATTCAAGTTTCAGTAATGTTTCTTTTACATATATGGGTGCTCTTGAATTACGGGCATAGATATTCAGGATTGAGACTTCATCTTGATGAATTGTTCCTGTTATGAGTATAAAGTGTCCTTCTCTATCTCTTCTGACTGATTTTAGTTTGAAATCAATTTTGTTAGAATAGCCACACCTGCTTGTTTTTTAGGTCCGTTTGATTGGAAAAACCTTTTCCCAACCCTTGATTCTGAGGTAGTGTTTGTTTTTGAGGTTGAGGTGTGTTTCTTGTAAACAGCAGAATGCTGGATCCTGTTTATGTATCCATTCTCTTAGCCTGTGTCTTTTCATAGGTGAATTGAGAACATTGATAATAATGACCAATGGTTGTTAGCTCCAGTTATCTTTCGGTAGTAGTGTTAGTGTGTTTCCCTTCTTTGAGTTTTGCTCATAGGGGGTTATGAGATGCCTGTGTTACTGTGGGTGTAATTAGCGTCCTTGGGTTGTGGCTTTCCTTCTAATACTTTCTGTAAGGCTGGGTTTGTGGCTACATATTATTTAAATCTGTTTTTGTCATTGAATATCTTGTTTTCTCCATCAATGGTGAATGAAAGCTTTGCTGGATACAGTAGTCTGGGCTTGCATCCATGATCTCTTAGTGTCTGTGCTTATCTACCCAGGACCTTCTGGCTTTCATGGTGTCCATTGAGAAGTCAGGTGTAATTCTGATAGGTTTTCCTTCATATGTTACTTGACCTTTTTCTTTTGCAGCTCTTAATATTCTTTCATTTTTCTGTATGTTTTGTGTTTTGATTATTATATGGCGAGGGGAATTTTTTTTGATCCAGTCTATTTGGTGTTTTGTAAACTTCTCGTACCCTCATAGGTATATCTTTCTTTCGATTGGGAAAGTATTTTTCTATAATTTTTGAATATATTTTCTGTAACTTTGAGCTGGAATTCTCCTTCTTCTACCCATATTTGGTATCAGGTTTGGTCTTTTCATGGTGTCCCAGATTTCCTGAATGTTTTGTGTTAAGAAATTGTTGGATTTAGTGTTTTCTTTGACCAATGAGTCTATTTCCTCTATAGTATCTTCATCAGCTGAGATTATTTCTTCTATCTCTTATTTTCTGTTGGTTATACTTGTCTCTATAGGTCCTGTTTGTTTACTCAGATTTTCCATTTCCAGAGTTCCCTCGGTTTGTGTTTTCTTTATTAACTCTATTTCAATCTTCAAATCTGGAACTGTTTCCTTCACCTGTTTGATTGCTTTTTCTTGGTTTTCTTTGAGGAATTTATTAATTCTTTCAGCTTATTTTTGTCTTCTCCATTTCTTTTTCACTTCCTCTTTAAAGGTCTCCATCACTTTCATTATGTAACGTTTAAAGTCGTTTTCTTCTATATCTTCTTTAGGATGGATGATCAAGTCTTCCTGTTGTGTGTCTTCTGGGTTCTGGTGTTACCATGTTGCTTTTTAGGATGTTGGAGGAGTTCTTGATTTGGCACCTTCCCATCTCTTCCTTCAATTCTTCTGTCTCTTTTGTCCACCAAGAGTTGGTCTCCAAGGAACTTGCAGGGAACAAGGCATTGGGGATGGGGTTGACGGCTGTCTAGCAGACCAGCTTCCTGATGGTGCTAGCAATGCCAAAGGCACCTGGGGAGGGGGGCCCCTGGCCTTTCTCTTAAGTGGAGGTTTTAGAGCATGGGGGGTCTGGGGTCCCAGGACCGTTGTTGTCTCACCTCTTATGTCCACCAAGTATTGGTCTCCATGGAGTTTACAGGGAATGATGCTTGGGGGCAGGGTAAATGGCTGTCTAGCAGACCAGTTCCCTGCTGGTACCAGAGGCACCTGGGGAGGTCACTGACCTTTCTCCCACATGGAGGTTTTAGGGAGTGGGGTTCCAGAGTCCCAGGGGCACTGTTGTCTCACTTCTTATGTCCACCAGAAATTGGTCTCCACGGAGCTTGCAGGGAATGACATGTTGGGGGCGGGGTAGATGGCTGTCTGCCATTAATCTGTTTTTTAA
>JAQHUG010000266.1:2174420-2201480 GCA_028555095.1 Dicrostonyx torquatus | reverse complement strand
CCTATGGGACACTATGAAAGCAGTGCTAAGAGGAAAGTCTTTAGCATTAAATGCCTACATAAAGAAAGTGGCGAAATTTTACATGAAGGACTTGACAGCACACCTGGAAGCTCTAGAACAAAGAGAAATAGAATCACCTGGGAGGATTAGACAACAGAAAATAATCAAATTTAGGGCTAAAGCCAATAAAATAGAAACAAAGAAAACAGTATAAAGAATCAATGAGCTGGTTCTTTGAGAAAATCAATAAGATGGACAAATCCTTATCCAAACTAACCAAAAGGCAGAGAGAAAACATCCAAATTAACAAAATCAGAAATGAAAAAGGGGGACATAACAAATACTGAAGAAAACCAGAGAATCATTAGGTTATATTTTAGAAAACTACACTCCACAAAATTTGAAAATCTAAAAGAAAAGGACAATTTTCTGAATAGATACCACATACCAAAATTAAATCAAGACCACATAAACTACTTAAATAGACCTATAACCCCCAAAGAAATAGAAACAGTTATCAAAAGTCTCCCTAACAAAAAAAAAAAAGTCCAGGCCAGATGGTTTCAGCACAGAAAGAACTAATACCTATATTCCTCACATTGTTCCACATGATAGAAACAAAAGGAACATTGCCAAACTCTTTTTATGAGGTTACAATTACCCTGATACCCAAACTACACAAAGGCTCAACTAAGAAAGAGTATTATAGACCAATCTCCCTCATGAATATTGGTGCACACATAAGAAAATACTGGCAAACTTAATCCATAAACATATTACTTCTGCTTTTAATGATAATTTTGGTAGACCTTCCATTTGTTGACTTCATACTATATACATATATGTCCTAGGCGCCATGACAAGAATTTTATATACATTGTTTCTTTTAATCTTTAAAGGTATCCTCGTGCAACTATTATTATCCTTACTTATAGATGATGGAACTAAAAATCAAAGAAATTAAGTGTATTACTGTCATTTGGGATTCTCTGAAGTTGGATAAGGCATGTGTATGATTTATTGGGGAGAATTTTGTGGAAACTAGAGACTGAGACTTTTCAGACTCTTATGAATGAAGACAGTGCCCGTCACTATTGAATTCACTAAACATACTCAGAAATTATTTTCTTAATTTCTATTTTCCCAGTTAGTTTTAACAAGTAGAATGTTAAAAAAAACAAGTAGAATGTTTGCTGTATTTTATATGAATCCAAATATATGTAGGTGCCTCCTCCACTTTCAAGTTACTCTGTAATCGCAACTATTTGGGTGGCAGAATCAGGAAAAGGGCATGTGTGGGCTACCTAGGCAGTTTGTAGTGATTTGAATGAGAATGGCCCCATAAGCTCATATTTGAATACTTATTTCAAGGTCGTTAGAACTGTTTGGGAAGGATTAGGGGATGTGACTTTTTGGAGGAAGTATGTCACTGAGGGCGAGCTTTGAGGTTTAAAAGACCCATGACGTTCCCAGTTAGCTCTCTCCAACCTCAACTTGCAGATGGGTATGTCATCTCTGAGCTCCTGCTCCAGCTCCATGCCTGCCTGCTTGCCTGCTGCTATGCATTCCTGCAACTATGTTCATGGCCTCTGAAACTGTAACCAAGTGCTCAACTAAGCATTTTCTTTCATAAGTTGCTTTAGTCATGCTGTCTCTTTACAGCTATAGTACAGTACCCAAGACAGAGTGTGTTCAGCAATGACAATTTAGTAAGACCACTGCGTCCAAGTAAAAGTAAAGGCAGGATTGGTTGTGTAACTCAATGACAGAATACCTGCCTAGCATATATAAGGTTCTGAATTTAATCCTCAATACAGAAAGACGATAGGAAGGAAGGAAGGAAAGAAGAATGGAAGGAAGAAAGGAAGAGGAGAAAGTTAAACCAAGATTAACTCTAAATGAGCTATAAAAACTAGCTCATTTAAAACAAATACTCCAATAGCCAGAATTTTACTGATTTAACAAATTAGACCTTGTCATAACTTTGATTTTAGCATCAAAATGGAACAATAAGTAGTTGTAAGGCACTCTCTTGCCTGTCAGTGGTTTTTCAGGCTGTGAATCTAAGGATGGCTTATAAGACTTTGAAGCACTTTGATTGGGAGTGACTTTGGGGTAGCATTGATTGTCTCCTTCCTGCCATTACTTTGTGAAATTAGATTTGGGACATACTTTTCCCTGAAGGGCTCTACATCCACAAATGTTTCCCATCATTTGAAATCAGTCAACGTGTGAAGGGCCCTCTTGCAGAGAGGAGTATCCTACTGTTCTCTATTGCCATGGATGGCAGAATAACAGCATAAGCCCTGAAATTGAAAGGGAAGAAAGGATTTGACCTTTTTTTTTTTTAATTTAAAGCACTTATTACTAAGCCCATTTTTCTTAGGGTAGCCTGGGTCTCCTATAGCTAACTTCTCAAAGCTTTGTGGAAAGTACTGTGTGTTAGGCACTTTCTTAAAGATTTTACTAGAGTTAACTCACTGATTCTTCACAGGAGTCCTGTGAAACAAGTATTATTATCCTAACTTTATGGCCAGGCCAGACAAGGCACTAAAAATTGTTCTAAAACATTACCCTTCATAAGACAGAGAGTGTCATTGAGATTAGATTACAGGAATTAATTTCTTATTGGGTAAAGATTGTTTCATGCTCCCCCACAATACACTCTCTTGTTTCTGGCTTCATTGGGTTGTGCTTTGCTTCAGTTTCCCTGTACCATCTGCCACAGGGCTATGATCTCATCAGGCTTCCAAGCCCAGCTGAGTTGAGTCTTTTAATGGCTTCCATTCTAATAGAATCTGACAGTGCGGAAGTGAGTGGCTGTGAGTTAGAGCTGCCTTGTGCTGTTTTTCTTTTTGTTTTTGTTGGTTTTATCTCTGATTAGTTATCATTTTATGGATGTCTTGATCCTGCACGTAAATAGACTCTAAAGAACATTTGTGCAAAGTTGTTGTATGGTTAATTAGTGCTCTGGGTAGTTTCGAGTCATTCTGAACAACACAGATCTCAGTGAGAAAACATCAATTTTAAAATTTTTCCTGTCCCCCTTTTCTCAAAGGCACAATCCTTTACCACTTCAGTATAACATGGAAGGTAGCGTTTCAAAGTAAAGTTACTGATATATCTAGGTACTGTAGATTTAAATCTGTATTTTAAACAATCATCACAAGCTAGCCTCAGGAACTCGCAGTTTAGAATTCATATTTCATTGTTTAGGCAATACCTTCCATCACAAGAATCGACAACCAGAGAAGTTAACAAGAACGAGACTCAGTCAGGGAATGGGGGCAAATGCTTGTAATCCCAGAACTGCCTGCTGCAGGTGAATCATGAGAATTTGAGGCTAGCCTGGGTAACACAGTGAGTTGCAGGCTAGTCTGCACTGGTAAGAAGACCCTGTTTCAAAAAATAAAAAATAAAATGTAAAAAAACAAAGAAAGAAAAAGATTCAGAAGATCTCTAATAAATTAGCATATGCTTTGAATTTGTAAGTTCATTCTAGGTAGAAATAATCAAACAATGGCAACCCAAGATCCCGAAATGGGTAGGTGTGCTATATAAAGAAAATGGTACTGTGAGCATAAATTATGCCATTTGCAACTGGTATAACTCAGTACAAAACTTTGTCAGGAGGACTGGCTGAGTGTGCTGAGGCATTGTTGCCAAGCCTGACCACCTGGGCTTAATCCCGCATGGCAGAAGAGGAGAATCAGAACTGGGTCTCGCAACTTCTTCTCTGACCTCCAATGTCCATCACGACACACATGTGTATATGCACACACACACACACACACACACACACACACACACACACACAATCTCCCACAGAATAAATAATTAAATAGAATAAAAATTATAAATATTATAGGGCAACCAATCACTATTTTATTGGCTCTAATGCCCCTTTCACAGAGGACATATACCTGGTACTGTGAATATGATTGTAAGAATCTATGATTCATAAGCTCCAGTGGTGAACCTGCTATTATTATTCTGCTAAATGGACATAGTACTAAATGTCTCTCTAAATCTGTACTTCTTTCTCTACTTGGAATTTATCAGCGAAGTTTCTTTGTGCAGAAGCTCATAACTGGCCAGCATCCAGAGAGTAAATGCTGGTAGAGTACTCAGCTATGAACAGGACATGTATACCATCCCACCCCCCATATTCAGGAGGAGATGGAAATATTATAAGGCAATACTGTAAGAGCTGGTAGTCTAGGAGGGAGGACTGGGACAAAACAGTGTCTTCTGGATGTGGCAGGGACATTGCACTCAAGAAGTCACAGAGGCTGTGCTTGCCTCTACAAGACCTGCATGAGCTCAAGACAGTCATCATTCTATTATGCAAGAGAAAGGGGATCATGAGCTTCTACCCCAACTGAGAAGATATTGATAGTTGATGCTTCTTGGGGAGAGTCAGTTTTTTAAAGTTATGGTGCTTGGTAGGTTGACCATGCTGCATTGGATGGCCTCACACCCAGGAGTATATATATTTATATTCATGGAATATTAGAAAAGAAAACAAAGTAATAAAAAAGAAAAAAGCTAGATGGGACTTGTAATTTTGGGTAAGAGATGGGGATGAACCTGGAAGGAGTTAGTTGCGAATTAGAGTGGGTGAATATGATCAAAATGCTCTCTATGAATTGCTCAAAGTAATATTAAAATATTTTAAGAATAATGAAAGAAAACCTTGAGCTGAATTTGGAGGTTTCATATTAGATGTTCTCTTCAATGTGAAATTGTCGTTAAGAGAATTGTGTTAAGCTTGAGTTGGGAATATCCTGCTGTTGTTTGGTCTTTGGGGAAGCTTGATACCATCTCAGCTCCGGAAGGGATAGACCTAAAGACCCATGGCCAGAAATATGGCTACAAAGACTGGTCTCTGAATTTTTATCTGCCCTCTAGAGAATCTTTAAAATAACCCAATTTCATCTCTCTCTCTGCTTGCTTTTGTCCTTGCAACCTCATAGAATTTAGAGAATTAGCATGAAAACTCAGCTAGTAATTGTTATTTGGAATAGCAAGTAACACAAACAAAATAATTTTCATTTATATAAAATAGTCCAAGCCTCCAATGGCTGCTTATATTTACTTTTGCTCTCATTTAATATTAAAAGATGAAACTGCAAAACCAGAATCCCAAGACTGTTATGAAAAAAAGAAGGTTTCTAAAACTGACACTTGAGCATCTTGTATGAAGCATTCTCATGGAACATCTCTTTTAATAATTTAAGGCTCTCTCTGTCTCTGCCTCGGTCTGTTTCTCTCTCTCTCTCTCTCTCTCTCTCCTTCTCCCTCTCTCTCTCTGTCAAGTGCAATGTAGGATTTTGGTGCTAAGCAACTGAACTTGATTCAATAAATGTAGCGCTAATGTTAAGATTTGAAGAATACTGTTGCTTTCTAGTTCTCCTAGAAAGAGTGAAATTACCTAAGGGTGAGTGAAATGAATAAACGAACTCAAGTATGTTAAGGTTGTCTTAAATATTTAAATTGCGGAAAGAATGAGGAAGGAGAAAGCTTTCAAAAAGATTTGTTTCACGCCAATGGGAAGGGTCTCGAATTTTCCTTAATCTCATAGCACTCAATAGGAAAGAGAAAATAGCACTTCTTAACCCTTACCCTATCTTCCAAACAAAAACACTTAATTTTATGTTTAAATTTATGATTTATATGGATTTATTTTTCTTTGAAGACTGTTGATATGCATGTACCTTGACTTTGAGCCAGCATGTGGAAACATATGCTTCATAATTCAGGTTACAACATATACAGAATAATTTAGTATAAAATTCATGATAGAATACATCTTCACTCATCCGAAATGCACGACCACATGATCAAGTTAAGTACTGCTTGCTCCTAAAGCACTTAAAATGAAGCTTATGAAATTCACAGGGCAAATCAAGATGAAGAAACCTGTACTGGTCTACCATCTTTAGCTCTTATTTTATTCTTCCTTCCTTTACCTTTCTTTATCTCTGAAGACAATTTTGAAAAATCAGTGTCCTTCTCCACTATATAGTGTCCTCATGGGAAAATGTCTATGATTGTGAAATCTACTCTCCCCTCTCCTCCCACTATTTATTTCCTAATGGCATAATCATAATCCTGTAGGTCGAGTTTTCCTGTCCTGGAAGTGCTACCAAGTAACCACTCAGAAACTTATTGTTAATTGGAAATGCTTGACCTATCAGCCAAACCCAAGTTTGTTACTAGCGAACTCTTACATTTAAATTAACCTATTAGTCTTATCTACGCTTTGTTGCATGACTTGGCACCTTTTCTCAGTACGGTATGTGCATCTTGCTTCTCTCTGCATCTGCTGGTGACTCCGGACTCTACCCTTCTTTTTCCCAGCATTCTCAGTTTGGCTCTCCTGCTTAACCTTATTCTGTTCAGCTATTGGTTAGTCAACTTCTTTATTAGAGCAACCACAGTGACATATAATCACACAGCATATAGAAATATTACATGTGACCCAGTTTGCAGACCCACTCATTCTTCATCAGTCACCTGCCTCTAATCTTGTGACTTGCTTTCTCTCTCATTGGTCTTGTTTTCTCTCTCATTCTTCTATTCCCATTGCTTTTGGATCTGATGTATTCATCAGCATAAAATGCATGCTCCACTGGATGAACACCCACCCTCTTAGTCTTCACTTACTCTGCTTCATCTCCATGAGATTGAGGATCTATCCCTGCTGTCTTTTTCTATTTTATTAAAGTGTATTGTTTTGTACCATGATCCCATTTACTAAAATCTCTTAAATTAAGAAGTGACCAGAGGAACCTAAATCAAACATTTTTTTTGTCTTCTTCCCTCTTCTCTGTGTTTGAGAGAACAACCACGCTAGTTTCTTCATACATCATTGTGTTTGTTTTTTGAATTTTTTTCTTTGCTTGTTCTTTCTAATTGACCCCATATAAGGTTATTATGATCCTACTGGAGGGATTTCTATGTCCTTGGCAGAACTCCCCACTTTCCAATACAATGCATTTCTCTGACCCCACGGAAAAACCCATTCACAAACTCTCCTAAAAGTCCATTTTCAGTAACTGTAAAAGCAGAGTCCTAGTTTGTATACTATCTGTGCTTCTAGATACTTCTTTTTGCTCCACTTCTAAAATCTCTGGACAGCCTTGAGATTTTTACTTCCACCATACTTTATTCTTCCATCTTAATTTAGTCTATCAGTTTCAGTGGTACGTTGCTGTGTGGACTTTAGGTACAATAACATTAATCCGATTCAGTGAAAGTCTATTGCATTTGTTAGGAATTGTTCTTAACATTATAGGAAAAGAGATAGCTGGTTGTCTCTGACCTCAGGATTTCCCAAGTAGCAAGGAAACCAAAAGAACTTTAAACATGTGTATGATGTATGCGAGAGAGACACAGAGAAAATGCTCATTGTTTGATTACATAAATATACTCACCTTGATTGAATGTTATATCATGTCCACATGTAAAACATCACACATAAATAAATAAAATTTTATCAATTTTAAAAGTCAGCTTTCAAAACAAGGCAATAGAAAAACTAGAATTATCAGGCCCTTCTGTTTATGTGTAGGGCTGCTTGGAGCCAACTTTATTTGCCCTAGGAGGAATACATTCAGAAAACTGTACTGATGCGTTGATGTAGCACAGTATTCATTCCTTGCTCTGGGAAGAAGTGAAAACAGCAGATAAAAGAAGTCACCCTTTTCCAGAACCCATGATGTCACAGAACAGAACTTTTGAGAATAGGTGGGGAAATTTTTAGGAGCTAACTGTGTCTCATACAGACAAAGAAACCAAAACACATATTTTGTGAGTTTGACATTATTACAATTGTTCTGATTAACTGGTAAAATTTCAGTTCAGCTTTTGTGAGAGGAGACCACTGTAGAACACACTACAGTCACTCTAATTTGCTTGAGCCTGAGCACTTTCTAGGTTATGCAAAGCTGGATAATCGTAGGCAAACCAGGATGAAGGGGCAGCTTGATCATGGGCTCCTCATGAGGTATCAGCGTAGGTGGGTACTTCTTTTTTGTGGTCTGCAGATTCAACTATCTTCAGCAGTCTAGGCAGGTAATGGAAAACAAGGCCACAGGGAAATTTATGGAACGTATAGATCCAGTCTATGAGTTTACAGGGACCTTTGCAAAATATTATAAACTGTATTGCTTGAAAAATATACACTCATTGTCTCATGGTTCTGGAGACTAGATACACACAAATCAAGGTGTCTGTAGGTTTGGATTCTTCTGAGAGCTTACAGCAGAGAGTCTGTTCCCAGTCTTTCCCTATTGGAAATGGTTATCTTCCTCCATTTTCTATGTATCTTTGTTATATATTTATCTATTGTTCAATTTTTCAGTTTATGAAACACCAGGCTTAGGTGTGAAACCAAGAACATCAATTTAATTTGATTATCTCTGTAAGACAATATTGTCAAATCAGATCACATTCTAGGATGTTGAGAGTTAAGACTTCAAAAGAATTTTGGAAGTGTCTGATTCAAAGCCTGCCATTCATCTTGAACAGTATCTAAGTGTGTTGACAAACAATATTCTGTACCTTTCTATTGAGTAGTCTACTATGAAGGAAGTCAGATTCCCTCACAGTAATGGCAAAAGCAAAATGCCTTCACAGATTACGTTAATACTGTATTAAACCCTGGAAACAACCAATGAACTATTGCATAAATCTAATCTTTACCTGGGACACATTAATTGTAAGTTCAGGAATCCAGGCTTCCCTTAGGGGTGGCATCAGTATTCTGAGGTCTGGGCATACCATATGCTTTCTCACTCTGGTGAGCAAGGTTGTATTTGCCAAGGAAGATGTGTTGTTTCTAATAGCAACAGTAAAAATAATTGAGAGTATTAATTGTAGAAGAAAAGTCTGTATTGTGTATGGAGAAAATATGGAACTTGTTTGTTGCTTTCGTAATTGCTCTTTCTGCTCCTAATACTGGAAGCAGTAATGGATCTTATGTTATGTTTGCATTTCTGTTTAGCACGTCACTATGAATTTAGAAGATTATGATACTGTTCATTAATTAGCCCATAGTTCTACATGTTCAGAGACTGGGCACAACATTCATGGAGTCTCTGTTCAGACTTGTATGAGGCCTGAAATCAAGATGCTGAACAGGGCAGGATTTTTTTTAACCTGAGGACTCTGAAGAAAAATATGAATTTAACCTCATTCAGGTTATTGGTATAACTATGACTGTTGTAGGTATAGGACAGAGTTTATGGATTTCTTCCTTGCTTTTGGCCAGAAGATCTCTTTTATTCCTTAACCTCCCTGTTTTGCACTGTGGTCCTCAACGTCAAGCTAAAAATAAGCATGTCAGATCTTTCTCAAGCTTCAAACTCTGACTTTTTTCCTGATCATTGTGATTAACTCTAATGTATACCTGGATGACCCAGAATGATCTCTTTGTCTTAAGGTCTACCAATTAATAAGATAAGGTCAACTAATTAGCAACCTTAATCACATTGTAATGTCCACTTTGCTATGTAGTATGATATATTAATATAGACATAATATTTCATCATACCCAAAGTTCCTCCTGGATGGATGTAAGGTAGGAAATCTCAAAGGGCAAATTTTAGAATCTACATGTTACAGTCCCTTTAGAATAAGCATATTTCTTAATTTTTTAGATAATCTTGGGACATAAAGGCAGGGGAACTTGTCAATATGGATAGGTAGTCACTTGAACAATTAGTTCAATATTAATCAAAAGAAACACTTGAGCCAGGGAAGATGGCTCAGTAGGCAAGAACTCTTGCAGCACAAGCATAAGGATCTGAGTTGAAATCCCCAAACTTTATTTTAAAGTTGTGATGATACATGTACCTATATCCCATATGTTGTGAGAGCTGGAGACAGGTATGAGGCTTGCTGGGGCTTTTTATTTGTCAGCTTATCTCCAGGTTCAGCGAGAGACCTTGTCAGAAGGAAATAAAATAGTGATAGAACAGGATATTTTCTGGTTTTTTTCATGTTCATGAGCATACACCTCTGCACGCACGCACACACACACACACACACACACACACACACACCAAAATGTATTACTTTAATTCATACATATTATAGAAAATATTTGATCACAGCCCTTAAAGATACTAGAGATGGAGTAATGAGAAAAGCATCAGATGGAGAAGTAGGCTCTTACTGACCACTGTCTGGCCCTTTTTTCTTCTCAGCACAAGTCACTGAAGAGATGAATGCATGCGATCCCATGGCCAGAGTCATATTCTAAAAGTAAACAAGCTGGACTTAATCTTCCAGAAGGATGTAACAGGTATTCCTCCCCCCAAAAGCCATCAGCCCTACAAGGGTAGAGGCTCTGGCCTCCAAATAATATGCACTTTCTCATATAGACACCAAAAACCTCATTGGAGTCTTGTTACACATTCAGAAGCTTTGTTTCCCTGTGTCTTAGGGCAAGTAGAAGACAAGAAGAGCCATTACCTTTTCAGAGATAGTTTTCACCACTCAAAGTTAGCAGGAGGAAATAGTGCTTCTCTTTAGAGCAGAGGTGGGTAAAAATCATTGTGGGATGCAGTTGATGCATGCAGATACTTTTTGCCTAATGAATGCGCAACTGGAACAATGCTCAAAAATATAGAGTGATTGGTGGATCAGACCAGTCAGAACCGAGGGCATGAGTTACAAAACTAGGTAAATCAGAAAGAACTAAAGTGATGATGGGTGACAGTAAAAGGAATTTGTTAAGGCTCAGTTATCAGTGACAATAAAATAAATACCAAGGAATTCAAAACAACCAAGTGGCACTTATTGTTTCCAGTTTAATAGGACAGCAGTGCCACATTGTGACAATATTTATGTCTTGGGAACTAACCACTATACCAACAAAATTCCAAGTTGTGGTAACCATAGGAAAACTTTTGCTATAGGGTTATTAGGAATAACAGTGAAAAGAATCACTTTTATTTTCACCCAATAACCTCTGGTCCCAGGAACCATGGCTAATAGAAAATTGTTGTCATATATAAGTTTCCAATTGAGAACATACAACCCATTTGGAAGATAGCAATCATCTCCACAGTATATTGTCACCCCAGCTGGCATTGCAATTCAATCCTCATAAAGTCATTATTTCCATATTACATATAGTAGGTTCTACTAGAATAAGCCCAGTAGGGAATTGTTCTTTGAACTGAGTTCCTTATTCGGAAGCAATGCAGATTGGAATAGCTTAATGATCGATGGTTTTTCTATAAAGCCAATGATGGTGATTTATTCAAAAGAATTGCATGTAGGAAAGGCAAATGCATGGGTAAAATGTTTTTTTCGAAGAGAATAAAAAAGGTCCCTTTACTCAGAGAAGTGTTGCTGTTTGAAAACCGAACACTTAAAAGAAAGATATACCCGGTGAGTAGAAGGCCATGATACTAAATAAAACCAAAAGTATTCTCCCTATTAACATAATCCACTGTGTAGGGGCACAGGACCACCAATGGGGCAGATATAAAGAAGTGACTGACATCTGCAGAGTATCATTACTACAGAGTTCACGTGATCATGAGTCCTCTTCTGCTGAGATTACTCAACAATGAGGATTTGTGTATGTCATAAATATATTCAAATTCTGTATCCTTTCTGAGAGGTCATATCTCATCCTTATTGTCATCAGTTTTCTAGGTGTGTACCTTGTAGGTTTTTGACATGTAGCCAAAACACTATCATTGCCCATGAGTAAGTGTAGACCCAAACTTGGGAACATGTTTTCCCCAGCAAAATGAGAATCAGGTGCACTGTTCTACATTCTGCCTATTGGGACGGTATGGTGGTTTGAATAATGGCCCCCATAGGCTGATATATTGAAATGTTTAGTCACCAGGGAGAGGAAATTTTAGGAAGGTTTAGGAAGTATGGTCTTGTTGGAGGAACTATGTCACTGGAGGTGGGCTTTGGGTTTTCAAAAACGCATGCAAGACAGTCTCTCTCTCTCTCTCTCTCTCTCTCTCTCTCTCTCTCTCTCTCTCTCACTGTCTTTCTCCTTCCTTCTCTCTCTCCCTCTCTTTCTCCCCTTTCTGTGATTGTGGACCAGGATGTAGCTCTTGGCTACTTCTCCAGAACTAGGCCTATTTGCTGTCATGTTCCCTGTCATGATGATAATGAGCAAAACATCAAAAATGGTAAATAAACCACTAATTAAATGTTTTCTTTTGCAAGAGTTGCCTTGGTCATGGTGTCTGTTCATTGCATTTGAACATTAAGACAGAGGGTATTTTACGTGACCATCCATTGTGGTCACCCTTGATATAGGGACATTGTATTGTAAATATTAATATTCTGATAGTGACAAAATATTGTGTAGAATTATTTTACTATTTTTTTTCAATTTTCGTTAGCTGGCCAATGTGACTTTCTCATAATATTATTGATGTAATTCCACTCTAGACACCAAAAGTTTGCCATTTGAACTATTAGGGGTGACTCAACAATAAAAACACAAGACAAAATAAAACACTTTAGAAATGACAGATGGAGAGTAGAAAACAACAATCCCCAGTGATCTACATTAGCTAGTAATCAAACACCACTTAGACACTGCATGCTAAGTACTAAGTACTATCTTGTTAACTCTAGTCAATAATCTGTGTCCAGGAGGATGGCTCAGCGGGTACATGCTAGACATGCAAACCACCATGACCTGAATGGGATCACAGGAATCCATGGGAAAAACCAGATGTGCTGGCACACATCTGTAATGTCAGCATTTCTTCGTCAAGTGAAAGGGAGGTACAGGAAAATGTCCCACAAGCTTTCAGAGCAGTCAACCTGGAACGCTGAGTTTCTGAGTTTGTTTCCTTGTATGTTTCATGTAGGCTGGGTTAAGCACAAGGTATGGTAGGTTTAGTTGTATTTGAATACACTTTTAACTTAGTGATATTTTCATATTGTGATAGTTTCACGAGGGTGTAAATCTTTGTCAAATCCAGAAGCAACCATACTTGAAAACAAGCACCAGCCCCATAGTGCTCCTACACTTGATGCCTAGGGACAAAAGGCCAACTAATTGCTCTCTCCATTCAAATGTCATGAGCAAGAGGGAGTGAGAAGTGAATTCTTTTATAGCTTACCAGTGTAAGAGGTGGACATGGGATCTCTAGAGAATACCATACAATCCAAAATATCATAGCAGGGCAAAAGTTTATCTTTCAGAAGGGTGCATCCCCACGCCAAATTAAGCAGACAAGCCCATTCGGTGGAGCCCATTTTTATCCCTAATGTAAAGGGGTCTTGTGCCTCTGTTTGAGTGCTGTGAACTCAGCCTCGCATTCTTACAGGATTGGCTGATTTAAAGTGACAGAGTTGATAAGCAGAATGCAAGTGTGAACGTCAAGTATAACCTTGAGCACATGTTTTGATTTCAAGAAGTGCTGACCCTGCTTGTTTACCATTTTTAATGAAGCTTTGTCCCATTTAACCCCTTGATAGAAAATATAGTGTGTGTGTGTGTGTGTGTGTGTGTGTGTGTGTGTGTGTACACTTACATTCCCCATACCACAGTACTGTTCGGGACAGAGGATGGGAATGAAAGCACAAATGGCAGCGATCTGTCAATAGTCAGTTGTTTTTCTTTCAAGTGTAAAATACAAAGTTCACCATCACTACTGCCTGTAAGATCCTTCCTGAGAATGGGACCAGAATGGGAAGGTTAGAGGCTAAGGCAGGGAAAAGGTGGGAGGGCAGGCAGGAAGAGATGACAAGGAGCCAGATACCTGAATGGCTGGGAAAAGATGCCAACAAGATGGAATATGTGAACACCTGCAGTGGAGTGAAAGCCGAGACTGTAACTTTGCTCACAGCCATACCTCATGATTCAGCTGATTTCTCATGCCCAGATTTTTAAAAGGGTCTCTCTACATAGCCCCAACTATCCTGGAACTCACTCTATCGATCAGGCTGGCTGTAAACTCACAGAGATCCACCTGCCTCTGCCTCCTGAGTAATGGGAGAAAAGGTAACTATCCTGTCTGGCTTCAGTATTAGTTTTTAACAAATTTTTTGTATTTAAAAAATACTATTCTAAAATTTAAAAAAAAATATGATGTTCGGTAGGATTCATTTAAATATGAACTTGTTCTGCCATGAAATTAATGAATTTTTATATTATGATACAGTTTGAGTTACTGTAGCTATGTTATCCTGTTTTAGTAGGTATTAACCCCTTCGTTTTTATATCAGAATGGAATATATATTAATTTCTGGGTGGTATCGCACTTTCTGTCTGTCACAAGTTACATTTTTTATGGGATATTAAAAGTAATGAAGTAATTTCATCATTTCTAATATACTTATAAATGCAACATAAAACATTTAAAATAGATTTCACAGGATTTTCACAGCTCAGAAACTCAGGTTAGACAATCTGGGAGCACCCTAGAAAATGGTCCAGCTTTGGAAAATACCAGGCAGGCCTCCTTCTGTTCCCAATATCTTGAATAGTTGCTATGAAATATCAGAAAAGAACTTTCTTGGCGATTGAATGTACTTAGATTGAATGATCTGGGCAACAGCAACATCTGGCTTTAACTTCTGTTTTTCTGAAATTTTACCAGAGGGATTTTTATAATGACTCCATTTTACCTCATTGTCATTTGTCAGTGCCAGCCTCTTCTGTCGGAGTTCCAAGCTTACTCTCCGTGGCTGGCTGGCTATTAAGCAGCGTCAAGTATGTGAATATTTCCCTAGGTTTTAGTGTCGGTTGAGCTCTCTAAGACATCAAGCTTAAATACTGCTCTTAATTGCTCAGGTTCCCATCTGCTTGCCTATAAGATTTGCCCAGATCAGTTCAGTCCCATGTATAGTTTTTGAAAGAGCCATCTCAAATACGTTGTCATTTTAAGGTATCTTTGCAGCATAATGCCGTGCTCTTATGGGGCAGACAACTGTGAAGAAACCTGGACGTTACAAACCCAAGAGGCTTGCATTTAATATTATGCAATAGAGCAGCAAGGTGCCTTACATGCTGTAGTAGTTAAATTATAACTAATGTAATTTTACCTTTTCTGTGGCATCCTTGAATCTTTAAAAAAGTCTGGGGCCTTTTGCCTATCAGCATCTACTCTCTAGCCTATAGTAAGGGAGTATTTTGATAAACCATGTGACAACCAGCCCCTTTAATTTGAGTCCTCACCAAATGAAAACATTCTTTAAATGGAGAGGAATATACGTCTTTGGTATTTCCCCCTCCTTGTTATATGTAGACAGCCTGCTAATGAATGAGAGAGGAGCAACAAGAGAAAGACAAACCTTTGGGCCACCTGGACTGTTATAGGAGAAAGAAATAAACACTATCGCACTTCTATCATTTGCATCTGGAATGTCCTTGAGAGGCCCACATGTCAAAGGCTCAGTTGCCAGCATAATACCTAGCAGGTGTAGCACGATGGGCTCTCCTTTGGTCACACTGCATTCCTGAGAGAGGATAGTGCAACTCTAGCCATTAATTCTTTTTTATTTCTTTCCTCTTGTCCATTAGTTGAAGGTTATACTTTGCAAAGCAGAAATGTCCTATATTGATGAGCTGTCTTTCCATAGGGAATAGACTGTGCTTTCAGACCAGGCAATGACATATACAGATTTGGTTTATCTCAGACAAACTTTATTTGTTTATGGTTGTAGCATACTATTCTTAATTTCATGTGTTTGCTACAATAGTGAAAGCTAATGCGCATGCATTCTAGGCAGTTCAATCTGGATTCATACATGTAAGTAACTTCCCCTTAACGTGTAATTGAATAGCAATGTAAAGTATGAACAAACCACTCTAGCGCAAGAAAAATTACCACAGAGGGTGCTGAGGATTCTGTGTGCAAGAGCAGCCACAGATTTTATGGATGGCTCCACAGTGTGTCATTTTCTCACATAGCATCTCTCAAAGCTCAAAGTTCTGTTCTACCTACATAATGCTTGGCATAGCCATGTCTACCTCTAACATTACTTGTCCAATATTTCCTTTAAGTTGATTTTATATAATTTGGTTAAGAAGGTGTTGCTACGACTTGGAGTAATATCATTTACAAAAGTAAAGGCATTGAAAGGGCAACACACTTATCAAGAGTGAGGTTTTCCTTTTAGTTTTCCTTTTAGCATCATTTGAGGGACAATTAAAGGGGAAAATCTTTATTTTAATTGTGATTAAATTTTGCAGAATATTTCCTTAAACCTAAAATCACTCAGGAATTCCCATCACGTGCTGTGGGAAAAGCTGCTGGGTTTTTCTCCATTCAGAAGAGATGGTAATGACCAGAGAAAATGCTGGAGGTGGAGTAGAGGGGCAGTCAAGCTCCTGCCAGCTTTGTGCGCGTCCCTTCTGCTGCTCCTGTGAAAAGCACGCCTCTGAAAGAAGATGGAAAAGAGTCAGCTCCTACAGTGTGAGCATTTCTTGCTGCATTTCTTAGTTTCGTTTTTCAATATTTTATTTCTCAATTAGACTTGAAATAATTTAAAAAAAAACCTAACCAATTGGTGATCTTGAGAGTAAAGTCGCATCATTGTGTTTACGAGTGAAATGAATGTCAGGGGCAAACTGGTTAGGCTTGGAAGACATTTAACCTTAGACCTGAGAATAAGACACATCGATAAAGAGCAAAAAGAAGTGACTGGGTCATTTTGCAAACAAATACAGCTTTGCTTCATTTGAATGGCTTCTGATTTCAGGGCCCCCTCCTAACCTTTTGAGTAGTTCTTATTTGGAAACTGCAAGAACACAATGTTTCTTTTGAAAAGGTGTGCCAATGCTGCCTACGAAAGTCCAGGCCTGAGTGCTGCCTGTGAAAATGAACATGGCGTGGGCAAACCTTACAGGAGCTTCTCCATAGGGCTTCTCTTCCACATTGGACCATCAGGAAGGATGGCTAATTCATGGTACAAATTAGCCATTAGTGGGCTCTTTAGCGTGTTCTGAGTGCTTTCAAATCCACAGTACACCATAAGAAATTTTCTACTTGTGTTTGAAAGGTCGGTACTCACACACAAAAAGGCTTTTCCATTACGTTTATTAAATAAGTGGAAGTTTTGTTTGTTCAGGTTCTCCATTTAGCTCTTGATGTTATGCATCCCCCACACAGGAAATTAAAAATAATTTTTGCTCTGTTTTCATTCTCAAATTCATCTGGACTTGTGCAAACCCAGGACGTTTCCCAGCTTTGAAGAGCAGAGAATGTGCTAGACAGCTGCATATTCCCTGCAATCCATTTCCTTTACGCCTGGCTGACTGACAGGCCTCAACACCCATCCTAAGACTCCCTGTGTGACCAAGCTCGCTCTGACAGAATATGACTAGGGCTGCCCAGCTCCTCCGTGATAGTCCCTACATGGCAACCAAATGATCTTTCCTTCTTTCTCTGCCAGCTAAGTGGGCTTAGGGAATTTAGACAATGATGATGAGTTCCCAGGCAATGGTGGATCTGAAGAATAAGTATCCTTTTCCAGGCTCTGAATGACTTTGCTGAGCAAAGCCTCATTTTGCTGCCACTTGTTGGGCAATATTGTCAAGAAATCAAAAAGTAAACTTATATTGCATTTATGCACTATTTTGCCTGCTTTCACCTAAACAGACTCAGCTTTATATGACATAAAGTGTCAGGTGACCATTGAGAATCATGGAGCTGAAACAGAACTGGAGACTATCTAAGCCCAGAGTCTGTTTGAGGGGAGCTTCATGGAGCCAGTGCACCACAAACACATTCCAGCTACACACATCATACCTGCTGAAGGAGGACGCCCCTCCTAAAATCTGCTTCCACACTTTAGTTTCACATCTCTCCAAGTGACAATCTAAGTTCTTCAAGAAAAAAAAGATGACTGTTTTCTAAGGACAGACTCTAACCTTCAGTTTACAAGTGGGAAGATGGGACTAAGTGATTTGTTCACCCTCATTGATTTACTTAATCATTAGAACTCAGCCAAGTCGGTTCCATAGTTCATTTCTAAGTCATTAGCAGCAGCTGTATTCTCCAGTACATCAGAATAGCAATGAGGCATAAGCTTTAGTTAGTATTTATTGATGCAATGGAGGAAGATTGAAAATGGTGCTGCATTCTTGGCTCTTCCTCCACTAAAGAGAAAAACTCCTCCTGTTAATTTGGGGTGACCTTTTGTGAGCACCTTAACTCTAACATGAGCACTCCTGAGACAAGATTATAAAAGTTCTTAGAGTGTTTGTGGCATTCCTTTGGAACGACGCCATGAGATGCAATCACCACTTAAATTGTTTAACTACAGTGACTAGTCTTGCCTTGTCTTCCTCTAGTCCAGCACTAGTCAAGTCTTCCCGTAGGAGCCAGCTTCCAGGCTGTCTCAGTGGTATTTCGGATATGTGAGCAGACCCGTCTTGATTCCCCACATCAGCTTCTTGGGTCAGTTGTAAACCAAATCTAACCTTAGCTGATAATCAGACAGAGCAGACTTCCCCGGACTGAGTCTTGCTGGATCCTCTAGCCTGTGAAATCTTGATATATGAGAAAAGCAGTGGTTTCAAGCGCCCAAGTCTCGTGGTATTTGCTTCATACTGTAGTGTTACAGAACACCCTGCACTACACCAGCAGAACACCCTGCACTACACCAGCAGAACACCCTACACTACACCAGCAGAACACCCTGCACTGAAATAGCCTCTGCTGCACACTTAGTGACTGAAAGATTTGTTCGCCTGTACCTGGAAGAGGCTCCTGTACGAATCTCCTCCTTGTCTTCTCCAGCTTCAGATGCCAGCAGTTCCACTCAGTATGGAAGCCCCCATGTTCTTGTCAGTGAAAGGCAGGTGGTGTTTATGTTCTCCGGTGTTGGCTTAAAATAAATCAATTATATGTTTGGACAACTTCAACATCATAGGCCCTACTATTAGACACACAGAACTTATAGGCTGCCGTAGATTATAATGCTATAGGTATCACATATGGCAATTTTTAGAAGATATGTATTAATTTTGAAATATCCAAGTAGTACAGAGAAAAACAAAGAAAAGGTCAGAAAGATTACTAGAAGCATCGTTTTAATATTTTACCTTTAGGTGAATGTTACTGCACATAATAATGATGTAACTTAAACATATTTAAAATAAATAAATATAAGAATCAACTGGGTGGTGTGTGGTTTATACCTATTGTCTCAGAATTTGGGAGGCAGAGGCATACTGATCTCTGCAAGTTCAAGGCCAGCCTGGTCTGCAAAGTGAGGTCCAGGCCATCCAGGGCTACACAGTGAGATCCAGTCTCAAAACAAATGGATAAGGGAATAAATAAATAAATAAACTTCCACCAAAGTGTAGTAAGGTATTATGATTGTGTAGTTTATTTTAAAAATATAATGTATAATTAGGAAATATAGATTGTTAATGAATAATCATCTATAATAGTTAAGTTTATAGTCATGTTAGATTTTCTAAATATGCATAGATATATTTCCGTTAGATAGGCATTCTTCATATCTCTCAAAGACTCAGAACATGGCATTTAAATGTTTTAATAACTTAGGACTTTTCATGACAATGAGACACGTCTGCTCCTGGCAGCACCAGCTACTTCAAGAGGAAGATGGGCATCGAAGAGGCTACTTATGGAGTTTGCTAGCCATTTGGGCAAGAAACTGCTCTTGCCTGGACTGCTTAAATGAACACAAAGAACCCACAGAAAGAGGACTGCTGAACTTGCCTAAAGGTGAGATGATCCTTCAGGGTTCCTGATCCATAAAAGAGTCTGCGAGACATTCTGCAGCACACAAAAGAAAGTGACTGAACTGTCTTTGAAATATCCTGCTTCATGGAAATGTCTGCTGGATGTTATGGGCCTGTAGGCTGAAGATGGATGCCCCAACAGTACAAAAGAACTTTGGGTGACTGTACAGGCAGCGAGATGTCTCTGTCATTTCTTGAGTTTTGTAAGTTGTTTACTTCTTGTTTACTTAAGTAATATATCCTTCTGGAGTCTTTGATGGAGTTGAAGAATGGATAGTTATAGTTATAGTTTTCCTTAGTTATGATAAAAGATATAAATGCTGTAACTGTAATTCTTACTTGATAACTGTTTTGTTATATGTAATTTTACTATGTTAAAATGAAAGCCTTTCTTTTTTGTTTAAACAGAAAAAGGTGAAATGGTGTAGGAGGGTTCTTCTATATTTTGTGTTACTTTCATTGGTTAATAAAGAAAGCTGCCTGGGCCTTTTGATAGGGCAGGACTTAGATAGGCGGGGAAAAGATAACAGTATGCTGGGAAGAAGACTGGGTCAGGGGGAGAGCCGCCATGAAGCTGCCAGGGTCAGACTTGCTGAATCTTACCGGTAAGCGCACTACCTCGTGGTGACTTACAGACTATAAAGAATGGGTTGAAATAAGATGTGAGAGTTAGCCAACAAGAGGCTAGTGATAATGGGCCAGGCAGAATTTAAATTAATATAATTGTCGTGTGGTTATTTCGGGCATAAGATAGCTGGCGGCCTAGAGCCGGGCAGGAAGGAACAAAAGGGCCCGTGTTCCTCTCAGGTGCTGGGAACAGCAGCTGCACCTCTTGCAACACCCTTTCCTGTGGTAATTGTTTCCTTAACACTAGAGACCCTTTGTAATCCCTCAAAACAAAAGAAGTTGTTTTTATTTCCTGAGGGAGAGATCAAATTATTTCTAGTGTTTAAACACCAAGATCTGTCTGTCTATAAATACGAGTTGTGATCCAGGTAACTACAAGAACTTCCCCTATGCTTTTAGAGTTGTTTAACCAAGCAATTGACTGAAATGGAGATTTTTTAGATGGCAATGAATATGTTTTTCATGACTTTTACCCCAGTTTATAATCTGTGTCTCACTCTTCTGCCCACCCTGCCCCTCCTCCACAGAGATGGAGAGGGAGGGCTAAAGATCCTTTTGTTCCCCTAGGAATACAAATATGGGAAATAATTCTTAAAGCATATGAATAAAATATTAATGGTGAAGTTGTGTGTGTGTGAATGTGTGTGTGTATGTGTGTGTGTGTGAGAGAGAGAGACTACTGTTCTAAAGAAGTGAACTGTGATAGTTCAAGGGTGTGTGATATTAGGAAATGCGGTTGTATTAATAATACCCCTGCTACAATTTGACAAAGCAAATTCTAGCTGGAGAATAAAATCCAAACATCCAAAGCCGTTCTCAGCTTTCTTATATAAAATATTTATGTTTCAGAAAAAAGCAAATCTTTACCTGACCTTTCCACCTGGCCTTCTCTGCTTTTGCTTTCAAGGCTATATTTGGGAAATTTTTCTCTCTTGAAAAACTAAAAGAACTAATGCTCTTCAAATATCTTACCCATTTCACATGTTTTTCCTCCTTAAATGACTGGCTGTGCAGGCCAGCCGCTCAGGCTCCTGGAGATCATGAGACTCAGGAAGAGCCACTTGTAACCCACTACAAGGAAGGCTGTGGTGTTACAGAGCAAACAGGGAGGTGCTCTTTGTCACATTTCCCCCTCTGCAGAAGCAATGAAACTGCTCTAGCCCCCTTTTTTTTTTTTCCCGATATCAGCACAGCCAGCAAGGTTAGCTTCCAGATAAGAGTAGATTTGTAATTCTAGACAATACATTGGATCACTGTTTCCCCTTCCTTTTAAATCATGAACATTGAGAATCTGGGCTTTGTATGTCCTGGTTGAGAAGGAGAGTAGATGTGGTAGGCAGAGTCTGGTGGCCTTAGGACTCAGAAGGGGGCAAAGAGGTACAGAGCAATGCAGAAGATTCCTGCAAATCACAGCAAGCTGAAATATACAGACCAGTTTATTTTCTAAAGAAGTTTGTGTTTCGGAAGCAGCAGCAATGTGGGAGGAATAGTCCTGTTGTAGAGGGGCAGACTGTATAGTCCCATCAGTTGTAACTGAGCAGAGAAATGGAGACAAGAAACAATTGAAGATAAATGGGGAAGAATGCAGGGACCTTGAAAATTAGACTCGGTCAAGAAAACTTCTTTTCTGTTTTTACTTATTTTTCTCTTTCTCCTAAGCTGTCCCTGAATCCCTTCAGATTATGTGAGCAACATGTGTTCATTATCAAATCCATGGAAAATGCAGAAATGTCCAACAGGAAAAATGAAAATCATTCACAACCTACAAATCAGACAACAATACCATTATTTGAATACATTTTCTTCTTAATCTTTTCTCCTTGGCTTTTATCCCTCAACATATAGTTTTAGTTTTTATCCAACTTCTACATGTATAAAACACAAAGAGAACAATATTTTTATGAAGTCTGTTAGGAAAAATGATTCTTGACAGCTTTAATGAGTTCTTTTGATATCAACCCATGTGGCTCTAAGAGGCATGATCATTTTGTCTTTTCAAACTTCTGTTTTACCCATTATCTGTTGAGAGGAAGCTATTGGTCTTTAAATGAGAATACCATGACTTTTATGCAACCTTAAAGCTAACATTTGTCAAACTTAGTAATTTAAGGTCACAATTTAGTTTCCTATTTCTCTTGTTTCTGTAAATTGCCTGAACAACTTCTTGGGTCTAAGAGGACAAGGCCTGAGGGCAGCAGGTTGATGCACAGGTCTTACATCACTGCTGGTCTATTAATCAGCCAGCTCAGTTCCTAGTGGAGGGTGCACTATAGCTCTACACTGATACACAGCATCACGATTTATTAGGAGATTGTCTACCACAAAGATCTTTGTTATTATTTTTTTCTTGTTATTGTTAGATATTTTCTTTTCATCTCCAGTTAGAGATTTGTTTAAATACCTGGACACTGGTCAAATGTCTGAAAGTGCATCCAGTGCTCCTAGGATGTAAGGCTAGGAGGCAGATTGGAAGCTTATGTGTCATATGGAATTTATTAAAGAGTCACTGCAAGAAGACCCACCTAGGCATTTGTCTAGCGGTCAACATGTCCCAGAAAGCACTACTACTTGCATTGTCTGAAAGATATGAATTTGACTGATGGGGCTCTTGCCCATGGGTCTTGATAAGAGGCAGTTTTCCTATGATTATCTCAGCCATGCCAGACTCCCTCATTCAGGCATCCTCGAGATTCTGCAGGCAGCAGCAGAACTGGACTCTTTCACTTCAGCATACTTCATCAAAATCTCATGCAGTCTTATCTCCTTGGCTGCTTAGCTTTACATATTGCCAATTTAGGGTCTATCTTACTAGTAAGGCTGCATCAGCTACCACATATTGCCTCCCAGCTTCCCACATGTTGTTTCATTGGTGATTCTCCTCTCACCTTTGCTTTTGTGCTTGATTCTCCACCCTCTTTATAAAGTAAATATGGTTTCAAAACTTTGGGTATGTACAGTTTTAATCAAAACACATTGCACATATGTGTTAGGTTATTAGCTTACTATGTACATTCTTTTTCCCTTTTAGTATATAATTACAAAGACTCTTCTGGGTACTGTAGTGTTACTTTATGGATTGCCTCTTTTATATATCGAATAGGTCATGATGCTGTGCTTGATGACATTATTCTGGCCTCTGTTAGTTAAAAGCAAGGATGAATGCTTCATCCAAAGAAATCATGTGTGTAGTTTATGTCATAGCATTTGAGATGGTGTTGACTGAAGCTTCTGTCCCGCCTGGTCCTGCAGTCATTCAGTCCCAAAGAAATACACAGAGGTCTACATTAATTATAAACTGGATGGCCTATTAGCTCAGACTTCTTATTAAATCTTATAACTTATATTAGATCATAATTCTTGTCTGTGCTAGCCATGTGGCTTGGTACTTTTTCAGCAAGGTTATCACATCTTGCTTCCTCCATGTCTGGCTTCCTCTGTGTCTAGGTGACAACTGCAGATTGACCTTTCCTCTTCCCAGAGTTCTCCTGTTCTCATTGCCCCACCTCTATTTCATGACTGGTCATCCTGCCTGTACTTCCTGCCTGGCTACTCGCCAATCAGTGTTTTATTAAAAATAATGTAAGTGACAGGATAAAAGACCATTGCCATACAGCAAGGTGGTTACATTGAAGTGTTCTTTATATATAGGTAGCTCCATGTTGAATGTGGCTCCTATTTTTTCAGGTTGATGCTAGACACTGGACATGGCCATTTGTTTTAATTCTCAACTTGGATACTGTCTGAGTTAAGTCTTCTATTGCTGTAAAAATGCACCATGGCCACAGAAATTCTTATCAAGGAAAATACTGAATTGGGGCTAGCTTACAGTTTCAGAAGTTTAGTCCATTATCATCATGGCAGGACATGGTGCTGAAGAAGGAGCTGAAGTTCTACTTCTTGATCCAGAGGCAGCAGAAGAAAATTGTGTACCACACTGGTTATAGCCTGAGCATGTGAGACCTCAAAGTCAGCCTCCACAGGGACACACTTCCTCCAACAAGGCCACACCTACTACAACAAGGTCATACCTTCTTATAGTGCCATTCCCCATGGGCCAAGTATTCAAACATATGACTCTATGGCGTCATTCCTATTAAAACGACCACAGATGCAATGCAGACTCACCTACTAAGAGAGTTCCAGTGAGGTACTTCCAGATATGACAAATGGGCATATCTTTGGAGCATTCTCTTGATTACTTTAAGTGAATTGAGAAGTCCATCTTTTGTGGGTACCACTATTCCTTGCATTTGGGTTCAGAGCAATATAAATGTAGAAAGGAGACTGAGCACAAATAATTACACATGCATTAATTTCTCTTTTTCATTGATATTGAGTGTAATGTGATTAGATACTTCAAGTTCTTGCCTTTACTTTCCTAATTTCATGGCCTGTAACCTGAAACTCTAAGCTGAAGTAAATTCTTTTCCCTTTAACTTATTTCTTTAGATATTTTATCATACTAATAGAAATGAAATTTGAACAGACGTGCACAGAAAAAGTAAAGATTCTGTCATTATGTTACTAGGGAACCATAGGGTTACATATTTTGAATTCTTAATTTCTTCCATTAGAAATATTTAGAAATTTACACAGAAGAAAGCTCAAAGACAACTTTATCAGAGTTTGGCAGAAAATTAACAGGGCAGGCTGTTAGGTATCAAAGAAATTCAGACAAATGCTTAACTGGGGTACTATTAACATGCCAAACTGGACGTTGGCCAGTTCCCTCAGCACCACTCAGTACCTGTGGCTCCTCCCCCACCCCTACCTTAAACTTCTCCAGCTCAAGGACTGGGCTTTGCTTCCCCTTCCTGAACTTCTGATGTCTATATAACTCAATAGTTTTTACTATGCCCCTCTTGGCTCTCCTGGTTTGCCTACATTCTTTTGGCCCTCTTGACCCTCTCTCTCCTCTTTCTTCTCTCTCTGTCTCTGTCTTTGTCTCTGTCTCTGTCTCTCTCTCTCTTTTTCCCCTCATGACCCAGTTCATTCTGGAAACTTCCAGATGCCTCTGGATGTGCTTTCCCTCATATCTACAACAAAACCCTTCTCTTCAACCATACCTAGGAGCCATCATGCCTTCATTTTTATTCACAGGCAAGAGGAAAAATTAGTAGATGCTCATAGAAGAGAAGAGAGATGGAGAAGAGGAAGAGAGAATGCCATGCCTTTTACGGCAGAAGTCAGCAAGCAGCTAAATTATGTAGGGAGAAAGGCTTCAGAGAATGAGTGACAAAAGGACCCAGAATGTCTAGGAAAACATGTTCAGGCTTTTATTCAGTGTCCCAAAGGAAAAGATAGAAGGAAAAGGAGAAGTTCTGGTTTTCAGAGTTCAGGCAGACTCTATTGTGCTGCCTGGTGAAATCACTGCAAGCATTTGCCCCAAGGGAGGGACTTCTGGGAAAGACAAGCATATTATCTCATTAAGGGGATAATTAGTCCTTTCTTCTGATAAGCAAGTCTTTATCCAAATAAGATTTCCTATGGTCTTGAGGAATGGGAGAATGGGGGTGAACTTCTGTTTAGGTGATTGACTCTTAAAAGGAGGAGGCAATAATGTGAAATATTTTGGGAAGTTTAGGAGGTCAGATTTTCTTCCAGGGTCAAAGATAGAGCTCAGACTTACTCTTTAGTGAGCAAAGTAAAAGGCAGTATGAGAGAGTGAAACCTGTGGAGGAAGTAGTCTCTACAAAAGGCTCTGCCTTCTCATATGTTAATTTAAAATTTAAATGTGAGGTAAGGCTTTCAGGCTTAGTGTTATCAAAAAACCAGGAAGTGGGGTCCAAAGTTGACTTTAAAGGAGGAGTCCATCCTCAATGGCTACATACCCACTAATATATACCTAGCTACCTAGGAATGGAAAAATAAGAGCAGTGAGGAAATTAACCAAATCTACATTATACTGGGATTTGGCAGTAGGATAGGCATGGTTGTTGCTGTTTGTGAATAAATATTTGCACCAGAATTTCTTTCTACCTATATTCCAGGACTCTGTGACAATGATTTGTGAATATTCCTTTACACTGTGTGCATCTGTGTCATTGTGATTGGTTTAACAAAGGAGCTGACTGACCTATAGCTAGGCAGGATAAGGTTAGGTAGGAGAGCCAGACTAGGGATGCTGGGAAGAAGTATGGAATCAGAAGCGTGGACTGAGGGAACATGCAGAAGAGGTAGCAAGCCATGTGGTAACACATAAGTTAATAGAAATGGGTTAATTTAAAGTAAAAGAGCCAGTCGGTAACAAGCCCAAGCTATCAGCCAAGGTTTTATAATTAAAAAGAGATCTCCATGTGGTTATTTGGGTAAGACAGAAAATCCTGCCTACAGTAATTCCTGCTGACTATTTCACTTACTTCTCTTCAGGTACATCCAACAATTCTAGATTGATTAGCATAAGCTGAACAGAGGTCTACTTTTAGTGTAAGCTGAATATAACAAGGTTTCCGTATTCTAACAACAGTGAATGCTGGACCTTAATATTGTAGTGATGGTGATCATGGAAGAGAAATTCTGAAAATGCCTGCCTTGTGCTTCATGCAGTATAGTAAATAAACTCTGTTAAGGCTGTATGCATGGAGGGGGGATAGTATCTCAGTTAAATACAAAAAACATAAGCTCTAATCCTAGACTTATCACCAACTACCTGAATTCTTAGAGCAGGTATCCTAATATCTCTCTCTCTCTCTCTCTCTCTCTCTCTCTCT
>JAQHUG010000266.1:2157982-2173210 GCA_028555095.1 Dicrostonyx torquatus | reverse complement strand
ATATGAGAAGAAAATACATGGTTATTAGACCCGTGTTAGGTGTTAGAGATGGAAGCAAACCTCTGGGAATGTCTGTGAAGAGTTTCTAGATTAGATTAGATTAATTGAGAAAACAAGAACCCCCATAAATGTTTCTTCCATGGACTGAGGGCTGAATAGAAGGGAGAAGGATTTGAGGGGCATCCTTACTAGCTCTCTTGCCCTGAACAAAGAGGATGGGTGGCAAGACACCTCAAACTCCTACTGGCAGGACTCCCCTCCCAGATTGACTAGACCCTCCAACTGTGACCCTAAATACCCCTTCCTACATTAGCTGTTTCACCAGATACTTTGTTACAGTAATGAGAAAAGCAGTTGATACAGAAAATTGGCACTAAAAAGTAAGGCTATTTCTATAATAAACCTGACCAGGTGGTTCTTAGGCTTTGGCAATTAGTTTGTGGGAGAAAGTGGAAGGGTTTGGAATTCCGGGCTAGAGAAATAGTACAGTATTTAAGAAGAGCTTAACATGTGGCTCTGGTGAGAGTTTGGAAGGCCAGAGTGTAATGGATCATTAGAAATTGCTGAGGCTCCCCGAGTAGCTGCAGTGGCAGAAACACTACAGGTCCCCTGAGCAGCAGCAGGCAGTGGGTCACGTGGTGGTAGGCAGGGGGCAGCGGTCCCAAGAGCCCGGACTGCACATGAGACCATGCCGCAGGTCTTTGGCAGTGGCAGGTAAGAGATGGACAGATAGGCACACCATGCAGAGTGAGGTTGGATATTTATGTAGTGGTTACGGAAGAGTGGGGAGAAGGGGAGAAAAACAGAGGGAGAGGGAGGGAGAGAGAGAGAAGAGAGAGGGAGAGATGAAAGCTGCTTCTCTGAGAGGGAGATGAAAAAGATCAGCTTGCCTCAGCGAATGGGGGAGGAAATGGGCATGGCTTGTCTCTTAAAGAGACAAGACATTATTACACAGAGGGCTGAGAGAAATTGTATACATTGAAGACAGAGCTCATAAGGTTTTTGAGGAAAGTAAAGACTCTGTTGGGCACTAAGCTGGAGCTACCTATGTTAAATTCTGGCAAATAACTTGACTGCATTCTCCTGTGTCTTGAGAACATGTATGTATATTATTTATAAACAGGTGGTGGGGGACAGATCCCATGAGAAGCAGCAGTGGGTCTACTGAGGCATCTGTGGGTCCCCTTTGCAGTGGGAGACCATGGCAGGTGAGAGACAGACAGATATGCCATGCAGAAAGAGTTTGGGTATAGAGTTTATTTAGTGGGTTATGGAGGAGAAAGGGAAGGGGAAAGGGAGAAGTGGGGAGGAGAGAGAGATAGAGAGGGGAGGGGAGAGACAGTAGCCTCTTCATAAGGGAGACAGGAAGAGAGACAGCAGGCTGGAGAGGAGGCAGGAGATCCACTTGCTTAGGCAGAAGGGGTGGGGTGGGAGTAGGCAGGGCTTGTTTCTTAAAGGGGCAGGGTACCCAGATGACAGACAAGGCCAGCAGATTATAACAATTTGAGTATGGTTGAATTTGAAAATAAGGGACTAAAATGTTTGGTGGAGGGACTTTCAAGGTACAATAGTATTCAGATTGCTGCATAATTACTGATCATCACTTTCCAGGAGGGAAAGAAAGATATAAAAAAATGTGCAGTTTGTCAAAGAGCAAGAACAAGTTTAAAATTGTATTCAAGATGAGTACTAAAGAAAAAAACCTGTAATTATTAAAGAGAAGCAATGGGAAAGGTGCCTGAGGTAAGATGAATTCATCAAAGGCCCCAACTTATAAAAATGCAAACTCATTTGCAAGGATTGAGCCCAATTGGAGAGCACAAGTGAAGCCATTCCCTGCTTAGGAACAACTGCCTAAAAATTAAGTTCGCAGATTTTGCCCATAGAGCTTCTAAAGGCTCTTAAGTCATGATCAAAGGGGCCCAGGCACCACCAAGAACTAAAAGAACCATCCATGTGGTACTAGTTTTGCCAGCATGAAGCATGCAAAGATGCGGTAGTTTGAAAGAGAATACCCCCCCCCCCATAGGCTCATATATTTGAATGCTCTGTCCCCAGTTGAAAGAACTATTTGGGAAGGTCAGGAGATGTGGCCTTGTGAGGAGGTTTGTCACTGGTCCATAGCATAACATAACATAACATAACATAACATAACATAACATCATAACATCATAACATAACATAACATAAAACATAACATAACATAACATAACATAACATAACATAACATAACATAACATAACATAAGGTTTCAAAAGCCCAAACCATTCCCACTTAACTTTCTCTGGCTTCTGCTTGCTGCAAAGGACCTAAAATCTCAGATACTGTTCCAGAGTCTGTCGCCATGCTCCCTGCCATGATGAGCATGGAACTGTGAGCCCTAAATTAAACATCTTTTCTTTTATAAGTTGCCTTGGTCATGATGTTTTGTCACAACAATGAAAAAGTAACTAGCAGAAGGAGTTCACAGCATCTTGTTCCATAGCTCAAAGAGACACTGAGTACATACAATGTGAAACAGTCTCAGATATGTTGCTTGGAGAGCCTGATATGTCATTGTAGGAAAACATGAAGGTGAAGCCTAAGTTTCAGTAGAGACCCAGGGTATTGAATATGCCAGGACCATGAGATACAGGACTGTGGGTGGAATGCCGATGGAGATAAGTTACATATATAGAGTAGAGACCAAAACAAGCAAAACCTGTATCTGTTGCAGGCAGCAGAACGTGAGGAGACATCCTACCTAAGACCCTTGACGTCCAGATAGTTCTACCCAGATGGAAAAGAGCTGAAGAATTTGATGTTTGTTCTGCTGCATTTCAGTCTTGTTTGGATAGTCCATGCTGTGCCCCCACCCCGGCGTCCCCCCCACCGCCTCCCTTTTGGGATAGGAATGTTATTCAGTGCCACCTGTACGTACAGCAGAAGTTTGGAATTTGTTTTTGTTTTTCAGAAGCTCATACTTAAGAGACAGTCTTAAATCTTAGATGAAATTTGGACTTTCAACTTTTAAAAACTGTGGGTATTTTTTTTAATAGTACCAGATATATTTTGCATTGTGACATGGTGGTGAGCCAATAGGGGGACAAGGAATGAAAGGCAAAGGCTAAAAAGTGAGTGTTTGAATGTCATGTTGACAAGGGTGGAACTTTCTCCTACTAAGTATTATCTTTTTCAATGTAGCCCCTATTTTGACAAAGGAAATATGGTATCTTACCAATATATTTAATCAATATTTCTTTAGTCTTTCTGAAGATACAGTGGTAGCAAAAATGAAAGCTGTAATGGAATTGTTGTCTTCTGACCCTAAGATTTTAATTTCTATGAGTTTCAACTGCACAAAATATTTTTGCAAATGTTCTTCATTAAAATGTTAAAACATTACTGACAAAACTGAAAAAAAAACAACAAATAAAGGAAATATGATATTTTCATTTTTTAAACAATGAATGATGAATAAGATTAGCCCTCAAAAGTTTTTAGTTTATTAGATTATCGCACTTGCGAGCTTTTATGTCAGTTTGACACAGAGTATTTAGGAACGAGAACCTCAAATGAGAAAATAATCCACAAAGACTGATGTGTGGGCAAGCCTTGGCTGATGGGTGATTGGTGTGGCTAGGCCCATTGTATAGGGTGGTCCTGGGTGATCTAAGGAAGCAAGATGAGCAAGCCCCAAGGAGCAAGCCAGTAAATGGCACTTCTCCATGGAATCCTGATTAGTTCCTGCCTCCAGTTTCCCGACCTAACTGAGCTCCTGCCCTGATGTGCCTCAGTGATGGAGTGCTACTGGAAATGTAAGATGAAATAAACCTCAGCCGGGTCTTCAAGTGCTAGTTCCAGGACAGGTTCCAAACTACAGAGAAACCCTATCTCAAACAAAACAAAACAAAACAACAAAAGAGAGGGAAAGGAAGCAAGAAAGGAATAATAAATAAACCCTTTTCTTCTCAAATCACGGTGTTTCATCACATCAATAGAAACCTGTCTAGTTGGCATTTGGTGTTCCCTGTCTCCCAGAGGAAAGCCCTGCTGGGAAAGGCTCCCCCAGGGTTGGATAAGCTAGTCCTACAGCTTTCTATGGTCCTTAGAACCCATACCTGGCCACTGTCTCTCTAGGACAATGAAGGCAGATGGCTGGCAAGCAGCTTCTTCAATTTCATACCAGCAAGTTTGCTTTCTCAAACTTATCCTACAAAAAGAACTCCAGGAAGTGAGGCTGTCCACTGGAATCCAGAGCCCCTAAACACTGGCCTCTCAGCAGGAGTCCCCGAGAAATCCAAACAAATACCCTGCCCCTGTTCTCTGCTTGATGACCCAGTTTCCTCTTTCCCCAATAAAGGTTTTCTCTCTGTCTCCCTCTCTTTCTGTCTCTGTCTCTGTCTCGCTGTCTCTTCTCCCTCCCTCCCACTGCCCTCCCTCCCACTGCCCTCCCTTTCCTCCTCTGTCTCTCTCACTCTTTCTCTCACCTAGAACTCAGCATTTGGTATCTTCTTCAATCTTCTGGCCAACAAGATGTGAGTTTTCCTCCTGCTTCCTTCTCCCCAGCCCTGAGTTTACATGAGCATGGAAGATATGAACTTAGATCTGGTGGATTGTAGTGCAAACTCTTTCTGATTGACTTATCCCCAGTCCCTGAAGTCAAATTCTTTAACGCACATAGTGGGACCTTATAGTCTTTGTCCTTAAACCTGATTATAATAGTGGAAGGAGTGGTTACCAGGATAGTCTCATTTTTTACAATAGCAATCATAAAAAACCCCAAAATCCACTATTTTAATGGCCCAGAAAATGTTCATAATATTATGACAAATACAACTCTAAAATTTTGTATTTGTCATAAAATAAAAAATTCAGAAAGGAGCGTACATGGGCTTTTCCCCCACATAACGACGTGAAAGGCATAAGGTGAAACATTAGGCCAAAAGGCGCTATATGGTGTTAATGGGGAATATTATAATTTGTCAGCAGAGTATTAAACGTCACAGCCATTTTCTAAATCAACTAAAAATAAACACTTAATTATAACTAGAATTTCTAAGTGAGTTTTCTTATTAAAATGTAATTAGAGTAATTAAGATTTGCTTTTTTTTTTTAAAGTGCGTAACACAAAAATGTTTGAGATAAAAGTAAGGTCTTGTTTATCCCTCTAGCTAAATGCATTTAAAAAGTACATTCTCCTTCTTTAACTGTAAAAGCCAGCCAAAAAAATTAAACCACTCCAACAATGTCTCCCTGGCCCACTTGAACTTTCTCAGAGATTCCAAAGGTATTAATAGTTAAGAGTTAGCAACATTCGAAGGGGTATCGGGTATGTGGAGGTTGAGTAGAAAGTTGGCTATTGTGACTGTGTGTGACAAGCCAAAGGACAGCCTATTGCAGAGATAAGTCTTTGGTCTCCTTAAGTCGGCTCTGGGCCCACCACTCTTCTAATTCTGGAGGAGAGGAGCACCCCTAGATGTGCAGAAAGTGACCTAGGAGTAGGAGGCTTGCAGCTGGAGCAGGGGAAGGGTATTTTGAATGCCACTCTGTTCCCACCTCACAGGGTAAACACCCTTCAGTCTTGATGAGCAGGGGCTATACCATATTGTTCTCTAAGAAAGTAGTGGTCAACATTCTTCAAGTTTGGGTTTTACTCTTATCAGGTTATTTTTAACTATAAGAAAGGTGAAGTCATGCATATTTCTATGGTACTACTTTTAAAAATTAAGAGGTTATATGCATGTTTACCAAGGAAGAGATGCCTGTGTGTACTACTCACTCATATACAGCCATTGAATAGACAAAACTCTGCTAGACTGTCTATCATTCAGTTTCATAGAAAGTCAGCTTTAAAGACTTAGTAAACACAAAACTACACAATAATGCCATATTTTTAAAATAAAGGTTATATTTATTACATTATATATTATAATAACTATAAATTGATGACTACAGATGAAGTATTATGTATTGTTGAGATATTGTATATCTGTGTGCTTACATTATGATAATTTAGTACATTTATATAATATGTATTAATCCAATTAGGGTAATGAACATTTCTGTCTGTTCAATGACCAATCAGTTTTATGTGTTGGCAACATACAGTAGTTGTAGTTAAATAATAGTAATATCAAATTTCACACTTTTGTTGTTTCCACTGTGGTGGATTGAATAGGAATGGCCCCCATAGACTCATGTGTTCAAATGCTGGACTCATAGGTAGTGGCACTGTTAGGAGGTGTGGCCTTTTTGGAGAGAGTGTGTTACTTTCCTTCAAATGCGGCAGGATATTGAGACTTGAGGTCTCAAATGCTCAAGCTACTTCCAGGGTGTTACACAGTTTCCATCTGCTGCCTGCAAATCAAGATGTAGAACTCTCAGTTCCTTCTCCAGCACCATGTCTGCCCCCATACTGCCATGTTTCCCACCATAATGATAATGGGCTAAACCTCTGAAGCCTAAGTCAGCCCCAGCTAAACATTTCCTTTAGAAGAATTGTTGTGGTCTTGGTGTCTCTTCACCTGACTAAGATAACCACCCAGAGCTTCCTTTTATTTCCCCTCTCATTTCTACTCTCCTCTTTCCTGTTTACCATGTAGAGACGTATGCTTTCAATGACCTTCTCTTCCTGTCTCTTTGGTTTATTCATTTACATCTAATAAATGTTGCATATGAATTGCATGCCATGAAGAGAACAAAGAGAAGCAAATGAAAATTTTATATTCAGTGTAACTCTGGGTAATGGGATAGTAATTAATTTGTTTTAATTTTTGAGCTTTTTAAAATTTTCAGATTTTTAAAAAATGAGTATGCATAATTTAAATTTTACTTTTTTAAAATTAAGATTGAAAATAATCATTGCACAAAACTAAAAGAAACAAGATATATAATGCAAAAGTAAATTGCCTAAGCCTTAATTTTAAATATTTTTCCAAAAATCAACCTGTTAATTACTGGATAATTTATGACAGAATTATAGTCTTAATTTTTTTCAGATACGTAAAATAATTCAGTTAGGGTTTTAGATTTAAATGATCTTAGAACTCATCATTTACTTTCTGTCACATTTTGATTTTATGGTATTATTTGATTATATTATGCACAATTTTAGATTTATATGATTTTATTTTCTGTTCCGGGTACTGAACACATGTCCCTACACATGTCACATAATGCTTGGCCATTGTGCTATGTCCCTAACCCTGTGATGGGTTTTATTGTCTGAGGAGTTATTTTCTCTTATGTTCTTCCTTATTCTCATTAGAATTAAAAACAAACAAAAACTATCCTAGCATATTAATTTACCACATAAATTATAAAAAACTCACTTAACTAGTTAAAAAAGTATTGAACACAATTTTTATGGAAAAATTATTATATTGATTCAGAAATATATGAGTCATTTTGTCCAGGCTTGAAACATGCTGTTTTGATCCTCCAGAGCCACTTTTATGCACTGCAAGAGTATCTGAGGGTGACTTCCTTACAGTACCAACATCCTGTCGGGTATTACTGCTAATGTAGAGCTTTGCTGTCTCTGCTGTGTACGTGCTCTTCTACCCTTAAATGTTCTGTTGCTTACTTGTAGCATGTATATGTATCTGTATATTTTTCACTCAGTGGCTGTACTTGGTTCCCTTATTCTGTGTTAGAGTTTTCACTTGATATACTGATTGATAATACTGTCATTCACAAATAATAATACTTCCACTTCCTTCTAGTTTTCTGTACCTCTCATTTATATATTGAAAAAATTTTGGTCAAATTTACTTGTGTAAACTATTTGTGTTTGAAGAATCACTAATTTACATTCTATTTTCTTTAAATTAAAAACGATTATCTTTTCTTTGAGAACTTTGCACATTTGGGCATGTATATGTTGATTACACTTCCATTTTTCAAACTCTTCAGTCTATCTGTCTCATACCTGTCACGTCCTTCTATAACTGAATCTTATTTATTTAATTATTGAGAAACTATTTCTCTCTGTAACAGTTCTGGCTGTCCTGAAACTTGATTTATAGACCATGTTAGCATCAAACTTACTGAGATCTGCCTATCTCTGCCTCCCAAGTTCTGGAATTAAATGTGTGAGCCAACACCACTTGGCATGTAATCTTTTTTATTAATTGTTTATGCAGATTAATTTATGTGGTCTTTCTAGCTTTAGTAATGTAGAATTTCTACTTTATTTTGCTTGAATATTAACTACTTCTCTGAAAAACAGTAGCTTGATTGTTCATTAAATATTTTCTCTGATATTGGTGATAATTTCCCTACTTTTACATAAACACAGGTGTCTTATTTATTTTTTTGTTTCTATGATAATAACAATAGGTGTACTCTATATTGATGCTATTCCTGCTTGTAATTATACTTATTTAGATCACTGATTCACTTTTTAGTGCTTTATAATTATCATTTTTCTCTATGTCTGTGGAGTTTTAGTTTGCCTTTCTCTTTGTAATTAAGAATTGTTAAAAATATTAATAATTGGTTGATCATTTGGTGACACTCTTTCTCTTTTGGCTTTGATATTAATTTCTATCATTGTGATAGTATGTAGTAGAATAGTATGTTTGCTATTTGTTTTTGAAGTTTGCAGTTTTATGGTTACTTAATATGTAATCATGTCTTTCCTTGTTTGAAGGGTATGTGAAGGTGGTGTGCATATGAGTGCACATGTGCCTTGTGTGCCTTTGTGTGTGCACATGTGTTGAGTTCAGAGGTTGATATTGGGTATTTTTCCTGATCCCTCCACCTCCTTAACTTAAAGATCCTTGTTTGAGCTCTGATAGGCTGTTCTAGCTATAACTGGTCTAATTCCAATGCACTAGAAGTACATGTATGCTGTCACACCTAATATATTTATGTGGGTTGTAGGGATCCGAATTCCAGCCTCACGCTGTGTGGCAAGCATTTTATTCAGTAAGCAATCTTCCCTGACCCTGTAATCCATTTTTATAAAGGATGTAGGAACTTGAGAAGGTTTTGTTTGTTTTCTGGGTATAGACTTAGACTTGAAACTATAAGCTTTATTTTGTATTATTTAGTCACTCTAAGCTTTTACTAACGTTTTCCTTTACTTAAAATTACATCAGTGAATTATAGATTGCTATGAGAAAACTTGTTTCTCCTTTTTAACTTCAACCTTTATTATTTACTTAAATTTGAATGTTTATTTCTCTTGATATTAACTCATAATTATTATATTTTGGTATTGGTCCAAAATGAGAGATGTTTTCTTTTGGTATTATTTATTTAAATTTAATAAATCAATTAATATAGTTAAATTTATTTCTAACATAGTTTGGTCAAACATTATATTTTAATATTTCTCTTGATTTTCATTTTTGGTTATATGATTGTACTTGATTTTGTAAATGCATTTTATAAATGAAAATTTAGAACATTGACAATATATACACAGTTATTGTAGTAGTTACTTTTGTAATGACTTTTTGTAGTATTTGTGTGTGTGTGTGTGTGTGTGTGCGTGTATTCTTACTTTAATTCTATAAGATCTAGATCTTCATTGGCTATGATCTTGTTTTTATATTGTTGGAGTTTAACACACATGCCACTATTTACCCATTATTCTCAAGATTAGTTTTTTTGGACACTTTAGGGATGTAATACTCTCTTCCAGCAAATTTCTTTTTATATGAATTTTTTTTTTGTTGGAATATACCCCACTGCTGAGAAATTTGTTTGTTTTCTTTCAAGTCTTGGTAGATATTTATTCTGTGGCTTTAGATTTCTCTAATGTTTAGGAAGTTTCTTTTTTCATTATTTTTGAAAGTTTTGTAAATATATACAATGTTATGTGATTATATTCACATTCTCTTAACTTCTAGTGTCCCCCTTACTTTCTCTGAACCTCTTCTTTTTCCTATCTAGTCCCCAGTGGCTACACCATTTGATGCCTCCTCTCCTAGCAACCATGAACAGTCATTGTCTCTTACTCTATCCATGGTGGAAGTCTAAAAGGCTCAGTGTGGTACAGGATTCATTTGATAGCTGCTGTGTATTTATGTTTGTAACAATGCCTTATCCAATGCAGTATCAATTGACACTCTTCCCCATTCTTCAGTTCATAAATTATTTCTTTCATCTCCACTGTCATGTTCCCAGAGCCTTATAGACAGGATGATAATAATGTCTTATTACAGACTATTGTACTTATCCATCACTTATTCTCAACACTTTCAGAATTATGAATCTTTGTATTAATGGTCAACCTTTATGAAATGAACTCTGCAGGAGATTGAAACCACATTGGTCAGTGGGTATAAATGTAAACATTTAGAAGGTAGTTTGACAACATTTCATTTTGGGAAACAGTTCATTTAGGAACACAAAGATAGTATATTCTACTTGGGCCCATACTTCCCTATCCACAGGTTTTTGATCAGGTCAAGTGCATAATAAGGTATACATTCTCTTTCTGTGTGGTGGTCTTCAGATCCCATCACAAAGCAGTGATAATTCTTAAAATAATCATAATCACTAATGCACACATGTGCATATACTGCCTAGTTGGTTGCTATTATAGTACATATGTTTAGCTGGGTGAGACTATTGATACCTTTTCTTCCAAGGCACTCTGCATGACATCTTCTGATAATTCCTACTCAATTCTATCCTTATTTCTCTGTGTTGGGGAAAGTTGTCTTATATTAAATTTTGAATGTTTTTTCTGTGACTGTTCTATATCTTTCCAAGGAAGCACCATTAGTATGCACTGTTAGTATACACCAGTAGAATATAGGTTAGAATGCCATTCATTTCTGTTATGCTATCTCTATTCCATTTTCATTTGTGTTGAAATATAGTATAAACCCACAGAAGAAAAATAAAACTATAAATGTAGTATGCTCAGTATGTAAGACCCTGAACATATAAACCATCTATTTCAAGAGCCAGACAACTACTAACACCCTCAAATCTTCCTACTTCTCCAAAAGTAGACTATTATCCTAATTTAAATCTTTTTATATTTTTAATTTTATTTTACTCCCTTAACTCACATCTGGTTGGCACATTTCTTAGTTTGAATTTTGTATTCTTAACATTTATTTTATTTTAATTTTTGGTGTTTCAAGACAGGGTTTCTCTATGTAGCAGTTCTGATTGGCCTGAAACTCACTTTATAAACTAGGCTGGCCTGAAATTCACTGAGATCCGCCTGCCTCTGTCTCCCAAGATTAAGGGTATGTGCCACCACCCAGCTCATTAATTTTCTTTTTAGCTGCTTCTATCATGAAAAATGTGATCATTTAATTATCTCCTTTCACATTCAGGCCTACTTTTATCTTACTCTATGCTATTTTTCATATCTTTTCACTGCATTTTTATTTTTCATTTTTAAAGGGTCTCACATAGCCTAGTGTGGCATCAAACTTGTGCAGCCAAAGCTTGCCTTGAACTCCTAATCCTCTGCCTTTACTTCCCGAGTGCTAGGATTATGAGAACAATCAGCTTGGCTTTTTAATCTGGTAGAGCATGTTTTTGTGATTTAATTTAAGGTTTAGTAAATATATTTAATCATGATCATAATCTTCTGTATTGAGACCTTTGCTATAATGTCCTCTTTAACAACATTAATTTTATTTTGATTTTTCCCTGTTTCTTGTACATTTTTTATTGGTTTCTATGAATGGCCTTTCATTGATTACTCTGGATTCTACCTGGATTTTCTATTTACAGGAAGATCTATATATGAGAGAAGCAGGCATAATGTTCTGAGTTTTAAAGTTTCATTGCTTTCTGTTTGAGTTTGTTTGCACATCTATTTTTAAGCTAAAAGTGATCAGATATTTAGGGCTAATTATTAGGGAGACTCCTAGTGGCAGCTAATAAACTCAGGTTTCATTACATATACATTGATTTTGAAATACACTGCATTCTGAACCCCATGGGCTTTGGCAGAGACATGCGTAGTATTTCTTGACATTCAGTCTTACCTTAGCTGAGTTTTCATTACTTTTATGAATATTTTGTCTTTAGGTATGTGTGTGTGTGTGTGTGTGTGTGTGTGTGTGTGTGTGTGTCTGTGTGTGTGTGTGTGCACGCGTGTGCAGGCCAGAAGTAGTAGACATCCAGTGTCTGCCTCTATAATTCTTCACCTAATTTATTGATACAAAGTCTCTCATTGGTTACACCGATTGCTAGCAAGAGTGATGGATCTTCCAGTCTCTGTCTCTATCGCATGCAAAGGACTAGGGTTCTGTAACCCCAATTTCATATGCTGCCATGCAATCTTGTACAAGGTTGCTGGTGACCTGAACTCAGGACATGTATATAAAGAGCCATATGACTGTATTCTAATTTCAGTTTGCCATTCTCCCTGATGTTTGGTGATAATTTAGTATCTACTGAAAAATGTGAAATTGCTTTTAGTTTTCCTTTCAATAAGACAGACATAATAATAACATTATGTGTTATCATAATTTGCATCTCTAAACTTTCATTTTTAAACTTTAAAGTTTTTATTGTACATATTCACTGTACATAGTGCTCTGTTAAAGGTATTTTCTTTTTTAAAAAAGATTTATTTATTTATTATGTATACAACATTGTGTCTGCCTGGAGGCTAGAAGAGGGCACCAGATCTCATTACAGATGGTTGTGAGCCATCTGATGTGGTGGCTGGGAACTGAACTCAGGACCTTTGAAAGAGCAGGTAGTGCTCTTAACCACTGAGCCCTCTCTCCAGCCCCTTAAAGGTATTTTCTACAAGTATTTATTGTATGTTGAAAATATTCTCAGTGCTATAGCTCTCTCTCCTTCTATTCCTCATCTTCCCATTGCTCCCCTTTATTCTCCTACAGTTTCACTTCTCCTTGCATGCCATATATTTACATTATTTTTTGATATTTACAAAAATTCAGGTCATACAATGAAATAAAACAATATGTAATATTCTTTTAGTTATTATTTTAATTGGTTTAATATTATTTTCCACCTGGACCTACTTTTGTGCAAATGACATAACTTCATTTATCTTTAGGGCTGAAAACAATTTCATTATGTAAACATACATTTTCTTTTTCCAATCCTCAGTTTTTGAATACCTAGGTTGCTTCTGTAGTTTAGCTACTGTGGGAGTGAGGGTGTTTTATATCTAATTCTTCTATCTTCAGATACTTGTTTTTTTTTTTAAAGATAGGCAGTGGGATTTCAGAATTCTGCTTCTGCTTCTGGTTGCATTTTAATTAAAAAGATAACTAAGTTGCATCTAGTTGTGTCATGACCATGATTCCATTTTCTGAATAGCTACAGCAGACAGCATTCTAGGTTGCCAGCAAAGGACAAATTGTAGTTCCTCTTTCATTTCTCCCAACTCTTCAATAGCACGGACAGGTGCATCTCTCCTTGATTCATATATATGAAAGTTCAGTGTGGCTGGTGGTTTGAATGAGAAGCATTCCTCATAGTCTCAAGCCTTTGACTCCTTGGTCCCCAGTTGTTGGGGGTGTTTGGGAAGGTTTGGGAGGTGTGGCCTTGCTGGAGGAGGTGTGTCACTGGAGGCTGGCTTTGAAAGCATTGACTCCCTGCTTTGTGCTGTGGTTAAGATGTGAATTCTCAGCATCCTGCTCTAGCCACCATGATTTCCTGCTGCCACTGCCCTGACACTAAGACGTCTAACCCTCTGGAACATAAATCAAAATAAACTCTTCCTTCTATAAATTGCCTTGGTCCTGAACTCTTCGTCAATATAAAAGGGACAGATTGAAAATTAACACAGATGTTACAGTTTCGGGAAGGAGTTGCCAGACTGCAGTCAGTGGAGTGAATCTGGCTGGTTGCTGGAGTTTTGTAACATTTCAGATGAATACAGCCATTTATATTATTAGACATTATTGATGGCTGCTTTTGTATCATAGCATTAGATTCTTGTCTCTAAACTTATGTTCAGGAAGGCTAAATAAGTACCCTTTTCCAGAAAAAGTTTTAGGATACCCTACTGCTTTGGTTTTCATTGAAACCCCATGGAAAACTTAAAAATTATGGCATCTTGGGTTCCACTTGAGCTATTAATTTCAGAATATCTATGGAAATTGGAATTAATCATTTTTAAACACTTTAAGTAATTCTGTCTCAGATAATCTTGAGGTAAACACTGAGGAATACTACCTTAAAACCATCAGTAAAATAAAAAGAAGGGATTAGACTATTCAAAGAGTTGGTTTTGTTATTTTTATCTTCTCTTCAATTAAAACCAAACCTCTGTCTTTCATTTTTTCATAAAACATTGTTCACATTAAAAAAAGAAAATCTAAATATATCTAAAGAAAATGTACGTCTACTGAAGTAGAAAAGGGAATCTTGAAGTAACTTGAAGTGTATCTTCAGAGGTTTGGAATACTGAATGCACTGTGCGCAAGTCATGTGATCATGAGTGTGTTTGTTTGTTTCTGCTCATGTAATAATACATGCACTAAAATTATTTGTTTTTATAGTAACACTGTTAATCCCTGAATAATTTTCTTGGGGACATTACTCTAACAAAAATAAATAAAGCACTTAATTTTTTCTCATCTTCTCACTAAAATTTACTTACTTTAAAGTCAATTTGAAAGACCCCCGGAGTGGGGAGATTCTCACTCAAGTCTCGGGATAGCATGACCCCCAAGAACTCATGAGAGACTCTCCTTGCTGCAATCACATGAGGTTTATTGAAAGGAACCAGCATGCTGGGGCGGAGACTCATACCCCATGCAGGGGTAGAGGAGTTTGACCCCGAATAGCTGGGAGAAGGAGTATTCAGGGGAAGAAGCTGCAACCCAAAGTGGGTAGGGAGGGAGTCATTGGAAAAATTCTAAAAATATCCAGTGATAATCACAAGGGGGTAACTCCCAGTTTCTCAAGATTATTCTCAAGATTATAATCTAATGTGTATACGTTCCTCACTTGCTTTATCCATTCTTCCATTGAGGGGCATCTGGGTTGTTTCCAGGTTCTGGCTATTACAAATGATGCTGCTATGAACATAGTTGAACAAATGCTTTTGTAGTATGATGGGGCATCTCTTGGGTATATTTTCAAAAGTAGTATTGCTGGATCCTGAGGTAGGTTGACGCCCAATTTCCTGAGAAACCGCCACACTGATTTCCAAAGTGGTTGCACAAGTTTGCATTCCCACCAGCAATGGAGGAATGTTCCCCTTACTCCAGCATAGGTTATCATTGTTGTTTTTGATTTTAGCCATTCTGACAGGTGTAAGATGGTATCTCAAAG
>JAQHUG010000266.1:2132363-2147082 GCA_028555095.1 Dicrostonyx torquatus | reverse complement strand
TCCTTGAAATAAATTGGTTGATTCAGTTCAACGGATTTCTCCATTATCCAGTGTCTTTCTGCTGCTGTTGTTCCTTTGTCATTAGCATTAAGAAAATTCAATGTTAATAAAGCATTGTGCAACCTATTTCTAGGTGCCTTTTCTACTCCTTTCTGTCTATTCAAGAATTCATTGCGTGTGAAGAGGGCAGAAAATGATACTATATAACCATCTATCAGTTTATTAAGCATCAGAATAAGCTACTCCACAGAGGTAGTGAGTGGTACTACTTTTCTGCCTTTTAGTTATTGTTGTTGAGAGATGGTAGACCAATCTGTGTGAGTAACAAACATCACTCACAGTATCCTAAGCTGAGCATGAAAGTCATGCTATACTGTGCTATACTGCCATCTCATGCTGTCCATCTTCTACTTGCTTGTTGTAGGATATGGAATTCTCCACTCACAGCTGCTTATGTGTCTGGATGTCGCCGTCACAACATGGGATGGAGAGCAGAGTGAGAGGATGAGCGGGCAGAGTAAAAGCTGAGGAAACTGATGTGACCCAAGTTCAATGGGTAATAGCGTGGAGCAATTGTCAGTACGAACAGAAGGCTTCAAGTGAGCTGACCAAACGTTGCCCTTCTCCAGGCGTAATGGACCAAACATGAACCTAGTTTTGATGTGTGTTACCTTTTTATTTGGTTGTGAATTTTAAAAATTTTTTCTTTCACTTGTTAAGACCCACTCACTTATTTTTCTATGTACTATGGACTCTGCTTTGACATAAAGCCTGAACTTGACTGAAGAACCCTTGAACCATCCATTTTCTGGATAAGTCTTAGATTGTTGCATTTAGGGAAGAGGTAGGGAGGAAAGCTGATTTCTTGATTTACACCAGGAGACCACCTTACTTCCAAGTTCTTGAAATGAGCCTCATTCAAACCCTCAAGTACTGACAACACTGATCTGCCAACGTCCTCAAAATAACTACCTACACAGCCTATCTTTAGCCTTAAGAATGAAAGCTTGTGAAATGTATCTTTCTTCTCATTTTAAACTCAAATCTGAAGTTGCTTTCTCCCAAAAATATGTGATTATTCTCAGTCATTTTGACTACCTTGGCTGTAATTCAGTTCTATCTAACACAGTTTTAAAATAGAAACTCATTTACTTATTTATTTTGAAAAAGAAGCCAACATTTAAGTTAAAATTTAAAGAAAAAGAATGGATTCATAAAGAAATTCTACATTCCAATGAATGGGTAAATGCCATTTTTCTATACATATTATCAAAAACATCAACTTTGGGGAACTTGGCATTGAAATTTTTTATCCAATCTTGGCCATTAAAGCTAGTCAATTTACACTTAGAATCAGTTTTTGAAAGTTTTACTAAAATAGAAGAAACTGTTTCAGAGATATACTGTCTTGAGAGTTGGGGGCTAGGCCAATGGATGGTAGACGAGTCCCATGTTCTAGTAGCAATTTCATGTAGAAAGTCCAAGATATACTTCTCCTCCTGTTTGGAAGCTTCTGTCTTTATTCTGAGTCCCTGAAATGTGTCATAGTTTTCTAGAGTCTAGGAGAGAAACGTCCCCCAGACTCTCTTTCTTAGTATACATTTCTGAAACAAAAGCAGTACTGTAAAATATCTCAAACTGCTTTACAGTTGCAATTATATTATGAATATTTTATTGCTAAAATTCTTTTGATACCATCTTCTTTGATGATATCAGGCCAATATCTATCTATCATCTATCTATCTATCATTTATCTATCTATCTATCTATCTATCTGTCATCTATCTCTCTTTGTCTCTTTTTAAAGCAACAAGACCAATTTTAAAAATAATTCACCATAATTTACAATAGAAATGCAAAAACATATGGTAAAACATAAAATATAAATATGAACAGAATAAAATTGGAACCCTAGGTTTAGGGTTTTCTACCATAGGTGGAAAAATTCTGTTGTAAAGCCTTAGATTCCATGATGCTCCATCAGGATTTATATGTAGAGAGCCATGGCACCTATGGTGATAGGAAGCTAAGGCCTTTGGCTAAACTTTCTGAGAAATGATATTTATTATCTTGGGATAATTCAAAGTAGGCTCTAATTCACAGACTTTCAATATCTTACCAACTTTTATACTTCTTGTAACAAATGTAGTGATTAGGCCAGGCACAAGAAAGAAAGAAAAAATACTCAAAATATTCAGACTAAACCTTTTCCTAAAGTCAGCCTTTCTCAACCACAGATAATATTATAAATCTTATGAATCTAGAAAATGTTTTTATTTTAAAGATTTTAAATTAGCAATCAAAACATTATTCTCATATCCAATTAGAAATTAATTTTATCGCCTATTTTTTGGTGTGATTAATAAGTTGAGAGCTAACTGGGGAGTTGGGGGCATAGTCTTTCTTTTGCCTATGACACCTTTTCCTTTTTCTTGTTTCTGAAGCATCATCATCTTGAAGGAAGCCTGAGAAAGAAGAGAGGTGTTTCTCCTGGTGGTGCATTCTGGAGCCCTCCATGGCTGCGGGCACTGACTGAAATGTAGGCTGTTCCCTGTTCTTTAGAACATGAGATGCTCTGATGCTTTTACCATTTCTTTATAAGGAAGAGAGAGGCAGCTATCCTGTAAACATTGTGTACTGTAGACTTGCTGTGAAACACCCAAGTCCTGGCCCAGGGCTCATCAAAAGCAAAATTGGTCGAAGATATTCTCATAGGTTTACCTTGAGTATCATCGTCATTACACACAACTCGTTTTTGTAAGAGAATACATGCTGATCTGAACACTGCCATATATCTTTGCATTCCCAGTAGAGTAAATTGACACTATGAGTAGTCATAATATTACATCATATTTATTTAATCCTAAACTCCCAAGTTCAGTCTTGTAACTCATCATCTCACTGACATCATTTAACGTTAATTTAATTTTTTTGTGTAGAGAAAACCATTACAAAGGTACAATTTCAAAGAGTAGAATTTTAGAATGGAACAAATCTCTCATTGATATCATATTGATGTGTAGTAGAAAGAGAAATAATTTTGAAGGGCAAAAGACTGGTAGATTTGGCATTCATGCCTTAGCAGGAATAGTGCTAGGCCAGAAAGCCAATTCCCTTAGAAAGGGAATACTGGATAGGAAAGGAAAATGACAGTGAACATGAGAAGTACATTTTCTATGCATAAAGACAGCCTATGCAAATATCCTTTGCAAGGATGTTGACATTCATAAAACAGTGACGAGATATGTCTCATGCAAACACTCATGTTTACATTGTAGATTATTGGAAGTTAAGACTTGTCAGGTGTTTCTGAGGCTGAAGATTGAATCTCTTGACTACCAGATTCAGAAAGGCAAAAGGTGAATTGGAAGTTTCTGTACTCGTAAGTTCTGCCTATTAGGAATGTGGGTAAAGGGGAAAGTCTTTTGTCTCCCAAATAACATCTGAGTGTGTCTAAATATGAATAGACTCCATGACAGATGTTATTAGGAATTCATCCCTGTTTCCAGTCTCCACATTGTTACAATTCACCAAATCATGGGGTCCTGTTCAAATAGCAGTTTTACTTTCAAATTGCTACTAATTGATGTATATATAGTGTATGTCTTTTCAGGTGCCATCCAGGGGGCTCAGTGTTTTTCCTAAATTCATGGATGCTACCACTTGGCTTCTGAACCTGAACACATAATTTTCCTAATTCCAGTATTCAAAATGCACTTGCTGCTAAGTATAGTGAGCCTACAACGTAAGATACAATATTGAAGATTGAACAACAGAAACACATTAGCCCCTTGGTAACTAAAACTCTTAGAATAATTTCCTTGTTCTTGGACACATTCTCTCTATGAATTTTCTACAGCACTTCCCCTTTTGTCTTTTTTTTTTTTTTTTTTTTTTTGGATTGAACACTCTGCTCCCTGAAAAAGCTTCCCTTCCTCTCCTATCCATTTTCATTGGTTTTAGGGTGAGAATGAATCATCAGTGTGGATTTAACTTTTGAAGGTCTGTTCTCTGCTGTCGGTTGGTTGGGTGATCTTGACTTGTCCTTCCGGCTTGAAATGAGATAATGTATGTAAAAATCTCCTTGGGAACTGGTGGGTGTCACAAATATGTAGGACAAGCATCATTTCTGTTTCTATTTTTTTTCAGACTTCCTCATCCCTTCAGTTGCTTTTAACACTCCAACCTCATATATATCATGGATAAGTTTTCCATTGCACTTTATTCAAAGGAAGATAGTGAGAATACTAAAAATATTCCCCAGTTCCTGGAATAGTATCTCTGTGTGTGATAGTGGAGACAAGTGGGCTCTTTTGCTTTTTCTCTATTTATATTCATGTAAAGAGAACAGTTCTTATTTCTCCCAGCTATCTGATATTTTGGAACATACAAGGAACCTTCTGGATATAGATACAAATAACAAAGGTATAATCCAAGTTTCACTGGCTCTTGCTCAACCCATTCTGAAAGGATCCCAAACCCTTACAGCCCAACTCCCTAAAAGCTTACAAACCCTTCCTACGAGGCTGTAGTCACACGGTTAGCATTCGCTCTGTTCAGTATCTCTGCAGGTAAGACTATGCTCAGCAGATAACACCAAATCCACCAGTGTCCATCACACCTTTGTTGTGGTTGAACCACAGTAGTTCTGGAGGTATCCAGATTGCTTGGAACTCTTCATTCTTCAAGTGGGACAGCATTTTTTCTCTCTTACTCATGCAGTATCAATGATGCTGTGCGAAAATGCTGAATGGCAGTTTTGAAAGTAGTCTTTAGGGGTTTCTTACATTCATGCCCTCATTTCAAATTTTATTCACCACGGAAGACATATCAGAGTAACAGACTCAAGAGAAAGAAGATCCATTTCTTTCCAGACACCGAGCTTTGCTTTCACAGCCAAGCATGAGTTACCCGTTTCTCTTTCTCCATAGGATGGTTTGATTTCAGGAGTAGTTTCAGTCTTCTAAAGAAAGAGCCACAAGTTCAAATCACCAAATGTGTCCACCATGTATAAAAGTGGGAAAGTTATATTCTCTACCTTGGCACCAGAATGCTGGAAGACATGTGACTGTGTTTAGCAGAAATACATTGAATGTGCCAGGGATAGAGAGACACCAAGGCATACATTGCTTAAAGTTAGTTGTTACTGAGATATTTGGTTCCTAGTGAGTCAGTATGAGAAGCAAAGTGATGAAGAGAAAAACATGGTGAAGTAAGACCAGGCCCTGTGAAGGAAAAGGGCATGATATTTATTAGATGGGAAAGTTAAAAGGAATTTCTATAGAACAATGAATGATGTCTTGTGGGTGATTTCAATACTGTTTACTCTGTGGTTCCTATATTCTTACCGATTTGGGGAGGACTTTGGATTATTAGAAGCATAGAACAATAGAGTACAGAAAATATCAGCTGGCATCTCTCATGTGTTGTGAAATAAGAGGGCTTCTTAGCTCTGTGCTATATAGAGCAATCCATAAATATTTAAAATAACTAATTACAAACTAGTACAGGAAGTTCTCCTTGTGCTCATTCTAAGTTATGGTACAACTGAAACAAGAATCAAGGCAACAAAAATTATGAGTTGTTAACCAACTGAAACCATTGATATTTAGAGATATTAAGGATGAGACTAAACAGAATAAATGGCCCACTATTCTGGTGAAGAATACAGTGTCTTGATCAATGAAACAAAATAAGAATGAAATTGTTAGATCTGCAAAGGAATAAAAGGATGGTATTTGGAAAGAGGCGAAGTGGAGTCCAGAAGGAGTATAAAATGATTTGGGAAATAGCAAGATATTTTTCCTTTTCTAGACTGAAGTTAGGAAGGTGAATTAATGACTTAGTGTGGTAAGCATTAGGTGCACAGACAATAAACTCCTGCCAGGGAGTCATATGTGACGCAGTCAGTAACTGTGAGAATGAGACTGAGTGTAATATATAGAACATCCCATCTTTAATAGTCCAGAGATGGCAAAAACTAAGGGGAGACAGGGTAATCAGGAGAAAAATCAAAAGCAACCCAGGACTATGCCTAGGACAGGAAAGGAGTGAGTCAGAATACAGGCAAAACGGGTGAGGATTTACAGAATCAGGCCTCTGTGGACATGAAAGGGAATGAAGCTTGCATGAAAGGCATTTCATTATCAGATAAGGACCGTGCCAAAGCAAAGGCTTCTTACCCTAGAATCTTTACTGCATTTTGTGCCTTGGGAAGGCTCTGGTCTTCAGAACTGCATCGTCAGTACTTTTTTCAGTGTAGGATTGCTCATCATCAGTGAAGTATAATGAATACAGACTAAACCATAGATGACAGCTTCGCAGACCCAGAACCATGACTTCTTATCAAATACGGTGCTGATAAAGGAGACGACTATAGTCAGAAAATAGGAGGTGAAGAAGATGAAAAAGGTAGCAAGAGACTTCAGGACACTGGACTGAGCTTTCATGCTGGAGTCGTTGGTGTTAAGCTCTTTCATCTGCTCCCAGTGCCGGACAAGAGATATGGTGAGTAAGATAATAGAAACCAGGAACACGAGGAAGGGAGCACCAAAACCAATCATTTTGAGAGGATTAGAAAAATATTGTTCAAACATTTTAAGTCTTATAATCAAAGAACTATTTCTGGGTAAATGATCCAGGGTTATTAGTTGAATCTGGATGTGATATTTAACAACGGAAGGGATGACTGACAAACAAGAAGCTATCAGAGTACCCAATATCAACCAGGGAACCACTTTCAAAATTTTCCACCTCAGCCAGTGGAAGATGGGGTGGGTGAAGGAAGAGACCTTGACACAGTAGAAGACAGAGAGCAAACTGGTTAGCCAGAATGTCAAAAAGTTCATAAACTCCCAGACGACTGAAATCTTCCAAAAGGCAAGGGCAGGTCTAGAAAAGGTGCCAAAGTTATACAGCATTGATGCCCACTGGAGACAGAAATGTGAGATGCCCAAGCTGATGAGAATCATTTCCACTGGTGACAGTCTTTGAAAGTTCATCCACTCTTTGCACAGCACTACAACAGTTGTGCCACTTTGTATAAGTATTATCAACGACTCAAGTACATACATGATGATGGAGAAGGTAGTGACTTGATTTGGCACCATGCTTCTGTTCTGAAGGATCTTCCTGGACAACGACTCAGAAGTTCTGTACCAATTTCCAAATCTGAAACAAGTGTTTCTCACTCGCGTTCTCAGTCTCTTGGTATAAGTGAACACCTCCTTATGGATGCAAATTCCCTCAAGTGTCTTTTGACCCAGTCATTTCCCTACAGACAGGATTTGTCTATGGTTTGCATATTGGGTAGAATTTGCACAGAGATGCATGAAAATATTATTTGGTTGTGGATTCTTGATCCTAAGATGATTTGATTTCGTTTATAGAGAGAAATCTATTACATACCCATGCTGTTTTTTTTTCTCTTTTACCACTTTATCTGCTCAAGGTATTTTTTGATAATATTTCCATCTTCTTTAAATGATGTTATTAAAATTTATGAATGTAAAACTTGAGGAGTAGAAAAGATGAATCCTTCATTGTCCATTCATGTCCTGGGTAATGTTTTCATTCTGTCAAAAGCCATATTAGTGAAATCCTCAGTCTCTGTCTTTCCAGCACCTTCAACAGCTGGGGACGTGAACACTAACAACAAAATGTGAGGAGACAGAAAAAGGGTACCTGAAATCTTTGCTTGGAAATCTCACCCATAATTAGTAGAAGTTTGGGCCTTTCAGGGTCCCCATCTGTTGAAAGTCAATCTCAAAATTGTCTGCTGAATGTCCCAACTCAGAGATGACCAATTGCATCACTCACTCCTCTTTGACCTCCCAATGGAGATGAAGTATTCTGGTTTCTACTCTTCTACTAATTCTAATGCCTCCAGTGCATATATTACATAGCTTTGGAAATTGTTCTTGTTTCATTAATATCACTTTTGTCTCTCCTTTCTTGGCTAGGTCCTTTAGGTGCCTTTTCCCAGATGAATTGGAAAAGAGCCATTCCACCACTAGTAAAACATATCACCTCTAAATGTGTATGGCATTCTTTCACAATTATACAAGAAGGCTAGAGAAGGAATACATTTTCCCTTGGTACTAGACAATTCTCCAAATAGAAACCAACTATTTAATTAGTGGCTTCAAAAATGAGATCCAGATTCTAGTAATTGGTAGCTAGTGAGAGGAAGAAGTGAAAGTTGTTGGCTCTATGAATTCCAAACCTGGATGTTCATTTAATTGTTTAAGAATGACAAAGCAGAAGTAGTATAACATGAAACTTTGAATTGTTTCGCATAAGCCTTCAAAATCCACTGAACTCAGTGGTGCAAAGGAAAACAATAAATTTTCAATAGTTACACCAACACATAGAATTAAAATTAGAAAACATCTTTGCATGTTCAGTAAAATACAATACGTCGGAAATGAAACAAGATCTTTCAATTAAAGGAGGGATTGGTTGAGATATAACCCCCCTCCATGAGAGGGGAGAGAGTATGGTTTTTAGAGAAACATACCACAACAGCAGTAATATTTGTTTTATTTACTGGTCTGCTGAGCATGCTCCTTCCTACATACAGTGACCTTAGCAAGACTGTGACGTTGTAAGGCTCTGTCTCAGGAGTTGCTCAGTTTGGGACATTATGTCATAGCCTCCCGGACTGATGATAGCTATAACAAGAGTTTAACCAGAAATGAATCTCTTGTCCAAGGCGGAATTTTATAGCTATGCTTCATCTGAAGCAACACCTGATGCATGCTCTGCTCCCTCACAGGGATGTCCTTTATGTGGTTGTGAAGACTAAATTTCCGAGATATTCCCTTTGGAAGAGTTTGACTGAGACACAGGACGAGTTGATATTCTCTGGGATTCAGACTTTGAAAACTGGCTCTTCTGTTGTGTGGGTGCCTCTCTTCACTCTCTGCTGTAGTGATACCAACTGGGGCTTTCTCTCTTCCTCCTTTATCACCCACCGATATCTTTTCCCCATTTTCCTGAGAATTGTTATCCATTATCCAATGCTGACAAGTTGACAGGGCCCAGTGTGTGTGTGTCTACGTCTGTGTGTATAGCATTCATGCCACAACTTACATGGAGAGAGGTCAGAGGGCAACTTGTGGGAATCAAGACTCTCTCTGTTTCCCATGGGGATCCTGTGCATCAAACTTTAGTTGGTCAACCTTGCCTCTACCCATTGAGCTTTCTAGGCTTCCCAAATTAATGGATGGGAATGCAAGATCTCCAGACTGCATGCTCGTTCCAGTTCTGTTTCCACTTCTTAGACCCAGCAAAGACCCACAATATTGGTTCCTAATTGTTTCTACTCTTTCCTTATGAGCAATATAATATTCACAGCTAGGGGGTTTATATCTGTCACTCCTGATTTCCCAGGGTATAACCTAGCCTCATCTTATGCAACCTAATGTTACTTATTTGTAAGTTTTGTATAACTATTTTGCTCAGTTATGGATTTTACTGTTTTTAAACAAGACTGACGCAGTCCTAAGCACTAACCTCTTTTTAATCAAAAATTGATTTTATTCTCATATATTATGATTATGATTTCACCTCCCCCAACTCCTCCTAGATCCTCCATACCTCCCCACAAATCCAAACCCACACCCTTTTTTTGCTTTCTCTCTTTCTCTCATTAGAAAGCTAATCACTTTTTTAATATCTGTGTGCTTGTGTGCACGTACTTACTTTGTAAAATATTGATAATGGGAAAATTAAAAAGAATGCTCAGTTAACAGAAGGCAACCAATATAAGCAAGAATATTTCAAAAAAGAACACTTTTTAACCCTCCCATTCCCAAAACAAAGTAGACAATTTTGGTAATAGCAACTTCAATTGGAATCTATAGGAAAACAGAGAGCTAGAAGGAATGTAAATTATAGTTATACACTCAAAAGCAATTTGATTCTATCAATAAGATATTAATTGTTGGGTACATTTTGTATGTTATAGAGAAACTCTTGAATATTTGGGACAAGGGAGATGTTTACAATGGACTAGAAATTGCATAAACGGCCAGCAGCTGGGAAAGAGATCAAGTGTGGCACATTCATATGTTGCTGTAAAACCACACAGACATTTATTTGCCAAACTGGTTTACTACACTTGATTCTTGCTGGCAGAAGTTGCCTCTTACTGGAGAGCTTTTAAATGCCAGACTTAGTTTAATGTCTCCTTTGCATATTCAGCTTGGGCATGAAAATCAATTCTGGGGATAGAGCCCAGAAGAGAAGCTTGTTGACGTTCTTTGGGAATATTCCTCTCTGATAATACAGAGATCCTTTTTTTTCATCCTGTGTTATTCTAAGTTATATGTGATGCTGAGGACAGCTAAACCGTTGAGGGGAAATAAGAGGAAGCACACAAGCCACACAAACCAATCACATCTGCACATCACACACACACACACACACACACACACACACACACACACGGACATACACACACACACTGTGGAAACAATATAAGAACCTAGTTAGCCAAATTGTACTATTACTTAGTTGTTGGGTTTTTTGCCTTTTTTTTTTGTTAGTCTCTGAATTATCTTTTATTTTGGTTCTTTAAAACTGGAATTCATGTCATTGTCTGCTAAATTATTCTTCCCAGCTCTGAGTTTCTATAAAAGTAATTTTGGTCGAGAGGGTTTAGAAACAGTAGCTGCTATGATGTGTCCATGCCTCTCCTGGTGATTTTTGTTGTTGTAGAAATTGGAAAGCTGTTTTCTTTAATTATTTTACATACCAATAATAGTTCTTTCTCCATCCCATCTTACTCCCCCTCCTCCAACCCACCCCATCCACTCCTCAGAAAGTATAAGGCCTCCCATGGGGAGTCAACAAGGCCTGGTTCATTAGCTTTGATTTGTAGATATTTAAATTTAGTAACCTTTTGTTAACAGCAGCACTACCTGAGTCATTGTTTTCAGGTGGACTTCCAAAAGGTTTGCTACTGAAAAGAAGACCTTGAAGTAAGTGAAGGACAAGGAGATACAAGGACAGCAAGGGGAACAGTTTCCCTTTCTTTCCTAATTGTGCTACCTACCTGCAAAGCCCAAAAGGAGTCAGCTTTCATTTGCTTCCTCTCTCATCCTTTAAATAAAAATCCACAGTACTAATTTGTTTAGTCTCCAACATATTGAGTGGATGCTTTCCTGTAACTCTGGGAGCATGTACACAGTCAACTGGAAAATTGAAAATTATAGGAAATACAGGAACAAGAATTTAATGCTAACATTACACCTTTCAGTGGACCTAGATAAGGTTTGGACCAAGAGAGTTAAGAATTGCTTCTACCATTAATAATGAAACAACCACATTCAGGCTACACACCACACTGGCAGAAACTCAGTTTATAAAGTCAAGATACCAGAGATTCAGTTTTTAAGTTTTTCATTGTTTTTATTTGAGCTCCCTTCTCTTTCTCTCCCTCCCCTTCTACCCTCTCCCATGATTCCTACATTCCCAATTTACTCAAGTTTCTTCTTTAAAAAACTGAACTTTAGATCAGAGGATTCATATAGGCAATTTTGCTAGGAACAAAAGATTGCACTCTCTTTTTTTTATCCTGTTTGATAGAGTAGTAGTGCAAGCAAAAACAATTTATCAGGCATGGTCCAAGAAGATCAACTATGCAGGTTGTAACTATGATCATTTATTCATTTAGCAAATATTTGCTATGATTCTATTATAAGTCAGACTATCATAATGAAGGCCTGGGGAGAAAGAAGGAATCTGTATAAACTAAGCAAGGGATGTCTGCTGTGGGAGCTCCTTCCATTCTGTCAGCCAATAGCTTTTAAGATACCAGTCCAATGGGGCGTGGTCTCTTATACTTTAAAAAGCAGTGGGGCTAGTCTTGCTTCCAGCTCCCTTTCCAGCGATTAGACACTCTGTTTCCTGTTTGGGGAGAGAAGACTGTTGTTTGGGAAGGTGATCTGTAAGTTTTTCCCCTCAAATAAATAACACTTTTTATTATCCTTAATCCTTAACTGGTGTAGGATTGTTTTGCAGCTTCAGATGTCTACTTTAGATACCATCTTAGAGAAATGTGTGGTAGCTGGATATGCATATCAAGAGTTCAAGGACAAAAGAATTCAAGGATAATGTCTGGGTTTCTGTATAAAAGAATTCAAGAATAAAGTCTGGGTTTCTCTATAAATTTAGGACTACTAAGCACTTATAGATGTTATCTAAAATATGCAACTTCATGACTAAAGAATGAGTATGGATAAACTCTGTGGACTAAGTACAGTGATACTCCAATCCTTAGAGGTTACATTGAGGAAAAACTGGCAAAGGAGATCAGAAAAGCAGGTGTTTCAGAGAAACACTGAAGAAAGTGTTTCAGAGAAGCCATAGGTATCGGTTGTATCCGATGTGATTGATTGATATACTCTGGTAGTCACTGAAAAGTAACAGATTTTAGCAATGTAGAGTTCATTGGTAAGCATGTGTTTACAGATTTAGACTTGCTTTTAAGGTTTTTATGTTGGAGTCTTACCCACTCACTACATTCAGAATAAAGCTGTATTTGTAAATAGACTCTTTGAAAATAATATTAAGTTAAAATAAATCACTTTTATTAAGCCCTGAATCAATATGACTCATTTCCTTACAAAAAGGGAAAATCCAGACACACACTCCCGTAGAGAGACTAGATCCCAGAAAATGGCTCTCAAGGAGAAGGTCTTAAAAATGCTGTTTTGTTTATACTTTATCTTATACTTCCAACCCTAAGCACCAAAAAGAATAAACTTCTTTTGTTTAATCCACATAATCTCTGGCACTTTGTTGGGCCAGTCCTAAAAAACTAACATGACGTGTTAAAAACTATCATAGAAGAGCTGTCAGAAATAATGATAAACAATAATCACATTGGAAGTCCCACAAGAAAAAATGTCTAAGGGGAAACAGGTACAAGGAAACAGATATATTAATTACTTACTGAAATTGAAGGGAGTCATTTTTAAACATGTAAATAAAAGCAGATTTGATAAAATGGGGATAATCTAGATGGGGGCACTAGGGCCAAGGTTAAGTAAGAGACAGAACTACTTTGAGTAGCTTGTAATAAGACCTTTATCGTACAGGGTAGAAAAGCCACTGGGCAGCAAAAGGGAGATTTGATGGCTAGCCAAGCAGAGATACTGATTATTTCAATGCATACCCAATGAAATTGTGTAAAGCTGTGACCATGGCTGAATAACTTTTGATAGTCACAACTGGAGGACAGCTGAGTGTCTGCTCCTGTGATTTTGCCTACATAGACCCTATGAGCACACAGAGCTTTCTGAGTTGTCCAACCATTTCCTGTAACAGACAAAGTACTTCCTATGCTAGAAGATACTGATGCGTTTACCTTGTAAAATACCAAAGTAGCCCTCATGAGAGGAACTACCTTCTCATAGATAGGCTGATGACAAAAGTCGTATCCCAGCAGGATCTACCTGAGGACATGTTGGGCTTTATGAAGGAGGAAAATGATAAAACAGGAACTGCAGGGATTGACTAGATAAAATAATAAGTAAATTTAATCTGTGGACAAAATGATTAACAAACTTGAACAAGCAGCAATAAAAATTATGAGACAAAGCCCACAGTGAAGGAAAACTTCGATATAAAAAGATAGAGGAGAACTGTGGCTTCAAGTAGGTAATATGTGTATAATTAGAATCCCTGAAAGAGATGAGAAGAGGGGAGAGACAAAAAATACATGTAAGATCCTTTAAAATTGTATGTTCATTAAGTAAGTGTGTATAAACAGTGCTAAACTTGCAAGGGGATATAATTTAGTGCTCTAGGGATCCAGGAATCTTAGGCCTTGAAAAGATAATGCAGGATCCTAAGAGTATATTTCTAAATACAAGAAACCAATTTGAAAGACCACACACTATGTAATTCTAACTGGGTGACACCATGGAAAATGATAGCTATGAAAATAGGAAAATAATTTTCAGTGGTCATGAGGGATTAGCAGAGCAAAGACCACTATTTGGGGCAGTAAAATTGTATGACAATATATTGGTTGATAAATGTTACTATACATTGTCAAAACCCAGAGAATGTATAACATCATTTGAATGTAATGCAATATATGGACTTAGTGGCACAAGAGTGTGACAGTACTTCACTGTGATGGAGGCTACTGACAATGATAGTTGCATCTCGGAAATATGAACATTCTAGATAATTTCTATTCAACTTCACTACAAACCTAAAACTGTTCTAACTAATCAAAATATATTTGCTCATTTTGTGCATTTGTGTGGTATGTGTAAATGCATGTGGTATGTGTATACATGTATTTAGATGTGCACATGTATGTGCATGTTTGTGGAGGTCAGAGATCAATATTGGGTGTCACCTATAGTGTTTCCTCTTACTCTTTGAGATAGGATCTCTTCACTGAACACTGAGATAGTTGATTCACCTAGAGTGTATGGCCAGTGAGATCCAGTGGCTGTCTTGCTGGGACTACAGACATTCACTACTATTTCTTACATTATAAAAATGTTTATAAGTGTATGGATGTTTTACTTGCATGAATTTTTGTGAACCATATGTGTCCAGAAGAGGGTGTTGGATCCCCTGGAACTGGAATTGCAGATAGAGTGGGGCGCCACATGTGTACTGGGAATTGAACTTGAGTCCTCTGGAAGAATAGAAAGTGCCCTTAAGCATTAAATCTACTCTCTAGCCCCTA
>JAQHUG010000266.1:2115690-2127609 GCA_028555095.1 Dicrostonyx torquatus | reverse complement strand
GCTGGGTTTATGGATATGTATTGTTTAAATCTGTTTTTGTCATGGAATAATCTTGTTTTCTCTATCGATGGTGAATGAAAGCTTTGCTGAGTATAGAAGTCTGGGCTTGCATCCGTGGTCTCTTAGTGTCTACAGCACATCTATCCAGGACCTTTTGGCTTTCATGGTTTCCATTGAAAAGTTGGGTGTAATTCTGATAGGTTTACCTCATATTTTACTTGACCTTTTTCCTTTGCAGCTCTTAATATTCTTTCTTTATTCTGTATGTTTTGTGTTTTGGTTATTATATGGCAAGGATTTTTTTTGATCCAGTCTATTTTGTGTGCTGTAAGCCTCTTGTACCTTCATAGAGATGTCCTTCTTTAGGTTGGGAAAGTTTTCTTCTATAATTTTGTTGAATATATTTTCTGTGCCTTTGAGCTGGAGTTCTTCTTCTTCTACTCCTGTTATTTTAGGTTTGGTCTTTTCATGGTGTCCCACATTTCCTGAATGTTTTGTGTTAAGAATTTGTTGGATTTAATGTTTCCTTTGGCCAATGAGTCTATTTCCTCTATAGTATCATTTTTGCCTGAGATTCTTTCTTCTATCTCTTGTATTCTATTGGTTATTCATGTCTCTGTAATTTTTGTTCATTTACCCAAATTTTCTATATCCAGAATTCCCTTTGTTTGTGTTTTTTTATTACTTTTATTTCAGTCTTCAAATCTTGAACTGTTTCCTTCACCAGTTTGATTGTTTTTTCTTGGTTTTCTTAAGTTTCTTTGAGGGATTTATTAATTTTTTTTCCAATTTTTTGTTTGTTTTCTCTTCCATTTCTTTAAGGGAGTTTTTCACTTCCTCTTAAAAGTTCTCCATCATTTTCATAAAGTTATACTTAAAGTCGTTTTCTTCTACTTCTTCTGGTTTAGGATAATCAAGTCTTCATGATGTGTGACCACTGTGTTTTGGTGTTACCATTTTGCTGTTTAGGTTGTTAGAAAACTTCTTGCATTGGCATCTACCCATCTCTTCCTTCAAATGAGTCTGACAGTGTCTTTGCGTCTTGGTTCAATCTTTGCTATGGTTGTCTGAGTATTTGGGAATTTTTCTTGGTTTGCTTTGTACTGTCACTGTCTATCTCAGAAAGCCTCTGAGGTCTCTATATGCCTGATCTCTTGGTCTTCTTGTTTGTGCTCTTGGTGCTCTCTCTATATTCCCTGAGTGCTTTAGCCCACTCTTGATCCTCTCAGTATTATAGCCAGTTCTTGGCTCTTAGGTGGGTTGTGGTTAGTAGCTTGGAGATTCAGTAGATGGATTTGGGTTTTTGGGGAGCTTAGCTGCAGGAAACTTCCTGCTGGCTAGCTAGAAAAGCCGAGAGAGTTGGGGAAGGGACCCAGGGTCTTATCCTGCTGCGAAGGCCCCTAATGAGAGGGGCATCATTCATCTCTTAGGTCACCTCAGTATTTGAACCCCTACACCTGCCTTTTAAGTAGGTGGTGGGCAACTGATGCTAGGGCTTTACACTTGCAGACATGCATTTTAGCACATTACTGATTGTCCACATCTCCAGCCCTCAGACAAAATTTAAAAATGAGATTAAGATTAATCCTGAATACTAAAAGAATCAGAAATAGTTTCCAAATGCCATGAAAGCTATAAATCCGTAGATATAGAAGGGGGCTCAGTGATTGCCCTCTCAGTACCGGTGAAGAAGCTAACTACAGTTCATGCTGGCCATGCTGGAGTCTGACTGTTTTCTTCTTTAAAATATCCTTGTCCCAAAATGATGTAGGAATATGATGCAAAGTTACAATAATCACTGATAAACTCATTCTGACAGGAATATAGAATTTTAAAAAATAAGTATGAATGTAATGAAAGGGATATAGCAGTATTTAAAAAGCTAAAAATCTGAGATAATCTTGCCAATGTTTGTGGACTCCAAGTATGGTATGGGAGGTCCTTCTGTCTATGTGCTGCTTTCATTGGTTAAAGAATAAAGAAACTGTCCTGGCCTGTTGATAGGGCAGAACTTAGGTAGGCAGGGAAGATGGAACTGAATGCTGGGAGAAAGAAGGGTGAATTCAGAGGGAAGCCATGGATCCTCTGCCTGAGACGGACACTGGTTAAAATCTTGCTGGTAAGCTACAGCCATGTGGCAATACACAGATTAATAGAAATGGGTTAGATTAATATAAGAGTTAGCTAATAAGAAGCTAGAACTAATGGGCCAAGCTGTGTTTTAATTAATACAGTTTCTGTATAGTTATTTCAGTTCTGGGCAGCTGGTACAAACAAGCTGTTTCTTGCAACACCAAGTATAAGAATGTTTCTTTTCTATGCAAAAAGAATTATCAGAAAATACACAACATCAAAACAGCAAACATGTCATTTTTAATCAATTAACAAATCCACAACTTAAAAGAAAATACTGACAAAATACATTTCCAACTTTAGTTTGCATGTAAATAAAATATTGAGCAAGTATTATATTGGTAAAGAGACAATGAGCAAGTAGAAAAATATAGACTTAAAAACACTATATTAACTCAATAACATATTTTTACTGTGACTCAGTGTCGCATAAATATTCATTGATTTTTATATCCCTTCTTGTTTGCATATAGATATATGCTTGCAATTTCATCTCTTCTACCTTTCTTTAATATATTTTAGGAGAAAGATATTAAGTGAAAAAGACTGAAATTAATTCAATTATTCTTATACAGATGTGACATCATGGCGTTTGTACATCACACAGTGTAGCAGTTTTAATATCGTCTCCCAGGCTTTCATCATGTGACCTGTAGGTTCAGCATGATTCACTGCTTGGTTGTCTGCTCTGTGCTAGACAGACAGAAAAGAAGTTCACTCTTCAATATGGAAGAATAAGGTGGTGTGGACAGAGAGGTTAGCTAGCCACTTAGTGGTTTGTAAAAATGAAATCTTCATTCCCATGCTAGCTGTCTTAAGATTTTTACTTCTGTGAAGAGATGCCAAGACCACAGCAACTCTTACAAAGGAAAACATTTAACTGGGGCTGGCTTACAGTTCAGAGGTTGAGTCCATTATTGTCATGGCCGGAAAAATGGAGCATACAGACAGACACAGTCCTAAAGAGGTAGTTGAGAGTTCTACATCTGAATCTTCAGGCAACAGGAAGAGAGAGTGACACTGGGGCTGACGACTGTCTGAAACAACAAAGCCAGCTCCCAGGGACGCACTTCCTCTCACACGGCCACACCTCCTAATAGAGCCATTCCCTATAAACCTATGGGGACCATTTTCTTTCAATCCACCATACTAGCATTCACAGGATTTCTGAAGACTCACAATTAATTTTAGGGTGGGTTTTTAAAATTTCTGCAGAAAAAGTCTTTATAATTTTGATAGAGATTGTGACAGTGTTAAAGCACCTTGGGAAGTATTTCCACAGAAATGATTCGACTTCTTTGTATCAAATTTATTTCTTACTTTTCTATTGGTGTTGCAAAACACCTGACAAGAAGCAGCTTAAAGAAAGAGTTCACTCTGGCTTATCTTGTGAGTGGGTATATTCCATAAGGCATGGTGGGGAAAGTGGAAGGGATGCTGGTCACTTTAACTTTCAAGGTCAACCCTGGTAACCCTCTTCCTCCAGTGAGACTTTGTCTCCAAAAGGTTCCACAACTCATACAGGGCCTCCAGTTGGGAACCAGGTTTTCAAACATATGAACCTCTGGAGTACATTTTACGTTCAAACCAAGAAAAGGTGGCTTTATCATGAAAGCAAATGATTTCTATCAAATAAATTTTCCAAATCAGAGCTGATCATATGCTTCCTTTTTTTCCCATCTATTCCTTTGCAATGGTTAATCTTCAGTTGTGAAACCAACACTGATTTTTAGTAACAAATACCAACAACTATTCTATTCATTCCTTCGGCTTTGCTGCTAAAGTTGTCTTGATAGTACTCAGCTGGAGTTTTGTTTCAGTGTTTACAAAGGATGTCAATGTGAAGCCTTCTACCCCATTCCCTTTCTCTCTTTCTCCTTTCCCCCTTGCTCTCTCGAAGATAGGGTCTCACTTTGTACACCATGCTGACAGTAAGCTCTTGATAGCCTTGATTTTACCTCCCAAGTGCTAGGAAGAGTGTTGTGTGCTATCACATAAACACATACACAGAGACACGCATGCATACACACATGCATGTACATGCAAGTGTTTATGTATTCAATGTAAGTGTGTAGAGATGCAAGCTTCTCTTTCGCTGTTGTCACTTTCTCTGGAATTTTGGCATGCTGTATTTTCATTGTAATTTATTTGCAAATATTTCCTAATTTAGTTTGGGAATTTTGTCTTTGATATATTAGCTATTTAAAAGCCCATTATTAAATTTCCAGAGATTAATGAATCTTCCAGTTTCACTTCTGTTGTTGATTTCTAATTGAATCCCATTGTGATTAGAGATGATACTTTGTAAAATGATTGCTTTTTAAAAAGCCACCGGGACTTAATTTCTGACCTAAACTACAATCTATTATGTAAAACTCATACCTTAAAAGGATATGATGACACTGTTGTGGATGTTATATTTGAAAATTAAATGTCCCCAACAGGCTCTTGGTTTGAATGATCATTTCCTAAGTACGGGTACTATTTTTAGAGGAAGTATCATTTGTGGGGGGTGGGTGGGGCCTACATGAATAACAATGAAAATGAATCCTTTGTGATATATGATCCATGGCTCCTTCCTGTGGTTACAGCACATTTTCCAATAATAATAATAATAATAATATTAATAGCTTTAAAATTATTCATCTATTTACCTTTATATATACATATTGTATATATACATATACAATTTATATACATATACACACATATTTATATAAAGGCAAATAATGAATATAAACACATACAATTTATGTACATACACACACATATATATATACATAAAGGTAAATAGATGAATATATATAATTCATATATGTATATAAATACACTGCTTTAAGTTACTCTTTAGGTTCCTCTCATCTCACCCTGTAGGACCTTTCATATTTCTTGTAGGAAATGTCTAATGATATCAAACAGCCTCTAGTCTTCTTTACCTGGAGTTGTCTGCACTTTTTAGTGATAATAGGAAGGATATGAGATTTTTAGTTGACACTTGTTTCTATTTCTGGTGACAAATCTGCTGGTGATATGAATAAAAACCTCCTATGTGATCGTTTGTAATCTTCTTTCAAGATTATCCCTTTGGAGTCATCTTACTTGAGACTTTTGAGTATCCTGAGTATCAAGTCCTTCACACCATTTAGGGAGATTTACCCATCATCGTTTCTCCTTTTGGATGCCCACACTGTGCTCTGGTTTACTCACTGGTGCTCTATTGGTCTCTCAGGCTCTGCTTGTTTCTCTTCAACTTTACCTCTCTTTCTATTCCTCAGACATAAAAAATTTTATTATGTTGCCTTCAAGTTCACTAATGTTTTCTCATATCAGCTTAAATCTATATTTGAATGATTTGATTGAATTTTTAAAATTGCAATTTAATTTTTCAACTCCAAAAGTTCTTATGTATTCTTTTTTACAAATTCCTTTCTTCCTATTGTTTCTAGTTTGTTTGCACATTGTTTTCTTGTCTTTCTTTTTAGCTTTATTGAGTTCTTGAAGCATTTTAAAGACAGTTATTTGTTTAAAAGTCTTTTTAAAATTTATCTAACTTCACTTCTTTTCCAGAGACAGTGTAATTATTATTATTATTATTATTATTATTATTATTATTATTATTATTATTTCTGCCTATGACTAGAACATAGTTTTATGTTTCTTTACTTTTTAAATAATTTCTGATATTTTGAGATTATAATTGCCGTTAACACTTTCTTCCTTTAAAACTCTCTAGGTACTCCCTTACTTTCTTAAATTAAAAGTCTATTTTCTTTTAATTATTGTTAAAAATAAATGTAGGTGTACATACATATGTGTATGGTGAAGGACGCTTAAAAAAATTCCACACTAGCCAGCGGTGGTGGCGCACGCCTTTAATCCCAGCACTCGGGAGGCAGAGGCAGGTGGATCTTTGTGAGTTTGAGACCAACCTGGTCTACAAGAGCTAGTTCCAGGACAGGCTCCAAAGCTACAGAGAAACCCTGTCTCGAAAAAACAAACAAAAAAAAATAGAAAAAAATTCCACACTAGCTCAGAATTGAGAAAAATAGACTGTTATATATTTAGGGGTAGATTTACAAATCAGAATCCTCTGCTGGAATAGAGAACAGAAACCAAATCCTGCAGCTGGAAAAGAGGCTGGACGCATGCACATATATATTCAAAATTTAAAGCTGACCATTTTCTATTAGTTTGTATTGGTTTCTATTTTTTTTATGTGTTAAAATGTGGGAAAAAACTATCATATATGAGATGATCGAGGTCTGTTGAAGCATTGAGAAGGCAAAGAGACATTGGGGAACTCAGATTTCTAAAGCAAAAATATTGTGGAACAGGGCTCGTGTACACTGTAAAGCTTTGTCACTTGTATTAGTTTAATAAAACACTGATTGGCCAGTAGCCAGTCAGGAAGTATAAGGGAGGGGGACCAGACTAGAAAAATTCTGGGAAGAGAAAAGACAGAGACAGAACCATCAACCAGGCACAGAGGAAGCAAGATGAGAGAGCTGCACTGAGAAGAGGAACCAAGCCATGTGGCTAAACATAGATAAGAATTTTGGGCTAATTTTAGTTGTAAGAGCTAGTTAAAAATAAGCCTGTGTTAATGGCCAAACAGTTTATAATGAATATCAGCCTCTGTGTGCTTCTTTGGAACTGAATGACTGCGGGACCAGGCCAGATAGAAACTTCTGTCTACAAATAAACCATAAAAGGTCAAGGTTAGGAGAACCTTGTTGGGTTCTGGTTCTTGGAAGGTTTTCAGGGAGCTACCAAGCATTGAAAGCTGAGAGTCCTTTATCCAGATTCTTGAATGACAACTCTAGATAGTGCTGACTGCTGCCAATGCTGGCTGCTGGTCAGTTAGGAGTCAGGGACCCTAATGACCAAACTCAAGGACTGCAACCAAGTCAACACTTGCTGCTGTCAACGTATCCTGATGTAGGAAACCACTGAATATTGGCCTACTGGTGAACTACGGTTCTTCCTAGAACTGAGTTGAGCTCCAGAGTTTTAAGTCTCTCACTGTAAGGCTGATAGCTATAAATCTCTAGTTCTCAGCCCTGAAAACCTTAAGTCTTGGAATCCATCAAAGTCACAGGCCCTTAAACTCTTGGGAATATGGAGTTAGTAATATTGAGGCAATCATTTTTGCTTTGCTTGCCGTACATTTCCATCTACACAGAGCAAAAAACGCATCCAGCCTGTCATTTATGACGTAAACATGTTGAAGTAGGAGAGGAAACATATTATAAAAAGCCCCGAGTTTACATGAAGATGTTGATTTAATGAAACTTGAGTTCCAATTTAAGATTTGTTTGCTCACTATTTAACTTGACCTTGAAAATATTATTGAACTTAAGCAAAACCAAAACCCTCTTAAAAAAAGGAGGCTCTAATTCCACACCTATTGCCTTTGTTGCCTTGGATAAGGGAGCCTTCTAACCCACAAGTGATAACCAAGGATTGAAAGCTGAGTCATCTCTCTTCTACTTTGTACTTTGGGACAAAATGAATTGATTTTTGCCTCAAACATTTACATTTGGATTTCAATTTAATGAATAATTTACTATATTTTAGAATATTATTCAACAACTTATTCTTCTAGGTAACATATGTCATCTATTAAAATTATGTGACATTTTATTTTTACATTAAATTCTTTGTCACAGAGCTTCTCATGTTTAACGATATGTTTTTCTATCATTAGGAAATCATTAGCCTCAGCCACCTCCTTTAGTCACCTTCAGTTCTTCCATATTCCTCATCCTACTCCTTCCAGATAGAGATGTTTAAAGTATAAAAGTAACTTTTGACTGTCTTGGAACAAAGTCCTATCATCTCTGATCTCAAAATCCAGTGTTATTCTCTCACACAGACCCCTCCAGTGATTTACCAAGGTAAACTGCTAATGAGACCTTCTAATACCTTTCTTTCCTAAACTCACAATATTCCTGGCTCAACAAGTTAACAATCTCAGAATCTCCCACTTAAGCAATGTCCAGTTTATTGGGCTAATTCATAATCTTTGCACACTATTACCATCATAAGGAGGCTTCTATTTTCATCCCATTTCAGATTTTTCCCTCTTTGTACCCACTCAACCTCTTATATACCTACTCTCACTCTCTTATCAAGAGATTACTCTCTCTTTATACCTACTCCACCCTGCCTATTTTCCTTCATTTTTGCTCATGGAATTTACTACCATTTGCCATCTCACAGACGAAATTATTCATTTCATGTTCGACTTTCTGTACCAGAATATATGTGACATGAGGGGAGGAATTTTGCTATGAGTACTAGTATAACCCTGCTGCCTATAAAAGTTTATGAACCATAAGAGGAGTCTGGCAAGTATTTATTGAATTTTGCAAAGAAGTAGCATCATATTATTAGATATATTTACAAATCCTTGAGAGTGATGATCCATTAATAAAAGGGGACCAACAAGACAAGGTAGGTGGATGATGATAATTAAAGACGTGATCAATATGCAGACAGCGATAGGATTAAAGAACAGGGATTTGTTCATGGAAAATTCCTCCATCTATCTGTTAACAACACTAAACATTGGATATTTTGGCAGTGCGGTATTTTGTCTAAAGTATATGTAGTTTATTCATTATGTCCTAGAGGGAGATTTAATTCAATCAAAGCAATGTGCTTGTGGAAGTGTGGCACAAGTAACATATAATGGTGATGAGGAAAATAGAAGCACTTGAGGAAAATGTCAGTTGGGTATAATGACTCTGTGATTATGAAATATGATAATAAACAATATGCTGTTGCTTTGAATATGCCCAAAGATTAAATTTGCACAGGATGTTCTTCTTTCTCTTTCTGTTGTCATGTGCTAAAATAGCACATTTTAAAAAGTTACCTTGAAATGCTGTGGCCTGAATAGAGACTGCATCTCAAAGGAAGATGTTACTTCTCATTTCCCGTATTCATCAAGTCTCCTTTCTATGTCAAGAGCCTGTCTCTGGTACCCATCCATCTTCCTCATGTCATATGTTCCTTATCAAATTAGCAATCTTTTGTCCACACATGATTCCTGATTGCCCCTATATCGACTTGTTCCACTCTCCTCCAATATTGTTTTTTTCTTCTGTGCCTAATATCACATAACTAGTCCATAATCATAGATCATTTCTTGCTGTACACAAACCTATTTCTACTTTTATTCCCTTTCAGCCATGCATGTTTACCTACAATTCCTCAACTATGAGTCGAGGTTAACCAGGCCTAAAAGGGAGGCTAGGCATTAATAATTCCTATCGCTCTTTCTCTCTATAAAGCTCTGAAATATTGAACTCTCATTGCTACGGCCCTGTTCTTTGTGCCCTGGCCCCGTCTCATCCTTCCCTTTGCTTCTGAGATTATTTTTACATTTTGTCTCCTTCTCGGCAAACACCATTTCTCTCATTATTTCTTCAGGCTTTTTTATATTCTCAGTTGTTATCATATTCCAAGATGATAAAATCAGAACAAAGAAAACTAAACAATCAAAACAAAATTGCACTTGCAGCCCTTATATAACCTTCAAAATTATAATGAAAGACTCAAGAGTATAAACTCAACCAAATTTTATACTATTTATTTCTACTTACACTTCAGGAATGATGTCTTCTGCCATTGACTTGAAACTACTCAGCAGAACCACCAGGAAGTGTACCAACAAATACATTCTTTTATTCTCCCCCTACCTATGAGTCATCTAATTTATACAAAGCTGTATGGAATCATAAAATACTTAACACACCAGTTCCAGACTTCTTCTGAATAGGAAGGCTACATTATTTACCTAGTGCTGGTTGAAAAAGAAGTGAGGAAAATGAAGTTAGATATAAAAAGCATATGTTAAGGGGATTATGTCTTATATATAAAATAGTACAACAGACAAAAAAACAGTAAAGAGAACTGTGACATAGTGAGAATTGACTCTTTAGTGAGAATTGGTCAGAACGACTGGTCTAGAAACTTGGACTAAGATGTTGCCATTCATGACTTTAGTCAAGGTGACTTTTGTCCATTTTTGGTTATAATGGAATATCTAGGGCTATATCATTTATAAAGAAAAGAGGCTTTTAGCTCACATCTCGGGCACTGAACATCCCCACAGCATGGTCTTGGTTTGATGACAGCCTTTCTTCACTAAATAACATGACATGTGTCATCACAATACTAGCGTCACATGCAAACCAAGCCAGCTCAGGGCAAGCAGTAAGCAAGAACACAGAAAAGGGCATCTTATCACAACGTATTCTCCCAATAACTATTTAGTACTCCATGGAGTCAGCCTCAGTCCCTTACGACAACAGCTTCTCCTCTTCGAGCATCCCTTGTTGAAGAGCCCATCACCTCTCACACTGTTATTAAGGGACCAAGATTTGAACTCGTTTATAGTTTATCTCTGGGGAGATAAACTATATCCAAGCAATTGAATTTGTTCTCTATAAGTGGAAAAATATAGTTAAGCTTCAAAAATTTAGCTTGAAGAATAAAAAAAATTTAAATAGTTTATCTGGTTGCCTAAACCTTAATAGCCTTATCAAACTACTTACAGAAAATACTATTGGTATTGTGAGAAATTAGGACTATGTCAAATGAGAAATTTTATCACACAGAGATTAGCTTTCTCTGTGTCAGCTGACTTTTAAGACAGTTGAATATTTGAAACATATCTTTTTTGTGGGTGCATTACAGCACTTACTCCAGTATGACTGAGTCTGTTTTGCCTACTGCCTATCCGTTCTTCAACTTGTTTGTTTGGGGATTTGTTGATAGAAATGGATAGTTGAGCAGAGTATCTGTATTCTTCTCCTATAGCAACAACAAGTTGAACTTTAGCTGCTTACCTGGTACTTCAATAAAGAGACTACCTATTCCAGACTATTTGTAACAATATGGAAGCCTATAACTGTATCGTGGCCAATGAGAAGCAAGCACACTCCATGAAGAATTTAAAGGACTACTTCTTTTTATTTTTCCCCCTTGTGGCCTCAAATGTGGATGTGAGAGCTGGTCATTGAGTAACCATACTTGATCACAAATCAGACCACTAACGATTCTGTGTTCCTAAGATCCTGATACTGATGACACCATAGCTGCATCTTTTTATGAACTGCCTGCTTTTAGATTCCTTTTAAGAAAAGTGAACTCTTTCTCTTAGGACTGTTATCTTTCTCGCTATTGTTATTGCTAGTTATACCTGCAGCTATGCTCAATTATATCTGACAGAATGTTTTTCAATTACATTCCTCAGCAATTTGTTCAATTCTCCCATTTTATTTGTAGACTGGTCTAAGATTTCCAAATTTCACTCACAGAAGGCAAAAGACTAGTTATTTACATTATATTTTTCATTCTCAAATATTTTTCTATTGATTCATTATGTCATACTTATTTTCTAGTAAAATCTCATTGCTTTATTCATTTATTATCTTCATTCACCATTGTGGTACCAAAAATCCCCAAAGAAGTAATTGCTTTTCTAGATGAAAAGGTAGAAAGTGGATGATTAATCACCTGGAAAGAATAAAGACACTCGGTTCCCAAAAGGAATTCAGCCTGTTCCTGGGCTGGGGCCTTGAGGGAAAGGGGTGCCTGTACAAAGCCACAGGGCTTTGTGGAGCACAGAAGCCTGCCCTTCTGACTGCGGCAGACCCTTGGAGAGGGCTCCTGATTCAGCCATTCGACCTGGAGGCACGCCTTAGCTCACTTCCAAGCATCTGGCCTCATCAGAGGCGGGGTACTCGGTTCCCAAAAGGAACTCAGCCTGTTCCC
>JAQHUG010000266.1:2092234-2107839 GCA_028555095.1 Dicrostonyx torquatus | reverse complement strand
TGTTTGTGCTCCAAAGCTTCGTTCACAACATAAGAAGAATTCCTGCTTTATAAGTGATTGTGGTATGTAAGGGCGAGGCCAGCACCAATGGAACATCGTAATCAGGATTTAATAAGCAGGGGTCACTAAGGCAGGGCAAGTCATTGAGACTGAATTAGGAAGATGAACAACATAGACCTGTAACTATGGAAACACAATAAGCCAAGGATAATTTTAGACCCCCGATCAGTTTTTGTTTTGCATTAAATGCCACTGGAAAAGAAGAAAAGTGAAGTGTGGAAAATACTCAGACACGACTACACAGAGCTTCTTAAATACAAATTAGCAGAGCAGTAGTGAATGTTTGCTGTAACAAAGAACAAAACAATACACACGTGCTTGTCTAACAAGATACAGGAGTGACTTCTCATAGAGGATGCTGCATGACAAGCAAGATGTTCTGTGCTTCTGTTGGTATAGAAAGTAGAAATGAAAAATATTAAAACATGACCACATATGTGCAGTGTTACAACCAGGTATATGCAGTGATTGAAATAAAATAATGGCTAAATATTGACAGACCAAAATAGGAGTATCCTCAGTGTTACATGAGCTCAATTTATTGCATATAATTATATACAGCATACATAGTTTGAAGCCGTTCACTAGCATCTCACATATGCACAGGGCTATAGTTAGCAACTGTGACCAAGCTCTTTATGTCTAGTGAGGAAGAAGGTGTGAAGAAGCTTCAGTAGCACAAAATGCATCTCTTGGAAGTTTGACACTGCAGCCCATCCATTTGAATAAGAAAATTCTCTCAAACTCTCTCTCCTAAGGTGTTTATTGTTGTTTTATATACTATCAGCTCAATATTGAATGACTATCAAGAATCTGGTCAATTAAAGGTTCAATCTAAGACAAGAAGACTGGAGACACTCCAAAGTTGTAAAATGTGGTTATTAATAAAACTATGTTTAAAATCTTGAAACTTGAAAACTATAGGAATAGTTTTCTAGGACTGCCTGGAAAGACTCTGTTATTTGTACACAAATCTCTGAGAGTAGCATGCCAGTAATGTGAAAGCACTGAGAAACTTTTTTTTTACTCTATGTTACAATTCTGTTATTATCATTATTGATTTATTAATGCACATTGTTATTTAAAAAAAGAAAGGTTGTTGATGATGTGAGAAGAATGAGTACCTGGGTGATGAGTAGCAAACAAAGAAAGAGACTAGAAACTAAATAACATACACTGGAAAAGGATGATGAAAATTTTGTGGATAATGATTCTTAGATATTTTCATGAAGAATAAATTACAATGATGAACTCTGCAGACATGAAGGGACATACTTATGATGGAAAACAATTGATATCAACTGATAGTTACATGTGCTTAGTATGTGCCTACTGTGTGCTAAGTATGGGATAAACATTTAAATATGCTTATTACAATCATTTAACTTTGAAAACAACTGTATAATAGAAGTATTATGTTTTTAAAAGTAAGAGAACTGTCAAACAGCTTAATTTACAGGACATCATCAAGCATCCATATCATAAACTACAATTCCAACTCTTAGCTATAGAATTGTAGTCTATGGTTTTTCAGACATCTATACTACACTATACCACATCTTAAGACAGAAATAGTTATTTTCAATCCACTTTTTAACTCATGGAGAAGTGGCATAATCAAATTATGTCTACAGTAATTTTATGTTTTGAGATGTAAGCATTTGCCAAATACTTAACTAGACTTACAGGCATTGTTTTATTCTATAGCTTAGATATAGTAGAGGAATTCCATTAATACTTCATTTCAATCCAAAAACTTTTAAGTGGCAGAATATAGCCTGCATTCAGAAGTGGCATTTTTATTTCTAGAGCTCAATATCATGGGCAGATTGGAATATGTTTTTGAAGATCTCGAAACAGTTCCCTTCAGTAGGCCTCAAAACCCTCTTGGATATTTATCACATAGTTAAGTTTTTTCACTTTCCTTTGGGTAAAAGTTAACAATAAATTATGTTGATTAATTTAGCTGTTCCAAGGTCTATGCTTGTTTCTGAGAGTGATAAATTGCAGCACCTTGTAAAGGGAGTGATGGAGCTTTCCTCAAACTCTTATGAGAAGCCTTAGGTCAGCGAGCTTTTCCTCTCTTGCTATCAATGCTAACATCCAGGAGGACAAAAACAGAACTTCCCTAAAACATCTCTCTGCATATCAAGTATGAGACCAGGGTTCTGATGGGCAACTATGACTGCCTATAAGCACTCTCTAGGTGAAAATTATATTTTCCACTTTGGAGAAGTTGTGTGATCATGCAAAAGTGACTCACCAATATTCTAACACAGGAAGAAGTGAGACTGATGTCTCAGATGTTGTGGTACATTAAGTATATATCCGTATATCTGTTCAGAAGCCTGTCTCTTAAGGATTGCTTCCCAAAAAATGACAAGTGAAATGGGCATACCACTGGAGATATTTGGGGAGAAAGGCATATGATTCTTTTTTAATTGGCCAACCGTGGCCTTAGTCAAAATTGCAGCCTTCCTTTCTCGTCTTCAGGTTCATATCTGATGGCTTTCTCCTTCTTCTGCTATCCTTCTGCATCCTCTCACATAGATTTTCCCGCTTGTAATTTGTTTGCATATCTAATCCTGCCTTAGCATCTATTTCTTGAGGAATTTGGGTTGGCAAAAGTGGGATGAAGAGCAGTCTAAGAATATAGGCAGCAAGCATCAGCTGGCGAAGAGGATGATCCACTGATTGACAGGTGGTATGTGCAATGTGTGATATGAGTGGGTGGTTCAGTTCCTGAGTTTTCACTGGAGGTGACCTTGATTACTGTTGGAGGACTGGTGACTGTGAAGATTCTGACATTTCAGAAATATGAGGAAAATTATGGTTAGTTGCAAGATTGCCCTTCTGTTGTATTTATATCAATGTAAGGAATGGAGACCTGCTAAGCAGCAGTTGAATAACTAAGTGTTGGAACCAGAAAGCCTTGCTAGCAATGTATAAAGAGACATTTGTTATTTATGGTTTAAGATGGAGATGGAGACTGGATTTTGAGGTTAGCAGAACTCATGTTAGAGATGTTTGACTATATGTAAAACTCGAGGTTCTAGTAGGAAAATCCTGCAGCTTGATAACTGGGACAAAGACCAAATGGATAATGTTGAGTATCACATTTCTCCAAAATTCCCTATATCCTCTAGGTGTTCTGAGGTGGACCACAATTCCCTAGTAAGGGTTAGGGTCTCTGCTTTGTTACAAATTCCTGCAGAAAACCTCTTCCTTTTTCCCTTCATGCAAATCAACAGGTGTTCCTCAAAAGTTCTATTCACCTCCTTTTGTAGTTGCCAGACTGAATATCAGGGCTGAATCCCAGCATAATCTAGCTGGATATGGTAAATCTGAATAGGAAAGAAGAAGACAAGAGACAGAATGATCAAGCATTGACTGACTGGGATCATTTAAAGAATATTTATTTTTATGTGTGAAGTTTTCTGTCTACATGTACACCAATGCATCATGATACCTGGCACTTGCAGAGGACAGAAGAGGGTCTCAGGTCTCCTGGCACTGGAGTTACAGATGCTGGTGAGTCACCATGGGGATACTGGGAATCAAACTTCACTCCTCTGGAAAAGAAGCCAGTGCTCTTAACCATTGAGATATCATTGCAGTTCTGTGGTGATATTCTTGCAGTTCACATTTAACAGAATCAAACATGTATGAGAACATTGATCTATGCATTATAGAAGTCTCTACCATGATCTTAGATCTCTATCCAGGAATGACCATGATCTATGTGTTATAGAAAGTCTCTGCCATCAATTTTGATCTCTATCCAGGAGAGACCAGGAGTGTGCATGTGCCTTAGTTATATCAAAATTATTTTGGGGCATTGTCAAAAGTCCTTTGGGGAAAATGTTTTCAATTGAGAAAAACTAACTTAAAGACTAATAAGACTAGTAGGTTTGTCTGGGAGGAGATGGGGAGGAAGTGAACATACAAAATATATTGTATGAAACTCTTCCAAGAATTTTTGTTTCCTGAACAATGAAAGTCTCTGCTAGAAAAACTGGTTGCTGCTTCATCTCAATCATTTGCTTACTTTTTGTGTATTTGTTCATTTATTAAGAGAAAATGATAATTTCAAGAGTTTGCTTCTCAGTGGGTGCAACAGTAGTGCATTATGAATGAAGATAAGCACCGTTGGTTACAATTTATTCACTTTTATTTACAGAATTAAGGTTTGGAAAGGTTACTCAATCAAGTCTTTCAAGGTAAATCCTTTAAAATTTTGTTGGACTTTTCTGTTGGACATTGTACATCCTTAATTCCAGAACTGAGGAAGCAGAGGTTGGCAGTTCTCTCTGTGATAGTTCCAGGCCAGTCAGGACGTCTTAGGGATTCTCATCTCAAAAGAACAACCGAACAAGGCAAAAAATCTCCTCAGTCATAATACATTTTAGCTATCTTTTACATGAGTTTGCTGTTGTGTGAAACTAGACTAGAAACATATATGAAGCCGTTTGCACTAATTAAAAGTCTAGACAATCACATATTTTTGATCACTTTATTGATTCTACCATAGACATTTCCTCTACTGCCATCTCTACTCTGAAAGAATTATTAATCCGTCATTACTTCTAGTTAGATTATTAGTCATAGCTAAATCTGGAATAGGACACAGTTTTTTCTTGGCACAGACGTGAATGCTCTCTTTTCAGGTAGAGGAGACTTTGGTACGAGCTTATTCATTTCAACTTATTGCACTTGAAATTTCTACTCAAGGTTACAGGTGTCTGATGTGTAATTCGATGAACAAATCCACAGAAACCAAAAAATGACAGAAAGAAGTAATGAGGCTGAAACGGAGGTATAATTCACAGGCAGGGAGTATTTGTAAATTGCACAAGATGGGACAGCTCTCTAGTAAGCCGGACTGAGTGCACTAACTTACTTGATGAGTAATTATAGGGTGGGGAGGAGATCGTTTAATTTGACATAGATTTCCATCATACTTTAACCTGCCTCTCAGTGTGTCTCTCAGAAAGGTCATATTTTCAATTTCCCCAGTGGGTGAAGGAAAAATTGCCTTTCATTAACTGCAGACACTTTTCACTTTGTGTGAAAGACTGAAAGTTTGAGAATAAAAGTAAAAGGCACATTCTATATTTCCTGGCTCTTGAAAGCCAGAGGAAAAATAGAAGGTAGAAGGAACAGATAAGTCCCATTAAAAAAAATGATCTAAGTCTTGCCAGAAAAAGAAATAACACATGTAAGTTACCTGAACTGCTAAGAACATCTGTCACTTCATAAAGGAATCATCATTATAAAGAACCACAGAATGACCAAAAACTCGACCCACTCAACTGACCAATGAAATCAGGCCAGCTCAGACAGGCTGAGTCATGTCTGAACAAAAGAATACACACAAAGCAAATAACTCTGCTATGTGTTGTTTTGGTTTTTGTTGTTGTTTTTGTTTGTTTTTGTTTGGTAAATCACCTTTTACAGGAAACAAAACAGCTCTTATGAGGGCGTTAATGGAAGATAAAGTTCTTGAAGGCTTTCTGGGGGATTATTTACATAACATTGTCATAGTACTTACATTTTCACTAAGTATTAATTTACGAGGTAAATAGAACAGTAACTGAAGAGGAAATGGATGAGTCACAATAGAAGGAAATGATGAAACAGATGGGGAGATTGGTGGGAGTGATGCTTTTAAACCAGGAATGTCAAAAGTTGATCTCTTTATATAATATTCACAATCATGACAAACTGCTTCTATAGAATGGACAAAGACTATGAAGAAGGTTGTCTGGCAATTGTGTTATTGCATGAACATTTAGAAGTGAGGAAAGTCAAAGTCCAAACAAAGATAATTTACTTAAGAAGCATATTTATCAGAAATAAATACCTAAAATAAATAATGACATCTTGAATTTTGCATGAAAATGGATGGAACTAGAAAATCTTATCCTGAGTGAGGTAACCCAGACCCCCAAAAACGAATATGGGATGTACTCACTCATAAGTGGATACTAGTCATAAACAAAGGGCATTGAGCCTATAGTTCAGGATCCTAGAGAAACTAAGTAATAAGGTGAACCCAAAGAAAAACATATATAGACCCACCTGGAAATTGGAATCAGACAAAAATTTGGGAGCAGGGGGGCCAGCGAGGGGTAGAAGGAAAGGGAGAAATGGGTTGAGGAGAACTTGATGGAATGGAATAGTTGAGATGAAGAAATGACAGATATGAGAGCAAGGAAAGAGATATCTTAATTGAGGGAGCCATTAGGGAGTTAGCAAGAAACCTGGCTCTAGAAAAATGCCCAAGAACCCCCAGGGATGACCCCAGTTAAGACCTTAAGCAATAGAGAAGAGGATGTCTGAACTGACCTTACCCTGTAGTCAGACTGATGATTATCTTAAATATTACCATAGAACCTTCGTCCAACAATAGATGGGAACAGAGGCAGAGAACAACATTGGATCACTGGACTGAGCTCCCAAGGTCCATTTGAAGAGTGGAGGGAGTGAGAGTATGAGCAAGGAATTCAATACTATGAGGGGGTCATCCACTGAGACAATTTGCTTGAGCTAATGGGAGCTCACCAACTCCAACTGGACTGTAAGTAAAGGAACATGGGAACAACCAAGCCCCTTTGAAGGGGATTAACAGCTGGGGCAGACTGAGGGGCCACTGATAGTGACACTGGGATGTGTCTCTACTTGCATATACCGGCTTCATGGGATCCTATTCTCTTTGGATGTAAACCTTGCTCAACCTAGACTTAGTAGGGAGGGCCTTGGACTTTTCACAGGGCGGGGTGCATGGCACTCTCTTAGGGTTGGAGGGGTTCGGGAGAGGATCTGTGGAGGGAGATGGAGGGCACTTGGACGAGGACAGGGAGTGGGAATTTGGGTTGGTATTTTTTTAAGAAATAATAATAATAAAAGACCATGATGGTGAAACCCACAGTGGTGTAGGAGGGTCCTTCTGTATTTCTGTGCTTTCATTGGTTGAATAAAGAAACTGCCTTGGCTTTTTGATAGGGCAGCCCTTAGGTGGGCGGAGTAGACAGAACAGAAAGCTGGGGAGAAGGGAAGTTGGCAGAAGCCATGTTTCTCCAGCTGGTGATGTACACTGGTTAGAATCATGCTGGTAAGCCATAACCACGTGGTGATACACAGATTTCTAGATATGGGTTAGATTAATATGTATAAGTGGTTGAAACTAATGGGCCAGGCAGTATTTAAATGAACACAGTTTGTGTGTAATTATTCCATGTATAAGCTAGCCAGGGCCAAAAGCAGGCCCGCAGCCTTGCTGCCATGCGGCCGGGAGCCGGGCGGGATGGAACAAAAGGGCCTGGAACACAGCCCGCCAGTGCCCTGGGAGCAGAATGGGACACGGCCCATGCCTCCTCCTTATTACTACACCACAGAACCGGCTGATTCGAGCTAGTGGGAGAGCACTGACTCCTGACTGACAACTTAGGAACCTTCATAGGACTGAACTAGGTCCCCTGAATAAGGGTGACAATGGTGTGGCTTGAACAGTATATGGGGCCACTGGCAGTGGCACCAGGATTTAACTCTAATGCATGACCTGACTTTGTGGAGCCCATTCTCTATGGAGAGATAACATGCTCTCCATAAGAGATGGGGGGAGGACCTTGGTTCTGCCTCAAGAAGGTGATGGAACAGACTCCGTTGGTTTTCAGGGGAGGACTTACTGTCTCTGAGGAGCAGATGGAGGGTGAGGTGGGGGAAGTTGGGGATGTAGAGGAGGGAGGGGGAAATGGTGTGTAAAAAATGAATAAGTAAATAAAATTAATTATATAAAAAAAGTTAAAATGAAAAAAGAGATCCTTCAGATTATTCTATGAAAGTGGTAAAATCCTAAAAAGATATGTAGAAAAAGAAAATAGAATCTAACAAGCTGCAAAGTAAAATACACTATGTTCATAGAAAAAAAGAAAAAGAAAATACAACCTGAGGATCAAGGAAAGAACTTGAATCTATTTGTTGTCACTGTGTTTCACAAAATTAAATAAATAAAATGAAACTTCCATCAACAATAGCTCTCTATATTTTTTATGACCCTGAAAACAAACCTAGAAAACTTTGGAGAACAAATCAGAGGGAGACAGTGGGCAATGCTTATGGTTCTATTTCATTTGTTAATCCTTAGGCTGTAATCAGCTCAAGTCACATTTTCAAAGAGAAATGTAGCTATACCAAGATATTTAGATTAACCATCACCAAAAAAAAAATCTAATCTCAAAGGTAGCATGAAAATATGGCTATCAGCATAGGCCTGAAGTCTAACACTGCTTATGTGTGGTGAGCCAAACCCAGCCCTGATCCTGGAGCCTGGAAAGAGGCAATACACTTTAAGTTCTTTTTGTGTCCATTTTTCAAGTAAAGCATGTTCTTTAAAAACTTTCCCTTTGTGTGTATGTATGTATATATGTAGTTTTAGCAACATTTGTGTTATTTTCTAAAGCATAGTACTACCAAATACCAATACTAAAGCATTGGTAAATATTGATGACAGTTGGTACAAATTTCAATTGTATCTGTAGGGTATCTTTAAAAATTTGTTATTTTCTTTTGATTGATAATTTTTCCTCATCATAACACTTAGAAATGTATTTTATTATGAGAAAAAATTCACAGGTCGCTGATTCACATGTAAGTGGAACTCTGAGTGACTGAAACCTTAGTTTTTAAATCAAGTAGAGTCAGCTGCCATAAGACATCTCATTTCTCTAGTCTCCTGATGTCCCTTTGTGTTCTTTGGTGTGATGACATCATTTGTAGAAGACAGCTCAATTCTAGAGACAAGTTTCAAGGCCCTTAATGTACTGGTGATTGACAGCACCCCAGTCCAGTTCTATTGTGATGTTGTTACTAGCAGTCAAAGTAAGAGACTTTCTTCTAGCCATTAAAGAATGAATTTTCTTAATATCTGCTTTCAGTTTACAACTTATGGCAATGCATTGTAAAGTAAAACAAAAATAAAAACAAAAGACCCCATGTCTTACCAAAGGTTGCTCTCCTCACTAGGGAGCATGTGGACATATAGAATAAGGGAACAGGGAGCCTTCATAGCCACCTATTCTGATTGCTCCTTAACCTAAGGACACTTTTTATCACCATCTGTTTGTAGAGATTTGGAGACTCATAGCAATATTGGCTTTTGAATAATTTAGGCATATTGTAGATTATTTTCTGATAATGATTTGGAAATAAGCTTGTCTAATTTCCTGTACTTTGTGTAGGGTAGAAACAGCCTATATGAAATTAAAAATATTCTGTCAGTTCAGTGAAAATGTAATCAGTATTACTGTTATAACTATGATAAGGCCTTGATCTTACCAAGTTTGTTTCTGAATATTATTTTTAGTGTGCAGCATTCTTTTTTTTACTGATGTTGCTTCTTCTATGAGCTCACTGGATTTCTGTGAAGATCAAATCAGCTAATAGAGAAAAGTAGGCTTTGAAAGCTGTAAACATTTATGTAATTGTGGAATAATAAGCCTTCAAATTAATCCCCCTTTATTTACATATATTAAATATCAAAGAGACTAATCCTATCTCCAGTGTTCCATCTTCCTCCTCTGTCAAAGTTCTGGGTTAGTCAGGATGGCAGCATGAGAAGAAACAAAAACAAATGAATAAGTCTAAGTCATCTTAGACTCTTCTGTGAGAAAGTGCATAAAAGGAGGAATAAGGGCAATCAGTGTGTCTGTGCTGTCCTTCCTTATTCCTCATCTTTTATTCCTGGAATGTGTATGCTTTGACTAGGATGACAACAGCCATCACACGGTCTGGTAGTGACCTTAAGATTGGAAACCACCAGCCAGTTTAATAGAGTGGAAAGGCAGGGATGCTGGGAGCAGCCATTGTATCCTAGAGAATATCCAACTCCAGAGAGAAAGATCCTCATCTTTTCAATCCACACTGGTACACATTTTACTTCCCAGTCAGAGCAGCTTATAACTGAACTAGGATAATTACAGTATCTATACCTTCTGGTGCTCAATTTAAAGTAGCCCTGTATCCAATGGTAATATTTGATGTTAACTCTAGAGTTTCAAATGTGTCAGATATGTCCCACTGGCATTCACAGGAACTCAAAACTCAACTCATCCTTTTCAGAATCCCCCTTATTAAACTCTGCAAAGCTGTTATTATTCTTTTAGCAATAAAGCAAAAGTGTAGATGCTAAACTTTTACTTCCTGGCTATCAGCCCTGACCTTTGTATCTGGCCTTTAAACCTTTAATATCTTTCATGCAAACTTCTGTGAAATGCTCTGTTCTCAGTGATCCCTCCAAACTGATTACAATTCACTAGCTTAAAAGGCTTAAAACCCTCCCTACTGTATAGGGTAGTATGCCCCTACTTTCCCTGTACAATACACATAGACTTTTATGTGTTTATTGGGAGTAATATGTGAGAGTGCTCATTGGGAGTGACCTGGTCAGAGCCTTTTATAGTCTTCCTAGTCACTGCAAATATGCATGTTCATGGACTATGCACCTGTATCAAATTCTGACCATTTTGACACAGATTGCTATTTAGTAAATTTTGACTTGGGAAGATACAAAATCCTATTAAGCTCTTCCAGGATCTAATCAATGACTCTCATTTCAAGTTTATCTCAGGCTATATCCCTTCATTTCCCTGTTCCTCACCATTTTCAATGAACGATTTTATTTGCATAGTCAGGTACCACATGAATACAATGCATGAAATGCATAAAGATGTGCTTAATGTGTGTAGCTTGAGTACCTATAAATTATGTCCTTCTTTTAGTCAAACAACTTAATTCTAAAAGTAAAATGATAAATATGCAAAACCACTAATCATGATTTTTATACTAGCAAAAGTTGGAAAATACTAAGCATCCTTTAATAAGTTAAATATGATTAAGTATATATCGTATCTGGTTTTCTGTAGAGTGACATAGAAATACCTTTAATAAAATCTTCAGTGAGTAAAACAGGTATGCAGGAGTGTGTATTCTGTGATGATAGTCATATTCAGAAACCAAGTCTGTATATATACATACATACACAAACACATATATGTAAAACACAGTGTGTCTCTAGAAAGATGTACGAGAAACTAGCAAAAGCACTGGCCCAGAGAAGATAGACTGGTGATTTGAGAGGAGAGGGTTTAGATTTGCCTTCCATTTTTTGTATATCTTACCTTTGAATAAACTACTAAGTAAATATATTACCTGTTAAACAAACTGGTTCATGGAAACCATGTTCAAAAGGAGTGAAATTCACACACTAATGACAGGATTGGAACTGGTCAGTTTTCCAAACTATGTATAGTCTTTATGACAAAAGAACTAGCCAACAAAATTGACATCTGAACTGCTGTTAGAGACTTAAACATGCATACATATATTCTGTATTTTATCAGTTATATTAATTTAGATCATAGCTATGTTGTTTTGAAACTATGTTGTTGTTTCTTTGATTTAGAAAGAAATAGATCATTAACAGGTTTAAAGTCCATAGTAATTCCAAACTCTATCTTTATGAAATAAAATATAGTAATTTTGTTCAGTGCCTTCAAATAAACAGTTAGCATGTGCCATCTTCTTTAGCAATTGAGCGATCTTAGAGAGTTATTAGCTATCAACGGGGCTTGTTGAGTGTAGTCCTCAAATAAAACTCTAGATATGTTCATAAAACTTTGAAATAAAAGTGGAATTATTGTTCTTAAGCTTTAAAATAAAAGTCATCTAGAAGATCAAGAACTTGATATAATCATACACACAGCATCCTGCTCATCTAGTTTAGGGGAGACATAATCGTAATCTTCCTTTTACCTTTGTGTGCTTGTCATCCTTAGCATCCTATCATTATGCTTCCTCCTTCTTAACTATTTTTAATGATGCAGTGAAAAACATGAAGGTCTCCATAGATGCTGACTGAAACAATGAGTGTGTGTAGGGACAATTCCTGTGGCAAGACTTAAATAAATCCTTTGAAGTACACCTTGAATGGATTCACTTGCATAAGTGGCCTTGCATTCATCTTTTCTCCTCTGACAAAAGGGAGGAAGTACCAGAAAAGCTGAAATTGGGAGGAAAAACTGAGGAAGTGAAAGAAATAGCGTGGTGAGTCTCCAGCCACAATTCTTCTGTGACTGCAATGAGTACACGCCGGAGATGATCTCTCTCAGGAAGTACGTGTGACATGTAGCGTAGCATCCACAACCCTCTGAAATGATTAGGGTCACAGGGTTCTAGTGGGAAACTCTTGGAAAGACCTTCCAGGGATGATGACACCTTGCAGAACAGGATTGTTTGAGAACATAATGGAGTTTAATGGGAACCAGAAACTACTGCTCTGGTAGCCATAGGGACTGAAATCCTTGTTGGTCAATAGGATTAGGATCATTATACTTAGAGATCAATTTACCACTCAACCCTCATCAAAGAAGCCTCTTCTTGTAGTAGACAATAATTAACAAAGAGACGCACAAGTGCAGGTACTGAGAGAGTTTGGAACACTCAGCCTAAATGACATGATTTTCTCAGAACCCTCCTCTCAAGGCTCGGGGATCTGTATGGGAAAAAAGTCAGAAACATTGTAAGAGCCAGAGACAGTGGATGACTCCAAGGAAACAGTGTCTTCCAGACACAACAGGGTTAATGCACATATACATTCACAGAGACGGTGACAGCATACCCAAGGGATGTGCAGATTAAGCCAGGCAAAAATCTCAGCACTGAAGAGAGGAAGTACCACCCCTAACCAAGAACCTATTTGCAATTGATATCTGCTAGGAAAAGGAAAACCACTTTTTTTTTCTTTTCCTCAGTGGAGTGTTACTGGGTATATCAACAACAGTCCAGTGTAGGCCTTGTGGCCAAGAAAAAGAGTACTATGTGATTTTTCTGTGTGTGCTTTTTGTTTGGTTTGGTTTTGGTACCTTTTTGTCCCATTTTTTGTTTGTTTGTTTTAATTTTCATGTTTATTATTTTGAAGGAGAGAAAAATATGACAATGAGTGCATAAGAAGTTTGGGAAGGATTTGGAAGAGGGAAAGTATGATCAAATAAACTGTAGGGAATTTTTAAAATAATAATAGAAATAGAAAAAAGAAAGAGATTTTTCTAGTTCCTTCCATTTGCCTGCAAATTTCAAGATGTTGTTCTTTTTTTACTACAGAGTAGTATTCCATTGTGTAAATGTGCCATATTTTTTTTATCCACTCTTCAGTTGAGGGGCAATTAGGTTGTTTCTGGGTTCTGGCTATTAAAAATAATGCTGATATAAACATAGTTGAGCAAATGTCCTTGTGGTTTGAATCTGCATTTTTTTTTAGGTATGTTTCCAAGATTTAGGTATTGCTGGGTCTTCAGTTAGATTGATTCACAATCTTTTTTTAAAGAAATTGCCATACTTCTGATTTCCAAAGTGGCTACATAAGTTTGCACTCTCACCAGCAATGGAGGAGTGTTCTCCTTATTCTACATCCGCTCCAGCATAAACTGTCATTTGTATTTTTGATCTTAGCCATTCTAACTGGTGTAAGATGGTATCTCAGAATCATTTTGATTTGCATTCCCTGATGGCTAAGGATGTTGAGCAGTTCCTTAAGTGCTTTTCAGCCATTTGAGTTTTGTCATTTGAAAATTCTCTGTTTAAATCTCTACCCATTTTTTAAAAACTGGATTATTTGATATTTTGATATCTAGTTTCTTGAGTTCTTTGTATATTTGAAGATCAGTCCTCTGTCCAAAGTGGGACATTTTGCCATTCTGTAGGTTGCCATTTTGTCTTGTTAACTGTATTCTTTACCTCACAGAAGCTTCTCAGTTTTTGGAGGTTCCATTTTAATTGTTGTTCTCAGTGTCTGTGCTATTACTGTAATACTCAAGAAGTGGCCTCCTGTGCCAGTGCATTCAAGGCCCACTTTCTCTTCTATGCGGCTCAGTGTGGTTGGATTTATGTTGACGTCTTTGATCCATTTAGGCTTGATTTTTGTGCATGGGGATAAATATTAATCTACTTTCATTCTTCTACATGTTGACTTCCAATTATGCCAGCACCATTTGTTGAAGATGGTTTGTTTTTTTCATTATATAATCTTAGCTTCTTTGTCAAAAATCAGGTGTTCATAATATGTGGATTAATATCAGAGTCTTCGATTCTATTCCATTGGTCTACCTGTCTGCTTTTATGCCAGTTCCAAGCTAACTTCATTATTATAGCTTTAAACAATCCTCAGTGAGATAACCCAGACACAGAAAGGCAAAAACAGTATGTATTCACTCCTAAATGGATATTAGACATGAAGCAAAGGATAACCAGACTACAATCCACAACTCCAGAGAAGACAGGAAACAAGAAGAATCCAAAAGTCATACATAGATACCCCCAGGAAGGGGAAGTAGACAAAATCTCCTCTGTAAATTGACAGCATGGGAGGAGGGAGAGGGTGGTAGGGCAGTGGAAAGAGGAGAAGGGGAGCAGGGAAGTGAACATGAGCTATTGGGAAGATTGAGTTGGGTAAAGGACAGAGAGGGAGAATAAGGAAAATATACCTTCAAAGAGGGAGCCGTTGTGGAGTTAGTGAGTATCAAGTATTTTCTGACCGACAGACCTCTCTGCCAATGAAATAATCCAAATCAAACCAGATCAGACCAAATTAGAAGATGCCCAGTTTAATGGATGCCAACACTCCTCGATGGCCCCCTGGGAAAACACAGAGAGGAACAGAGAACAGAAAGACCATGGAAAACCACGAGACCATGTGTTCATTCTCTGGTGGGGTGCAGTTTAAATAGCCTGTGGGTGTGGTCTTGACCTTCCCTGAGGAAGGGACACCATTTAGTGGGCTTTCTTGACCCTCCCTAGAAAGGATCATCTTTTGGCACACCTGTCTAATTTTTTTTTATCAGGAAACTTAAAAATGAAGTAATGAGCTACCAGTACCTTAAGTCATCAGATGCTATTAGACAGATCTGTGAGGGATAAATGAGCAGAAATGAGACACCTTTTTTTTAGCTACATAGGTAATCCCAAGTCTCTCTTTAGTCTTTGGAAAACACCAGCCTTAAAAGCAGTACTTGCCATTAGCTGCTGAGTCTAAGAGGCCTGAAGATTTTCCTGTGGTGGGAAGGATTTAGTCTACCTGTCTTGGCAGGATGAGAAGATTGATCCCCAGTGTAACATCCAGGAAGCTGAAGAGGTGGAAGGGTGCTTTTTTTGCTGTGTGGGTGACTTTCTTTGCCATACCCAAAGGCAAGCCTTACTTTTAGGCGGAAGTTCTTTTGTAACCATGCATTTTGTTTGGAAGAGCTATAGGATGCTGTAGGAGCTGGCATGTCTCTGTGTTAGAAGCGCTTTTGTTTAATGCCATACTCTCAGATCTGTTAAGGCACCTGGGAATTGTGTACCATTTTATCTGTTAATTATATTTAAACTAGACATATGAGATAAATTTAGAGATGTGTTTTACCCAGTTAATTAGAGCTTACCAATGCTTGCAAATGTAAGAAGATTAAAAGGAATATTTTAATAAGTCAAAGAAGCCGGGTGGTGGTGGCGCA
>JAQHUG010000266.1:2076365-2089381 GCA_028555095.1 Dicrostonyx torquatus | reverse complement strand
GTAAAATTTTATCCTTCTCAAAGATCTCTGATGCAGTTTGACAGCTGAGAGGTTTTGTCAGTTTAAAAGGACAACCTCACAAAATAAATTTCAGATCAAATTTCTCTCTCATGATGCCTTTCATAGTCTTAAAAATACTTTTCATTGTGCAAAAATGTCTGTCACAGTCATTCTGACATATATCTAAAACTTCTGTTTTCACAAACCCAAAGGATTCTTGTGAGTTCCAGGGAGTTGAATTGAAGGATCCATCTTAAACAGGTTAGATACATCCCCCTCAATTCTCTGGTCCTAAAATTTTTTTTCTTAATTTAACTTTGTCCTCTGTTCTGCCAATACCTTAACCAGGTGTAAGAGATACCAGACATTTCCATGCCACAAACACCGGACAGGAGCAAAGAGACAGCTATGCAGTCTTGAGAATCTGCCGACCCATTTCCTTCAACCTGTGGTGCCTAATCTCCTGCATTTTATTATAGAAAAGAGATAAAAATGTAATGTTCTGTCTCTTTAAGAGACAAGCCATGCCCACTCCCTTCCTGCTTGCAGCCTCAGCCTCTCTCTCTCTTTCTGTTCCCCTCTCAGAGAGGCAGCCTCTCTCCCCTTTCTCTTTCTCTCCACCCTCCCCTTTTCTCTTCCCCTCTATAATCCACCTAATAAAGGTCCAACTTTACTCTGCATGGTGTGCCTATCCTGGAGACCTGCTGCATGGTCTCGTGCACCATCGCTCCTTGGGACTAGCTGCTTTTGGGACCCCGCAGCAAACCCATTACAATAGAACCTTCATCCAGTAACTGATGGAAGCAAATTCAGAGATCCACAACTAAGCACTGGGCTATGGATTCCAGTCATAGAGAGAGAAGCAATATTATGAGCAAAGGGGCCAAGACCATGATGGGGATACCCACAGAAACAGCTGACTTGAGTTTGTGGGAGCTCACTGACAGCTGGCGAACCAGCATAAGACTGAACTAGACTCTCTGAATGTGGGTGACAGTTGCGTGGCATGGGCAGTTTTGGGGGTCACTAGCAGTGGAACCAGTATTTATCCCTAGTGTATGAACTGGCTCTTCAGAGTCCATTCCCTATGGAAGGAAATCTAGATACAGGTGGGAGGGTCTTTGTCCTGCCTCAAGTGATGTGACAGACTTTGTTGACTCCCCATGGGAGAACTTATCCTCTCTGAGGAGTAGATGGGGGTAAGATGGCGAGAAGGTAGGGGGAATGGGAGAGAGAGGTAACTGGGATTGGTAAGTAAAATAAGATTGTTTCAAAAATGAAAAAAGAAAAAGTAATATCCCAGACTTTCACTCTTTCTCTGTCCCTATAAAAATTATGTGCTGAATGTTTATAAGGGTTGATGTGCCATATACAAACTCCCATGGATAAATTCAATAAAGAAATACAACCATGCACATATGTTCAGATTGTGTGCACTAACACATTTTCTAGTTCAAGAATTTTAGCCTGCTGTTTGCGTTAGATCATCATAGCTCCTCTATTATTTGAGGAAATGTTGAAAAAATGAATAAATATATATAGTCTCTACAATATACAAATATTCTCACTTTATATGCTCTCAAATATATACATTGATATATACATATAGTTTGTATGTATGCTATTTGTATATATTTGCATTCTCTTCTTAAACATCAGGAACTAAATGGTTAATTGGATCATCAGAAAACTTTATTTCAGATGGTAACTGACATTTTCCTACATTAAGGAATAACCCTTGAGTTGACAGACATCCAGCTGAAGGAGGTGAGTTTTGATCTGACAGTTTCTTCCCTTCACAGGGTTTTATTCACACAGTTGGCATGCAAACTTCAGAAAGCCTCAGGAGACTTTCAGTAGCTAATGCTGACTGATATACAGTCCATTGCTAGATCAAAAACAAGAAGACACGTGGCAATTAAATTTGAGATTCACTGGGAACCCAGAAATGTGAATCTGCATTAAGACTATGAGTTTTTGTTTCTTATAGAGAAAGGAGAAAACCCACCTCATCTACTTAATTTATCAGAACAAAGGAAATGCTGCCAATAATTGTTCTTTTATAATAATTAAGACAGAGTTTATCCATTAAGGTATTTGAGCCATTTAGTTGTTTAAGTTATATCTTTTTAAAAATATGTTAGATACTTTCCTGTATTTAGTTATATTATTCTGAAACACATATAAACTTTGAATATATTATTCTGAATAAGATATAAAGTTTTCTGCCATTGGCTTTTGAAACAGAATTACTTGAATCTCTCTAAGTTGGTGTTATAGATTTTCAGCTTATCCAGATGACCAAACTGATCAAATTAAATTCTTTTTTTTCTCATTTTAAACCAGTCAGTTTTTTATATAAATTTTTTCCTAGATAAGGCTTCTTTTCCTTGAACTCAAGCATTGTTTTACAATTGAGTTCCAAAATATTTGCAGAGTATCTATTTTCTGCCAGGCAAGGAGGAGATTGTGAGAAATATGTCTTTTGGATGCACAAAATACTACTGAACTCAAATGCTTTGGAAAGCAGAAACAGTGGGTGTGTTAGTTACTTTTCTGCTGCTGTAATAAAACACCATTATCAGAAGTAACTTAAGGCAAAAAGGAGTTTATTATGGTTCTAGAGGGAATGTCCGTAAATGACGGGGGTGCCAGTGGTAATGGGGGCTAGAGCAGGAAGCTGAGTGATCTCATCCTCAACCACAAGAATGAAGCATGGAGAAGAAACTGGAAATGGTGTGAGGCCATAAGCTCTCAAAGACTGCTCAGAGACATAGTTTCTCTAGAAGGCTCTTAAAGATTCTGTAGTCTCCCCAAACAGTGCCTCTAACAGGACACAAAATAGTCTAAAACATTCAAACCACCACAGTGGGGTGGGGTTCAGTATTTTCGTGTAGGTTGTCTACATACCAAAGCATGCCCAAGAACTCTTCTTTTCAAAGGAGGAAGAACTCACAAGACTCTACCCCTAACTTACGAACTGCTGGGGTAGAGCATGATTCTTCTCTGGTCTGTGGCTACTGGTTGGGAATGCCTCCATAGCCACGCAGATATGAGCAACACAAAGTGAACTCAGTATTTTTTAATGAGAAATGTCCTTTATAGGCTCCTGTATGTGAATATTTGGTCTCCATGTGGTTGTACCCTTTGGAGAGGTTGACTTTCTGGAAGAAGTATGTCCCTGAGGATGGGCTTTGAGAGTTTAAAGCCTCACCCAACCTTCAGTTTAGACACTCTGCTTTGTGTCTGTGGCTCAAAATTCAGACTCTTAGAATCCAGCTTCTGTTGCCACTGTTGCTGTCAGTTGTTCTGCTGCTCCCTACCATGATGGGCCCTCTGGAATAATAAGCCCCTAAAATTTATATCTTCTATATTTTCCCATGGTCATGATGCTTCATCACAACCGCATAAGTAACCCATTGAGTTATTTTTTTAAAAAGAGTTTACAAAATTAGGAACATGTTTGTGGGGTTTAGGAGCAGTTAAAAGGGATTTTTAGTGATTGATATCATCAGATTACATTGTATACCTACGTGGCATACTCAAAGACAAAAAAGACTTTTGCTTTAAAGGTATTTTTGAAATTAGCTGACAATCATACATAAAATATCTTCTGACTTTCAGCATAGAATCAGACACATAAAGTTTTCCGTGGCTGTTCACCTTTTTCAAGCCCTCAGATCCCCTGGGACAAAACCCTGAGCTGATTGTACAGAACCATCACTCACAGAGCCGCCTAACAAGTCTGTATGTGAGCTTTTAGAGTAAGATGGCTCAGTCTGAATTTCCATACCTCTACCCCACATACATGATCAAAAATGAAACTCCTCTATGAATTTTTATAAAGGAAATTGTAATTCAGGAATTATTAATTTGATTCAGGAATCACCAATATATAAAAGTAGAAAAGACACTTTGCTATCTTTATTAACCTCAACATTCTCATGAGATAAAAAGATATTCACTAATGTGCACACAGACTTCTGTAGTAGCCCCGTGTTTTCCCATGACTTTTGCACTCTCTCTTGCAGCATTAGTGGTCTAGTACTTAGAGATTTCATAGCCTAGTCAAATAAAATTTCTCATTGTCCTACTCTATTAATATTAAGGTAGCAATTAATCCTTCCCACATGAGTCTAATATACAGCTGGGTTTTCATTCTTTAATCACATTGATTTAAAATTTTAAATTAGAAATGTTTTTATTGGTTTGTTCATTTAGCAGAATAATCATAGCACAGTTTCCCCAAGCCCATCTAGTCACATGATCAAAATATACTGTATAGATATATGAAGGGGATCTAAATAGGATAGACAAGTAACTGGGAAGACAGAGCCCCAGCTGGATATCTCTTATCACTAAACGAAGTCTCTGGTTCTGGGAATGGGCTACATCAAATTAAGTTGTTGGCCAAAGGGGTCCCATGGGAACTGCCAAACAATCCAGGGTGTTATCATGGCTATTGGTTGTTCTCCACAAATAGACAGTAAGGCCCTATTGCTAAAGACAACACCTACACAACCAACTGAACATGGAGAAGTTGACTTGTGTTCACAGTACTGGAAGTTCTGTGTGTTACCCGACGATATGTAGCAAACACCAAACCAGCTACAAACCCTTTGATATTCACTGGTGACCTGCCTGAAAATATGATAGTGCAGCAACAGCACAAAGCCTGTGGGACTAACCAACCAGTATCTGGTTTTACTTAAGGCCTACTCTATGAAATGAAACTCCACTCTGACACTGCTCAGGTGGCCAAGAACCTGAGATGAGATAGCCCAGGGACTTAAGATAAAACCAAATATACTGCTCTGTTAAGGAGCATAGCAAAAAGAGTAACCCCTATGAGCATCCTGCTTGCTCAGTTCTCAGCAGAGAAGCTTCCTCCTATAGTAGAAGGAAAAAATACAGAGTCCTCTAGTGAGCGTGAGAGAGCTCAGATACTCAGTTCTAAGTAGAATGTCTCCATCAAGACCCTCTCCACAGGGCTCTGGGAACCCTGCAAAAAGAAGGCCAAAAGACTACAAGAGCAAGAGGGGATGGAGGGCACCAAGGAAGCAAGGTCCTGTAACTCAGCATGATCAAAGCTCATATGTACTAACAGAGACTGGCAGCATCCATAGGACTTGTGGAGGCTTGCACCAGATGGCGTTTCAGGGCTGAGAGGGAAGGGGGACACAAGCCCCATTCGTAACCCAGAAGTTATCTCCAACTGATAACTGCCCCAGGCCCAGCAGTAGATGGCAACACAAAATAAACTCAGCGGCATTTTGGAGGGTCTTTGGTCTCATGTTTTGTCAGGGTATTATTTTTCTTTTTTTCTTTACAGGCCCCCATGTACACATTATAGTTTCTGATTTTGTTTTTTTATGTGATTTCTGTGTTTGTGAATGTGTGTCTCTGCATGTACCTGAGTTCCTTGTGCGTTCTCTTAGGATTTTGTGTTTCTGTTTGATTTTCTCCTAGTCTGGTTTGTTGGATTTTATTTTAATCTAATTTTACATTATTATTATTATTATTATTATTATTATTATTATTATTATTATTAATGCTTTCTTGTTTCCTAATGAGAGAAAAAATAAAGAGGGTGCATCATTTGGGTGGCTGGAGAAGTATGGAGGATCTGGGAGGAGTTGGAAAATAATCAGAATATACTGTAAGAAAAGTGTATTTTTTTAAAAAAATATGCTGCATTAAAATTTTAAAATAAAGAAAAATGTTTTTAATAAAATAATTAACTTTAAATTTTTTTCTTTTATTTTTGACATTTTAATATCAAAATTACACCATTTCTCCTCCCTCTTTCTTTACTATAATGCATCTCTTTTTCAAATTCATGACTTCTCTTCATTAATTGTTGTTAAAAGGCACAATGACTATAGTACATTTTCATAGATCCATTCCAAATACACACTTGCTATTGTGTTTCTGAGATAATTGAAGATAATTTAATTTAAGATAATTTAATTTCTGAGCTAATTGAACAAAAAGCTAAAGTAAATCTGATTCAAAATAATTCAAAATTTTAAATCAAAGACAGTGTACCAAAATGTATTTTCCCCTCTAAATCAGCTTACTATACACTATAGGTTGTAAAACATTTCATATTTTGACATTTTGGTAACATCTTTTAATCATAGTCTTATATTTTACTTTTGAAATTTTCAATATAACTTGTGAATGAATGATAATGTTTCTGGACATATGAACATTTTGTTCATTTGCAATCTAGGGATAGAAATGTTTATAAGCCCATCTTAAATTATAGGTCAAATGGAGAAAATTTTGCTAGAAATAATCTAGAAAAGACATTTTATAGGCACTAAAAATGTATGTTCAGGAGAAACAAGGTGAGCTAGTTTCTGCCTATTTTGACTTCTTTTTCTGCAAGGTTCATATAATAAAAGAGGTAAAATATAAGAACTCAACTAAGGAAATGTGATTGTTATATTAGTTCTCTTTGATGAGGATGAAAACTATAAGTAAAGGTCTTACAAATTTTTCCTCTAGGGCACCTAGATCTCACAGAGTTTTGAAACTGGGAGAGTTGAAGGAAAATAAAATGGTATAAGTGTTTCAGAGAAGTCTCAGCTGTGTTATTCTTTCAAGCAATTATATTATGAAACTTCAATATTGAATATAGTTTGTTGACATTTTATATTTAAAAAAAAACACTCTGGGTAAAATTAAAGTGGCTTCATAAAAAAAGGCAGCTGGAGGCTGAGTGCTCCAGATCTCTTCAAGTGAACAGTGAGTAGAATCGTTCAGAGAGACAGACACCAAACACACACACACACACACACACACACACACACACACACACACACGGAGAGGGGTCCTCAGGTGAACTTGGCTGTGAGGCTTTAAGTTACAAACAAATGTAATGTGGGATTCCCCTCTGAATACCATTGGTTAACAAAGAAACTGGCTTGGCCTAATAGAGTAGAACAGAGCTAGGTGGGGAAAACTAAACTGAATGCTGGGAGAAAGTAGGCAGAGTCAGGAAGAAGCAATGTAGCCCTGCCAGCAGATGCCGGGAACTTCTTACAACACAAATGGGGAACTGTGAGGTCTTAGGACAGCCTCTTAGAGCTTAGCAGCTCTCCTGTTACCCATTCCAGGTCATCCAACCACCAGGACACAGAAATGGGACTCAGAACAGTTAATGACCTGTCCCTGGGTGCAGAGTTTGGAGTTTCAAAATTTATACTTTGACTACTGAGCATTTGTTTCTCAGAAGGCCAGAATCAGATGCCAGAACCTACAAAACTTAAAAGCCTGTCAGGGCTGGGTGGTGGTGGTCCAAGCCTTTAATCTCAGCACTTGGGAAGCAGAGGCGGAAGGATCTCCGTGACTGAGGCCAGCCTGGTCTACAGAACAAGTTCTAAGACAGGTTCCAAAGCTACACAGAGAAACCCTGTCTTGAAAAACAAACAAACAAACAAAAAAAAGGTCTATCAGGTATGAGGCTTTGTCATTTAGCTTAAGGAAAAAGGATTCCAATTTTGACATGTTAGAATTTTTTGTAGGAAACACAGCTTGCTCCAATACTGAGGGGACTTAAGAGGTGAGTGAACAGACTTGCAGCAGGACACTACACTCTCTAGGACCTACCCACTGGAACAAAACCACAGGCCCATCCCCCAACTCCCTAGAATTTTCTAGCCAGCCAGCAGGAGACCTTCCTGCAGATTGGCTCCCCACAAGCCCAAACACATTCACCTGACCCTCCAAACTACTAATCCCACCATGACCCCAAACTTGCCTGTCCTCCTGCAATTGTGGTGAAATACTGAAATACAGCTTGCTCCAATACTGAGGGGGACATAAAAGGTGAATGAATAGCCATGCTGCAGGATACTCCACTCTCTAAGATCTCCACAGTGGGACAAAAACCCAGGCACCTCCCCCAACTGCCTAGGCTTTTCTAGCCAGCCAGTGGAAGACCTTCCTGCAGGTAGGCTCCCCACAAACCCAAACCCATCCACCTGACCCTCCAAGCTACCACACCCACCCCTCCCCAAAACTCACCTGCAACCTCAGAGGAACTCTGAAACACAGCTTACTTCAATAGTTAGGGACTTAAGAGCTTGCTACAGTACTGAGGGGACTAAGAGCTTGCTACAATATTGAGGGAACCAAGAACTTGCTATAACACTGAGAGGCTAATAGAGAGGGTTAAGGGAGTGAACCAGAAGAGAAGACCAAGTGAGCAGGCTTAGAGAGAACTGAGAGGCTTCCTGAGACACAGACATTGACAGTACAGAGAAGACCTAGATAAATTCCCAGAATTCAGACAGACACTGCAAGGATTGGACCAAGGCGCAAAGACACTGCCAGCCTCATTTGAAAAAGGAGATGGGTAGGCATCAATGCAAGAATTTATTCAACAACCTAAAAAGCAACTTGGTAACACCAGAACCCAGTGGTCATACAGCAGGGAGACTTGATCGTCCTAATCCAGAAAAAGCAGAAAAAAGAACATTGAACATAACTTTGTGAAAATGATGGAGACTTTTAAAGAGGAAATAAAAAAGTTCCTTAAAGAAATGGAGGAAAAGACAAACAAAAAATGGATGAAATTAATAAATCCCTCAAAGAAAACCAAGAAAAAAAAAACAATCAAAAAGGTGAAGCAAACAGTTCATGTCTTGAAAACTGAAATAGCGATAATTAAAAAAAAATAAATAAACCAAGGGAACTATGGATAGAGAAAGTATGGACAAGTGAACAGGAACAAGTACAACCAACAGAATACATGAAATAGAAGAAAAAAATCTCAGGTGCTGAGGATACTATAGAGGAAAGAGACCCATTGGTCAAAGAAAACATTAAATCCAACAAATTCTTAACACAAAACATCCAGGAAATCTGAGACACCATAAAAAGACCAAAACTAAGAATAATAGGAGTATTAGAAGAAGAACTATAGCTCAAAAATACAGAAAATATATTCAACAAAATCATAGAAGAAAACTTCCCCAACCAAAAGAAGACCCTATAAAGGGACAAGAAGCTTACAGAACAACAAATAGACTGGATCATTAAAAAATGTCCTCTCGCCATATAATAATCAAAACACACACAAAAAAATAGAGACTAAAGAAAGAATATTAAGAGCTACAAAGGAAAAAGGTCAAGTAACATATAAAGGTAAACTTATCAAAATTACACCTGACTTCTCACTGGAGACCATGAAAGCCAGAAGGTCCTGGGAAGATGTGATGAAGACACTCAGAGACCACAAATGCAAGCCCAGACTACTCTACCCAGCAAAGCTTTCAATCACCATCAATGGAGAAAACAAGATATTCAATGACGAAAACAGGTTTTAAAAGCAATATACAGCAAGCCAACACCCAACATCAAATTAAGTGGAGAGAAACTCAAAGCAATTCCACTAAAATTAGGAACAAGACAAGACTGTCCACTCTCTCCATATCTCTTTAACATACTTCTTGAAGTTTTGGCTATAGCAATGAGACAACAAAAGGAGATTAACAGGATTCAAATTGGAAAAGAAGAAGTAAAAATTTTGTTATTTGCAGATGATATGATAGTATATAAGTGACCCTCAAAAACTCTACCAGAGAACTCCTCCAGCTGATAAATACCTTTAGTGATGTGGCAGGATACAAGATCAACTCAAAATAAAAAATTAGTTGCCCTCATATAGACAAATGATAAAGAAGTTGAGAGGGAAATCAGAGAAACATCACCTTTCACAATAGCCACAAATAACATAAAATATCTTGGGGTAACATTAATAAAGAAGTGAAAGATCTATTTGACAAACACTTTAAGTCTTTGAAGAGAGAAAATGAACAAGATACCTGAAAATGGAAAGATCTCCCATGGTCTTGGATAAGTAGGATCAACAAAGTAAAAATGGCAATCCTACCAAAAGCAATCAATAGAGTCAATGCAATCTCCATCAGAATCCCAACACAATTCTTCACAGGCCTTGAGAGAACACTAATCAACTTGAAAAAACAAACACCCAGATAGCCAAAACAATTCTGTACAGTAAAGAAACTTCTGAAGGCATCACCATCCCAGACATCAAGCTCTATTACAGAACTACAGTAATGAAAACACCTTGGTACTGGCATAAAAACACAGAGTTTGACCAATGGAATCAAATCAAAGACCCAAATATTAATCCATATACCTATGAACACCTAATTTTGAAAAAGAAGCTAAATGATACAATGGAAAAAAGAAAGTATCTTCAACAAATGATGCTGGTATAATTGGATGTCAACATGTAGAAGAATGAAAATAGATCCATATCTATCCCCATGCACAAAACTCAAGTCCAAATGGATTAAAGACTTCAATATAAATCTGACCACTGAACCTGATAGAAGAGAAAGTGGGAAGTAGTCTTTAATGTATGAGCACAGGAGACCACTTCCTAAATATTAACCCCAGTAGCACAGAATCTGAGAGCAACAATAGATGAATGGGACCTCCTGTAACTGAGAAGCTTCTGTAAAGCAAAGGATACAGTCAATAAGACAAAAAGGCTGCCTACTGAATGGGAAAAGGTCTTCACCAACCCCACATCAAATAAAGGACTAATCTCAAAAAATTATAAAAAGAACCCAAGAAATTAGACATCAAAATTCTAAATAATCCAATTGGAAAATGGGGTACAGACCTAAATAGATAATTCTCAACAGAAGAATCTCAAATTGCCAAAAGATACTTAAGGAAATGTTCAACATCCTTAGCCATCAGGGAAATGCAAATCAAAACATCTCTGAAATACCATCTGTCAGAATGACTAAGATCAAATACACCGATCATAGCTTATGCTAGAGAAGATGCAGAGTAAGAGAAACACTCCTCCATTTCTGATGGAAATGCAAACTTGTACAATCACTTTCGAAATCAGTATCCCAGTTTCTCAGAAAACTGGAAGTCAACCTACCTCAGGATCCAGGAATATCACTCTTGGGAATATACCCAAAAGATGCTCAATCATACTACAAAATCATTTGTTCACCTATGTTCATAACAGCCAGAATATGGAAACAACCTAGATGCCTCTGAACTGAAGAATAGATAAGGAAAATTTAGCACATTTACACATTAGAGTACCACTCACCGTTAAAAAGCAAGGATATCATGAATTTTCCATCAAATGGATGGAATTAGAAAACACTATCCTGAGTGAGGTAACCAAGACCCAAAAAGATGAATATTGTATGTACTCACTTAAAAGTGGAAACTAGCTAAAAAAAAAAAGGACACTGAACCTATAGTTTATGATCCTAGAGAAGCTAAGTAATAAGGGAATCCAAAGAAAAACATATATAGATTCACCTTGAAATTGGAAACAGACATGATCGCCTGACAAAACTGGGAGCATTGGGGGCAGGGAGAAGAAAGAGTAGAAGGTGTAGAGGAGAGGAGAAGATGAGGGTTGAGGAGAACTTGGGGTAATGGGATATTTGTGATGGAGAAAGGACAGAAATGGAAGCAAGGAAAGAGATATCTTGATGGAGGGAGCCATTATAGGGTTAGCAAAAACCCTGGCTCTAGAGAAATTCCCAGGAATGCACAAGTATGACCCCAGCTAAGACCCTAAGCAATAGAGGAGAGAGGGCCCAATAGTCAGACTGATGAATATCTTAAATATCATCATAGAAACTTTATCCAGCAACTGATGGAAACAGAGGCAGAGACACACATCGGAGCACTGAACTGAGCTCCCAAAGTCCAGTTGAAGAATGGAAGGAATGAGAATATGAGCAAAGAGGTCAAGACCATGGTGAGTTCACCCACTGAAATAGTTTACCTGAGCTAATGGGAGCTCACTCCAGCCAGACTGGAAAGGAACAAGCATATGACCAAACTAGTTCCTCTGAATGTGGTTGACAGTGGAATTGCTGGGACAGACTGGGACCACACTGTCAGTGGCATCAGGTTTTATCCTTTCTCCCTGCCAAAAAAAATGCTAGCCTGAAATGAGCATAAAATTAGGCCAAACATTCATAACACATAATAAGTCTCCCTGTCATGATTTAGAAGCTGGTTGGAGGCCCAAAAGAAAAAGTCCAGTACATTATACGATTTATTTTTATCTACTTTTTATGATCATGGGCATTCTAAAATTATACAGGGCACTAATAATCTTTTTCAAAACTTGGACTATAAAGCAAATCTCTGCTTGTCTGTCCCCACAAAGCTCATTAAACCCTCATATAATTCAATACATTTTCTATCAACAAAAAATGTTTTCCTCTCTCCTTCCTAATACAATGACATTTGTGAGATTCTTTATGGCAAGCAGCTTATGGCAATGCTATAGAAGCACTGCTGCCTGCCTAGGACCTGCTCTCAGTTTTGATAAGGTGGAACCTAATTATGTATGTCACAAGCCTTACTCCCTCTACAGAGAGCATTCTGACTCTCGAGTGCACGGGGTGTCTGAGGAGACAAGATAAACCTCATTTCTAGCCTCCAAGTTTAAAGCAGTTCATTTCAGAGTTTCCATCTGGGTATCTCATAAAAGAACTGCCTAAAACTAATTCAGCCATGGGGGGAAAATATTAATAAAAACAGACTGGAAAGTTTGGGATGTTTTCGTATGTATTTTGGAAGGAGTGAGATCATCAGCAGAGAAGAACTGCCAAGGCTCAGTACTACCTTCCTCCACATACATTCCCAGAATTGCTTCAGGATCCATCGGGGAAGGTACCTTTTGAAAGTGCTAGATGATTTTGAGAAAATAGGACCAACATAACAAGGAAAATAAATTTCAGAGGAGATTCAAACATGTTTCAAAGATCATCAATAAAATGACCAGAATAAAGTGAAGGTTCATGATGAGGATTTAATGATTATTCAAAGATGTAACCATTAAGGATGTTTTTCCATTGGGTTTTTAGCACTTAGAGTGTGGCAATATTCTGCTGATTTTAAAAAGCTTGAATACTTACTTCATTCCATAATATGTAGACTGGAATCATGTTCCGTGTGATACATTCTCACAGTGCTTATAG
>JAQHUG010000266.1:2031735-2050323 GCA_028555095.1 Dicrostonyx torquatus | reverse complement strand
TCTGTCATTTTGTCTTGTTGATCATGTCTTTTGCTTTACAGAAGCTTTTCAGTTTCAGGAGGTCCCATTTATTAATTGTTTCTCTAAGTGTCTGTACTGCTGGGGTTATATTTAGGAAGTGGTCCCCTGTGCCAATGTGTTCCAGTGTACCTCCAATTTTCTCTTCTATAAGGTTCAGTGTGGCTGGTGTTCTGTTGAGGTCTTTAATCTGTTTGGACTTGAGTTTTGTTCATTGCGATAGATATGGGTCTAGTTTCATTCTTCTACATGTTGATATCCAGTTATGCCAACACCATTTGTTAAATATGCTTTCTGTTTTTCCATTTGATTTTTTTGCTTCTTTGTCAAAAACCAGGTGTTTAAAGGTGTGTGCATTAATATCCGGGTCTTCAATTCGGTTCCATTGGTCCTCCTGTCTGTTCTTATACCAATACCAGGCTATTTTCAGTAAAATTCTTTTTTAAAAAAGTGATTGTTTATTTTAAAATAAATAGTCAGAAATAGAAAATTATAAGGGAGGGGAAAAAGACAAGAATAAATAATTTTGAATGAAACTGGTAGAAAATAATGGTTTCTCTGATTGGTTTTAATATTAACTGAGGCAGTGGAATGCAGACACAGGAATGGGAAACCAGAGCAATGCAAAAGGACAGAGAACTTAGCAGTGCACTAAATACAACAGCCTAACAATTGAGAGCTCTGATAAGGAAGCAAATGAAGGTAAGTGTGTTTGTTAGGGCACATAGAAATCAAACCAGAAGTCTCCATTTGTAGATTCGGCCCAAAGGCATTGCTTTCTCATTCTCAGAGTTCTTGTGAGCAGGCCTGTGTGATGTCTGTTTTCCAGTTTATGTAACCAGGTCTTCATTGTTTTAAGTCAGTCCTTGTGCTTAGAAAATATCCTGATACAAACAAGACATGGGACACTTATTACCTAGCCACCAGATTGCCCAAATGGGAAAACTATTGACTTCCTCAAAGAATGAGAGTGATAGACTTTTAAATCTTCAGCATTTGGCTTCTATTCATTAGATAATCTTCTGCACTAGATTGTAATTATCACAGAAACCTACAACTGGACATGCAGGGTGAGAGACTTCAGAGCAATTGGCCCTACGTGGAATATGAACCTCTCCTGGGGGCTCAGGGATCTATATAGAAGAGGAATCAGAATGATTATATGAGTCAGAGGTAGATGACTGCAAAGAAACTCCATCTTCTAGACACATCAGGACTGGCACACATAGAAATTCACAGTGACTACGACAGCACATATAAGACCTGACAACTCCAAAGCAGACAAAATCCCAGCACAAAAGATAGGAACTGGATACAAAGCCTCAGTCCTAGTCAAGAAGCTATTTGCAAGTAATGTCTTTTGGAAAAGGCAAAATCAGTTTATTAATCACACTCGAGTACAGGCCCCATTCTTGGAAGTAGTTGGCCAATACAAAATAGACTCCATTATTTTGTTTGTATGCATGCGCGCGCGCACACACACACACACACACACACACACACACACACACTTTTTTTGCTTTGTTTTAGTGTTTTTTAAATCTACTGTATTGGGAGACTTGGGTTTTTCATTGTTGTTATTAGGTTGGTAGGGATGAAGGGGGAGGGCCTGAGAGGAGTTAGAGAGGAGAAGATTATCATCAAATACATTGAATGAAAAATAGTAATAAATAAAAATAATAATATCAATTAAAGAACAACATCCTCAAAAACACCAAAAATAATTGAATATAGTTAAAAGACTATGGTCTAAAATATCTAACCAGATCATTTTAAATAATTGTGTTTGAATAACAGAAAGTCAGAGAGGATGGTTATTCTTTGTCTTTTGGTACATTGCAGTTTTCGTTTATTGACTACAACAAAAACAGGATTCCACTGTATGTTGTCATGGATGCTTAGAATGCTTTTTGTCAGAAGGATGGCCTAAAAAATCATATAAATTTCACTTTTTGGGCAAATATGCAAAAGTGGTCAGTAGTTTAGCAAAATAATGTTACCTGTTTTTCCTGCTGTGATTATATTCTTATATTTTATGAAGTTTGTATGTTCAGAAAAACTATTTGTTGTGCCTGAAGATAGTACTGTATGTATTTTGTGTGTCTGTTGTTTTGTGCAGTCTCTAGACCCTAATAATCATTTCAGAATTGCTGAATAAGATAGTAGTGCATTTCAGCTGTAAAATAAAAATGCCTAACAGGAAGCTGCTGTGCCCAGGTTGTTATGATGATATAGTCAGGTCTTGTTAACATTATATCCATGTTAGAATTATTTATTTTTACAAGTCTGATCAATATTTGAAAATACTGTTCAATTAAAATATAAACTTTAAAACATTTTATTATATTATGACCATCTTTCTGTATTTTCTGTATATTGGATCAGTTGGAGGTATAAGGGTAATTAGATGCATTGTATATTTAATTAAATATGGTACATATCAGTTATTCCAATCTGGAAGTTATTTTGGTCCTTGAGGAGACAACTGGAGGCTCAGGTATATTTTTGTTGTCAGAACTAGAGGGAATTACTACTGGCATTGAGAAGGGGAGATAGGTATGTTGCTAAGTACCCTACCAAGTGCAGAACAAACCCATTACAAACAAATGTACCACTATGTCAAGAAGGTCACTTCTACACACCCTTATCTGAACTGAAAAGACAGAGGAAAGGAAGCTTTCATTGATAAGCGAGATTGTGCTCCAATGTGAACAAATGTGGTACAGAAATCAGAATTTCCTAGCACACAGGATTTCAATACACATTGAAGGCTGTATTTCTTGTTGATTTCCTTCTCTGTGCAAATAACAGTTGGAAGAAATGATCCTGCATTCACCACTGTAAGCTAAGAAATTGAAAAGAAGGTAAACACTTATGTGTATGTATAGAGTGATTAGGAAAAAAATTTTCTCATCAGAGAAGAACAAGGACAGGCTAAAGCAGTTTGGGTCAAAAGAGCATGAGAAGCTGAAAGGATGGGTCCTGTGACCTATGGCTACATCACAGAGCCACAGAGAAAGCATGAGTGAACAGTTGCCAGCGTCTGAAAACAACGGCCTATTGGAAATCCCATTTGGCAATAAAATGTAATAAAAATTCTGTTTCCATAGACTGTTTAAAAACTGTGTGTGTGCTTTCCTCTAAGCTATTTAAACATTAGAAAGTCTCACCAATAAATATGCAAAAGCAGCGAATATAACTTTTGTAAATGCCACCAAGTGAACGGAGAAGGAAAATAACAAAATAAACTGCAAAGATCATCTAAAAATTTATAGAGTCAATAGAAAAAGTTTAAGTGTATTAAAAGCGAAATTATAAATTACATTCAGATATCTTTGCATATTTTCCGTAGACTATGCAAATAGTAACTGAAATTATGCAAATTTAACGTATTGTAGCAATCCTAATTTAATCTTAACATCGAGGGCAAGAGGAAATGCTGAGAACCTGTTTGTTACTAACCTTGCTAATGTTGAATCTGAACTAAATTAATTTTTTTCACTTTAAACACATCATTGAGACAAACTTCAAGTGTATATCAAAAAGGAAGGTTAAAATATTACTTTGAAATAAAATATACAATCTGTGTAATTAAATACACATAAATCTCCCCCAAAACATATTTGTTTTACATATTGCAAGTAATAAAATGAAGAAAGTGTAAGTACAGCATTGGGAAGTGCTGTCCCCAAAGGGTATGACATGTACATTAATATTTTGAGCTATTAATAACTCTGCTTATGCCATGAGGACCTACAGAGGACTGGACTTGTTGAGTTTCCATTAAGGAGTTGAGGAGGTCTTACAAGGCCCCTACCCCTCTGTAGAGATTTAGAAGCCATGAATGGTTACTCAGGAGAAAGCACAATGTACATGGACCAAAGAAGAGTTTAAAGTTGTGGGTAGAGACTTTTTCAAGTGTAACAGAAGCTCACAATTTGCCCAAATTTCTGTAAATAACCCTTCACCTACTCCCCTGTTCATAACTATAGTTTTGTTTTCATGAAGTTAACCTTGAGTACAATCATTTTTTTGTTCTGTTGTTGGTGCCCTTTCTGATATAGGTGAATTTTTGTCTCCAGAAAAATCAAATGATATACAGTGTTCTCAGGGCACAAGTCTTTGCATTACTGGTTCTGACTAGCAGGGGAATGATCTAGAGAAAAACTCATCTAGTTAGAGAAGGAAAGTAGTCTTCTTCAGTACAGACATACAGTACAGAAATGTACAACCATCAGCCTGAGTGGCCAGTTGCTGAAACACCACTCTTGAGAGTCAGGACCATAAGGAGAAATCTGGGAAGGAACAAATCCAAGTAATGAAAATCAGTGACACTCAGCAATTCACAGCAAGAAGAGACTAATGGCAGTTTTTAGACTTGATGAAACAAGTGAGGAAAGACATATTGTGTATAGTGATCTCATTGAAACCTATGTGGAGTTCCACAGTGGGAGAGGTTGGTAGGAAAGCATTGTTCTCTTGGGGATGACATCAGCCACATGCTGATAGGACCAGCATGGTACCCATGGGAATAACACTGTAGCATAGTATAAAAGGACATAAAATGAAGGTTGGATTGGCATAATATAAAAGAAAAGCTGCATATACTCAAATACTCAAATGTTATGAACACAGATAAAATTAGTAGCAGGTAACTGATAAAACATAAACCAAGAACTAATCATAAATAAACACATGCAGACTAGAGTTTACTATTAATGCTTTTAATCTCTAAACATGTAGGCATACTTTGAAATATCTTTCTACCATTAACTGGTAGTATCTTAGACACTGTTTCATTGTTGTGAAGAGACACCATGATCATGACAATTCTTATAAAGGAAAACATTTAATTAGGGTTTGCTTACAGTGTCAGAGTTTTAGTCCATTGTCACCATGATGGAGGGCATGGCAACAAGGAACAGACATGGTGATGTAGAAGTAGCTGAGAGTTCTACTTTCAGATACATAGGCATCAGAAAAAGAGAGACACTGGGCCTGGCATGGGCTTTTGAAACCTCAAAGCCCACCCCTGATGACACATGTCCTTCAACAAGGCCACACCTATCCCAAGGCAATACCTACTCTGGGCCACACATTCTAATCCTTTCAAATATATGAGCCTATGGGGACCGTTATTCAAACCACCCCTTTTTATTTGTGGTCCCCATAGGCTTATAGACATATCAAAATGCAAATCTGCATTCAGTCCATCTTCAGAGGTTTTTTGTAGTGTATGACAGTTTCAATACTGTTTAGAAGCCCAAAGTTTAAAGTCTCATCTAATATGCATTGGCAATTTCTTAATTTTAATACCTTGTAAAATCAAAATGAAATAACAGATCACATACTTGCAGCATATAATGTCACAGAATTTACATTACTATTCCATAAAAGAAGAAAGGGATCATAATGAGGAAATGCTAGACCAAAGCAAGACTGAAAACTACCTGGGCAAACTCCAGTGTCTGCATCTGTATGTCTGGTGTAGAAGCCCTCTTTGGATCTCCAAACCCTTTCAGCTTTGTCGACTGCAACAAACTTCTCTTTCTTGGACTGATTCCAAACCCAATCAACAACTTTTCTTGACAGATGTGCTCATGATTGTGACATCTCCAACATCTTGGGGTCTCCAAGAAAATTCTGGCTTCTCTGTCACAGTTTCATGAAATGGTTCTCTGATTCTCTGTACAACGACGTCCCTGACACAATATTGCCTCATTAGCTTTCTTTAATCTGAGAAGGTGATATCGTAACCCATTTCTTGTACCCTTGATTCTAAAGCCAGAAGCATGTGGTCAAAGATGTCAAGTTTTTCTGCTTTGTGAGGCTGAAACTTCACCCCTCTTTTAATATTTGTATCAGATTTCTGTTGTTGATAGTTTCTTTCACTGTTTAAGATTTTCTTTAATTTCTTTTCACGGGTTGGAAACTTAACTGAATAGGATCTTGCCCTGAGGTCTTTCCTCCCATTATTTTATTTAACATCAGCCTTTTCTTTAAACTTTTAATCTTCTTGAACACTAGACTTAGTTCCATTTAACTTTCTGATGACTTTTTCTCCTCAAATTGTACATTTTGTATTTTTCCTTGTTTAGCTTGCTTCTTTTTATTATGGATCTGCATAAGTGTGTCCACTAAGAACTACACTATTAAATCAATACTAGGCTGTATTGAAATTTCCTATGCTAATGACACTAATCTAAAGCTTGTCAATTTAGCTTCAGGTAGAGTTTTTTGTTTTGTTTTTTTTTTTTGACAAGGGCAGAAAGCAGCCACATTCCTTGCCAAATTAACACAAGAACAGTCTGTAGGCCACTCTAAAAGCTCTTGAGCCAGGCTGTTATAATCTACATTGCCCTCAGTACCGTCTTCCATATTCTTACTAGTATGGTCCATTAAGCCCTACTTACAGCATTCAACTGCTTTCCTAATCCAAAGTCCCATAGCCTATATTCTGCCAACAAGAAGCATAGATAGGCCTGTCATAGCACTTCCCCACTCCTTGTGCCAACTTCTGTCTTAGTCAATGTTAGTTTATTTCACCTCAGTTAGAAGGCATGTCTAACCTTGGTTTGTTGTTATTTGATGCAACTTGGTTTGTGAACTAGACTGTGGTCAATCCATTTCTGTAAAATTGAAGATATGAGACAAGAACATGGTAGCTCTCTAGTATGGCAAAGATCATCATCACAACTTTTCTGGAAAATTAAAACTAAGGTGAAAATAATTAAAAATGAAAAATGATTTATAACATTTATTCATAAGAATTTAGATGTAATCACATCTTACTAGATATTAGACAATGAACAAATGACCACATATGTGGAAAATCAGACAAAGTAAAATGTTAATAGAATAGTAGAGTAGGTGTGGATGTAGGAATGTTTCATAAAGTTTCTCTAGTTTTGTTTATGTTTGAAAACATATATTAGAAAATGCTTAAGGGAAAAAACTCTATTTATCCAATCAGTTTATATAAAGCCTTAGATGAAAGACAATCTATCCAATATAATTGACCTGAGATAACAGAAAAAAGTAGAAACAGAGGTCTAATATTACTGTTGTATGTTTGTTTTCCAAAAAATAGGAAAGTACTTGACATATAATAATGCTATGAACATAGTTGAGCACGTGTCCTTGTGGTACAATTGAGCATCCTTTGGATAATATCACCCAAAAGTGATATTTCTGGATCTTGAGGAAGGTTGTTTCCTAATTTTCTGAGAGATCGCCACACTGACATCCAAAGTAACTATACCAGTTTACGTTCGCACCAGCAATGCAAGAGTGTTCTCTTTACCCCACATCCTCTCCAGCATAGGTTGTCATCAGTGTTTTTGATCTTAGCCATTCTTGTATGTGTAAAACAGAATATTGGAGTTGTCTTGATTTGCAGTTCTCTGATGGCTAAGAATGTTGAGCATTTTCTTAAATGTCTTTTAACCATTTTAGATTCTTTGGTGAGAGTTATCTGTTTAGGTTTATACCCCATTTTTATTGGATATTTGTTCTTTTGATGACCAATTTTTTGAGTTTTTTTTTTTTTTGTATATTTTGGAGATTGGCCCTCTGTCTGATGTGGGGTTGGTGAAGATATTTTCCCATTCTGTAGACTGATGTTTTGCCTTGTTGACCATGTCCTTTGCTTTACAGAAGTTTCTCAGTTTCAGGAGGTCCCATTTATTAATTGTTTCTTTCAGTGTCTGTGCTACTGGGGTTATATTTAGGAAGTAGTCTCCTGTGCCAGTGTGTTCATATGTACTTCCCACTTTCTCTTCTATGAGGTTCAGTTTTGGCTGGCTTTATGTTGAGGTTTTTGATCCATTAGAAAGTGTGTTTTGTGCATGGCAATAGATATGGCTCTATTTTTATTTTTCTACATGTTGACATCCAGTTATGCTAGAACTATTTGTTGAATATGCTTTCTTTTTTCATTTTACATTTTTTGCTTCTTTGTCAAAAATCAGGTGTTCATAGGTATGTGGATTGATATCTGGGTTTTCAATTTAACTCCATTGGTCCTCTTGACAAGAAGAATTTCTAACTGTGCTCTAAATACTTACGTTTATACCTGCAGATGAATGTAGCTTTTACCCCTCATCAAAGAAGCTTCTTTTTGAAGCTGAAAAAGACCAGTACTGAAAACTATGACTAATCAAAATGCAGAGAATAAATGAGTGTGGGTAGCTTAGCCCCTGTTGATGCATCTACAATATAGCTCCTGCACCCAGTGCTGAAAGAACACCATGGAAGAGGGAGAGGAAAGACTGGAAGAGCCAGGAAGTTTTCTGTGAGACTGCGTTATTTAGCTATACCTATAAAAGCTCAGCTTCATGGCTTCCTAGACCTGAGCAATTTCCACAACAGTTGGCATTGTAACCTATCCAACTCTGGGTGAGCTACTGGCAATTAGCAACCACCGAGAGAGGAACCCCTGATTGGTTATTCTATACCACATGGACAGTTCTAGAAACATGCAGCAACAATGAATGGACTCCTCAGATTATGTTATTTGTCTGTTACATGTGTGTGTGTGTACAAATGCATGTGTGTGCAAAACAATAGTGGTTAAATAAGGGGAGATCATGGTATTTGGAGTGGTAGTGGGCATGTGAGGGGTAGTAAAGAGGAGATAGAGAAAGAAATAATGTGGCAGTTACATTTCTAAAGGAAAATAATAATAATAATAAAAAGAAAAAAGTATGGAGTAATTTTTTAAAAATGGAATGAGTTGACACACTTCCAAGAAGCCATACAAATGGCCTACAGGTAAATGTAAAGAAACTCAATACTATTGGTTATCTGAGACATGTAAATTGGAACCTCAATGAAATCTCACTTGCTCTCTGTTAGGATGCCCTAACAGAGAGACAAAAGTAGCAAGTGGTGAGGCTACAGGGGAAATGGAAGTCTACTCCTCTAGTGGGGATGTACTATATACAGTAAGATCTCTGAAGTTTTTTTTTTTCTTTAAATGATCGTCACCATAGAAATTTCGCATGATAGATGAAAATAGAGCCAGAGACCCACATTCACATCAGAGCAAGGGATTGAGCTACCAAGGTCCAGTGGAAGAGCAGAAGGAGGGAGAAGATGAGCAAGGAAGTCAGGACCATGAGGGACTGGCCCACCAACAGAGACAGTGTGCTTGATCTATTGGGAGCTCATCAAATCCAGCTGGACCAAGACTGAATGAGCATATGACCAAACCGGACTCTCTGAATGTGACTGCCAATGGGGACTGACTGAGAAGCCAATGATAATGGCACCGGGACCTAGCTCTTCTGCATGTATTGGCTTTTTGGGAACCTATTCTATATGGATGCACACCTTCTCAGACCGGGATGGAGGGGGGAGGGCTTTGGGCTTCCCAGAGGGCAGGGTATCTTGCCCCATCTTAAGGAAGCAGGGGGAGGGCAGTGGGGTAGTGGGGGAGCGGGAGGGCCTGGGACAAGGGGAGTAAATGTAAATTTTTCTTTTAACAATAAAAAAGAAAAAAAAAGTAGACTGTCCATGTGAACTAGCAGTTCCATTTCTGTGTATCTAAAGAACATGAAGTTGGACTCTTTATAAGAAATATCTGCATGCTTATATTTTTGACAGCATAATTTATGATAGCTATTATATATAAATGACCTACATACCGACTGATAAACAAATACCATTTACATATGAAAAGGAAGGAAATGGAGGAATTTTGAAATAACACTGATGAAACCAGAGAACATTATGCTAGGATAAATTAGTAAGATACAGAAAGACATTCACAGTAGGCTCTACATTCAGGTATAATCTGAAACAGTTGGCTTCATAGGAACGGTGAGTAAAACAGCTGTTAAAACAGTGGCTAGTGGTGGATGAGCCCAGAAGAGACGGAGACACTCAACACAAACTTTCAGCCAACAATGAATAAGTTTGGGAACCTAACTCCTGCATGGATGTTGATGAATATGTTTATTAATTTGAAACCAATGCCTATTGTACAATGAAACAATGCAATGAATAAAAATAAACACCTTATTGTAAATTATGTTTGACAAGTAAACATGACAAAATAAAATCAAAAACGTGAGAAATCAAGTCACCAGGAGGATTAAAGAAAGTGCTGAACCCTCAGTCCTCCTCATGTACAAAAATATGTTCCATGTAGGCAAAAGCACATCTTATAAATCATAATGAGCGCTCTTCAAAATTAAAATTTTAAATAAAAAATTGGACACATGAATTAGGATTAAATCAGGAGTCATAATGAGCTGTGCACTAGCCTTACAACATTTTCCAGAGTGGGAAAAATGGTTTTAAAAATTAAATAAATGAACCAAAGTTAATGCAGCAGAAATATTCAGACCTGAGCATTTTTTTATACCAAACCTAGGCTCTTAGCACTTTAAAATTTCCCCCTACTATTAAATTAGATAACCGTACTCTAGCAAATTACCTAATGTAGCATAATGTTAGATAATATTGCACCAAAGTCTTCATCCTACATAATTTTAAGACATTTCTCGCCATCATTACTTCCGTTCTGAGGTACTCTTAACTCCACTTAAGCCTTACAAACAGTGCCTGACTCATACTTTCTTTAGAATCAGCTGAGCATTAGTTTTCAGAAGCAAAGGTATTTATGAACTCATATTAACAAAACCACAGGATAACTTTTCCTTCCAAATATTACTGTCAATTTTCATATACTCTTTCCTTAATGCAATAGGAATATATATTATGCAAGTAAATTTTTATGAAGAAATAAAACAAGGATTATCAAAGAAAACTTACAGCCCATTACAGACTTTTGATTTTTAATAATGCTTTGCACAGTGAATTGAATCAGTCCCTGAGTGACTGGAAATTTCTGAATGTTCCAATTCTCTTGAAAAGTCTTGAACATACACTCACAAGAATTTTGAATAACTGAAAGAATGACAGCGCAATTAAGTCATCAGTTTTTCCCTGAGAGAATAGAGAGGGATTCGAAAATGTCAACAAATATTTTTTGAAAAAAAAATCCTAATATACAGATTGACAACTCTTCATAAAAAAAGACATGGAAATATACTGGGAGTGTGTACTTTGATGTCTCATATGCTGCCACTTTATCTCCTCAAGAGTACTTCATCAGACTGTAATAAAATTGATCAGTGTGAATGTTCTCTGAGAAGGTGCAATTACGGCGCAATGCATCTATCAATTAACACACTGATGTGCTGAGTGTGCTAAAGAGGCTCTCCATCAGCCGTTCCGACAATAGGAATGAAAACCAGATAGATTGAGAAGCCTGGAAGTCGGAGAAGAGAAAAGGAGGGCCGGGGTCATGCCTACATGTTCACTGTATCAAGCCTGTTTTTCCAGCAAACAAGTTTCAGCAGTGACTGGGAAGTACGTCCATAAGCTGGTTTTCCAGCAGCGCTATCCACCTAAACACCACATTTTCTTTCCTGACCTCCATCTTCAGGCTTTTTTTTTTTTTTTTTCTTTTTTTTTTTTTTTTTTTTTTTTTAAGTGTTTGCAATTGTAGTGAGAGACATTATAATTGTTATTCCCAAATCCATGAAGTCCTCCAAAAAACCAACAAGTAGACCGAGTCCCATATGTAAAAGCAAAGAGCCTTTATTTTATGCAAGTTTGCAAACTTGGTCTTTCTGCATGTCCAACATATCAGAATGAACGGAGAGCCCCAAGTTCAGTTTGAGTTGGGTTTTTACAATAGTAAAGGTGGGGGTGAGGGGTTTCTGAGGTTCAGGACTCCTGATTGGCTAACATTTGCATAGGGATGTCCTGGTGAGTGTGTGCTGGCAGGTGATCCTATCTACAGTGGGTGGAATGTTAGGCATTTTCTTTGAATGATCTGTTCTTGGGTGGTGCTCAGGTAATCTTAGTTTATGGTCCTTCCTGCAACCAGGTATTGCTTCAGGGTAAACTACTGAGACTCAGGCCTCTTTAAACTTATCAATGGCTGAGTCCTACTCTGGCAGGTGATAATGGTTGGAAATAAAGAACTTCCTTTGGGTGATCTGTTCATATTTAGCTTATCATGGCTGGCTCCTACAATAATGGTGTAAGAATATTCACAGTTCCTTCCCTAAACATTATCCCATCAATAATATAAATAGTAAAAATGCTGAAGATGCTTTAGACAATCTCTGTCAAAGTTGTGGACAAAAACACGTTGTGAGCTCAACTATATCTCCTGTCATAGTAGGAGAACTTGGTGAGAACACAGGGATGTGGCCTATAATTTATGATTGACTTGATATGTTTTGAGAATCCAGACTTCTGACTTTTGTATATTTACTAATAAGTATCTACAAATATTCAAATGTAGGTTTTTGGTTGAGAATATATTTTCCTTTCTAAGACTATAATTGCATGTCATATGGCAATTTTGCTTTCGGAATGCTTCTGTTTCCCACTCTGGCTGTAGCTATTACATTCTCAACAGTGTTGTCGGAATGATTGAGTTTCTCCTCATCTGCCGTTGATATTTCCATTCTTCTTTCTGGTAGCTATTGCAGCAAGTGCGTAGCAATAGCTCATAATTTTAATTCATTATGGTTGATGGCATGATATATATTTTAAATTCTTTGAATTGCTTTGCAGGGATTGGGGTCAAACTCAGAGCCTATACATGTCAGGCAGGAGACCTGCCACTAAACAGAGTGCCCTGGCTCCTATGTTGAGTATCTTTTTGTGAGTTTACGTGACATCTGTATTTCCTCCTCTATGAAATGTCTGTTCATAGCTTTTGCTCATTTAAAGTTGCATTGATTGCTTATTGAGTTTTAAGACTTTGTTATATATTTTAGACGAAGATTTTTGTCAACCATGTTTTGGGAATAGTTTTTTTTTCACTCTTTTATTTTTATTTTTTCAATGAAGTCTTTTGATGAGGGCAACTTTTTCATTTTGATGAAGTCAATTTAATGATTTGTGGGTGGAAGACTAGCATTTAACATAAAGCCTTTAGGCCCTCTGTAATCATAGTTCCCGTTGACTTTCTCCTGAGCTTTTCTCATAGTTGTATAATCTTCTATGTTACATTTAGACCCATGATACATTTTGAGTCATTTTTGGCTAAGATATGAGATATGAAGTTTTCTTTTTCTTTTATTCTTGTGGCATATAGATGCTTACTTGTTCTGGCACTATATGATGAAAAGAACTTAATTTAAAAAATGATTGAGGCCTAGACAAACCTCTGCATGTATTTTATGTCTGTTAGCATGGTGTTTTCTTGGGCCTTGTAACAGTGGTAGCAGGTGTGTTTCTGACTCTTTTACCTGCTCTTAGGACTTTTTTCCTCCTATTGGGTATCCATGCCAGCCTTGATAAGAGGGCTTTTCCTTTGTCTTATTGTATCTTGTTGTTTGCTCCTTTCTGAAGGGAAACAAAGGAAGAGAGAATCTGGGAATGAGGGAAGGTGGGGGTTGCTGGGAGGGATGGAGGGAAGGGAAACTGTGGTCTGGATGTATTGCATGCGAATAGAATCTATTTTCAAAATAATCAGCAAGACACATTTTTATGTGACTGTTTTTGAGCCTTCTATTATCTGCACACACATATGCATGAATATATACGTATATATATGTATACATATATATGTATATATGTATATAATGCATACAGTCTTGATCATTGTACATATGTAGCTATGTACTCCTGAAGTATGTATACTATTAATTTATGGCTATCTATTGACACTCAAAAATCTAAAGTTTATTTCAGCTTGTGTGTAAGTTGCTACTGAGTTACTCTTTTACTATGTGCAGTATTTTGGGTTTTTTGTTTGTTTGTTTGTTTGATTTGTTTTTCGAGACAGGGTTTCTCTGTGGCTTTGGAGCCTGTCCTGGAACTAGCTCTTGTAGACCAGGCTGGCCTCGAACTCACAGAGATCCGCCAGCCTCTGCCTCCCGAGTGCTGGGATTATATTTGGGACCAAGATTTAGAGCATGCTGCAGAAAGGGTAACAGTATAATACAGCAACAGTACTTGTATGTACACTTATCCTCTCTGCTTTCTACATAATTTCTCAAGATCTACACACTATTTTTATAAGTTTTGTAGTAAAAACAATACTCCTTCTTGACCACTGGCTTGTGTTTCACCAAGTACTTGTTTAATGCTATTCTGTGTGTGTTAGGTGTGTGTCTATATGTGCATGTAGGGGTATTATGCATATGTAAGTGTATGTGGAAATCAAAGATAGATTTTTAGACATGTTCATTTCTTGTTTCAACATTATCTTTTTATTTTATCCACTCAAAATTAGAACAAAATCATTTTTTTCACTTTTCTTCCTCTGGTCTCTCCCACACAACCCTCTCCCTTGTTTTCCACCTTCTCTTGTTGTGACAGGGTGTCTCAATGAACTTGGGTCTCATCAAGTTGGTTATTCTGGTTAGACAATGAGCTTTAATGACCCATCAAGTTCTGCCTGCCAGGTGTTGAGTTACAGGTTCATGTCTCATTGTTGGTCTTCCATGAGGGTACTCTGCATGAGAAATCAGGTTCTCTTTATTACTTTAACAGGTATTTTACTGATGATGCCATGCATCATATATAAACATACCATATGGAACCTGTGGTTGGTGTCATAGATCCTAGAGAACCTACTAATGCTACTTTTCTAAACAAGTGTAATCTCTACATGCATTCTAAATGTTTATCCTTGTATCCATAGATAGGCATATCTCTCACTCCTCACCAAAGAAGTTTCTTTTTTCACCAGATGGGACGCAGTTAAAGGAAAACACAACTGGTCAAACTGCATAGAAGAACTGACTGTCAGGTCTTCAATACAATTGATACATGAAAAAAAGCCAAAGCTCTTGAATTAAGGAAAATAAGAAGTAAATATAAGTAACACTAGCTTTTGTAAATATTAACTTTTAATATGACTTTAACCCACAATAAATATCATCTAGCATGAAACTTGACATGTAATTCTGAGTATAGTTGTAGTATAATAGAGTGTCAAGGAATGAGGATGACTCCATAGGCTCATATGTTTGAATGTTTAGTCCAGAGTTAGTGGAAATGTTTGGGAAGGATTAAGAGCTGTGGGCTTGATAGAGGAGGTGAGTCAGTGGGCTGGAGTTTGAGAATTTTATACCCCTTGCCAGATCAAGTGCCTTTCTCTCTCTTCCTGATACCTGGTAATGACAATATAAGGCTTTCAGGTACTACTCCAGTGCCATGACTATCTGGTTCCTACCATATGATCATAGACTAACTTCTAAAACTGTAAGCAAAATGCCAAATTAAATGCTTTCTTTTGTTAGAGTTGCCTTGGTCATGTTTTGTCACAGCAACAGAACTATAATAAAGACAGTCAAGTCCTAGAATTGCTGATAGATTCTAGCCCTGTTATAAGTATGAAGATGAGCTATGAGACAGTTCAAACTGAAGGAGGGTGAAAACATCCCTGGTAAACCTAGAAGTTTCCCCTGAGGTCAGAACCCACAGTTCTCAGTAGCCTCTACTGCTGTGCTGTCCAGAAACAATTTCTTTCCGTTTGAGATTAGAACATTGAAAGCAGCAAAACAACACCAGCAGAAATAGATAATTGAGACACAAGAAGACTTACATACGATGGGTGTGGTTATTACCTGGATTATAGTGATGATGACATAATTGAATGTGTGTGCCCAACCTTGCCACATTCCACATGTAGCTTCTTGTTACTGTGTGCTTTAATAAATATGGATAATTAATAAATAAAATATACAAGCATAAAAAATACTAAGTAACTGTAATGAATAATGCTGTTGAAAAAAACACAAAGGGCATACTCACTCCACCCTATAGAAACACTATATTTAAAATTTAAAATATATATGTGGTCACTGTCTGTTGACAGAGGTTTCTGTCTTGCCTGGTCCCTCAGCAGTTCAGTCCCAAAGAAACACAAAGAGGCCTATGTTAATTATAAACTGGTTGGTCTATTAACACAGGATTCTTATTAATTCTTATATCTCACATTAACCCATATTTTTTTTTGTCTCTGCTAGCCACGTGGCTTGGTACCTTTTATCAGAGATCATTCTCATTTTGCTTTCTCTTGGTCTGCCTGACAACTACAGACTGAGTTTTTCCTCTTCCTAGAATTCTCCTGTTCTGGTTGCCCTGCCTATACTACCTACCTGGCTACTGGAAAATCAGCATTTTATTAAACCAATACAAGTGACAAACCTTTACAGGGTATAAGACTGCTGCTGTTCCACAGCAAATGTTCTCATTCCATATTTAAATATTTATAGATAGTCCCTCCTAATTTTTGCTGATAGGTGTTAAACACATCTCAGACTGAACAAGGTTCACAATTCAACTTACAAAATCTTCTTTCCCACTTCCCATTGCCACCATAAAGATTTTCGACAGAGTTTATTCTCTTATTTAAGGGCTTTATTACACACCAGCAATTATAATAGGAGATTCCATAATTACCCCATTAACTCAGTTTGTCCCAATTCCAAGCTTCCTAGGAAAAATAAAAAGAGTCATAATTGAACTATTCTAGGAACTTCATTCTTTATTTGCCAGGATATAACATTAGGAACAAAATTTACTCTTCTGTCTGAAACAACTAGGAAGCAAAACAAATTACGTGAAATAATATTTTCAGAGTTTGAACTTCAGGTAACACATGACAGCAACTTTTGACACATAGGAATAAATAAGTATTATAATGGTTTTAGATAATTCTACAGAGATAGGTTTTAGGAAGAAGTTCATCTAAGGGAACTCAGGCTGATACCCCTGTTCACTGTGGAGATGTGAGCTTGAGGTGAAGAAAGATTGCAAAACAGAGAATCACAGAGGAGAAAAAGGCATAGACCCAGATCATAAATGAGATCACCAGAAATAATAAACACCCCATTCCCATAAAATCTACTGAACATTGATCACCATTAAAAAAATCCAGGTGAGGCAAATTCTCAGGGCACATGCAGGACTGAAAATAGCTTGCCATCCAGAGTAGAAAACTAAGCTCATGGAGCATCAGGCACAATACTTAGCTGCAATGTTTATGCACTGTATCAGAAGAGAATATATCCAAACTTAAATCAAGCTTACTTATTATGTGTTGAATACAAATTGTTACCACAAACTAATGATCTGAACTCCCAGTATCTAGCAGATGATTCTAGTTTGAGATGGTATGAAAATGTAAGGATGTGGGACCCATTTAAAGGAAGGAGGTCACTAGGGGTTGGTCCTCGTGGGTATGATGTTCCTTGCTTCTCTAAGTTCTCAAGGATGTCTGGTTGGGGTGGTCATTAAGTGAAGAGCTCTACTTCAGCAAATCATATCAGGGATGTTCTGCCCAAGAACATTGGGCCAATATTCATGGTCTGAATTCCTTGAAACTCATTCAAAATGCATCTTTAATCCTATAAGCTGTTTATGTAAGGAATGTTGACTGCAGTAATTCAAATTTTCAGGTAAGTGTCATGTCACTCTCAACCCCCACCAAAGGAGCTTTCTGTAGCAGATGGGTTACAACATAGATCTACAGCTAGTCAAAATTCGGAGAATAAGTGGCTGTGGGGTACATAACCCATTTGGTACAACTACAGTACAAGTCCTATGCCTCAAACCCAGGGTATATTAAGAAAATTTAAGAGCCAGGGGACCAAGACATTTGCCATAGTGTAGTCCATTCTAGACCATACAGGGAATCTTTGCCCATGAACTCACAACAAATATGATTGTCTAACAATAATTCATCCCTAGATAAAGAGCTATAGGCAATCAATGGCTGGTAGGAGAGGGATAATTATTTTTTCTCCAGAAAAGAGAACCCTGATATGTTATTCAATAATCTTAAGTGGTCAGCCCCACGTATATATGAGCAATACTAAATAAACTTAGTAAGGTGTGTGTGTGTGTGTGTGTGTGTGTGTGTGTGTGTGTTTATATGTGTGTGTCTATATCAGTGTTTCTCAACCTGTGGGTCATGACCCCTTTGGGTGTAGAACAACTCTTTTACCAGAGTAACTTAAGAACACCAGAAAACATAGATATTTATATTATGGTTTACAACAGTAGCAATATTATAGTCATGAAGCAGCAAAAAAATAATTTTATGATTGGGGGTCATAAGGAACTGTATTAAAGGGTCACAGCCTTCGGAAGCTTGAGCCCCACTTCTCTAGATAGTTATACATTAATACTAAAAAGGTCAGGAATCTCAGTGGGAGGCAGGAGGAGATAGAGATAGGAGAGCAAACGGGTGAAAATCATGTAAATACCATGCGCTCAAGTATGAAATTTGAAAAAAATAAATGAAACAATAAACCAACAAATCTTAGAAACAAATCTCAAGATCAGACTTTCTCAAATAACACTAAAAGGTCAAGAATGATAACCAAGAACATTATAGGTATAAAAATGCACAGTACCAAAGGTAACAGAATTCACAATGCCTAGGGTTTAATTATAAAACAAATATCAAGGCAAAAACAAAAACAAAAACATGTGACTCAAATCAAAAAACATTTGAAAGGATTGTGCTGAGATGACACAGATTTGTTGTAAATTATGGGGGAGAGGTGTGTGTTGTGTTCC
>JAQHUG010000266.1:2002876-2020698 GCA_028555095.1 Dicrostonyx torquatus | reverse complement strand
GTAATAGCCAGAACCTGGAAACAACCTAGGTGCCCCTCAATGGAAGAATGGATCCAGAAAGTGTGGAATATAACTTGATTTTTCTTAACTCTCTATGGTGACTAGTCTTCCTAGTTGACTTGATGGGATTTAGTGTTGCTTTGAAACATACTCCTGGGTATTTCTGTGAAGATTTTGAGAAAGGTTTAACTGAAAAGAAGATTCGCACTGAATGTGGGTAGTACTATATCTAGTGGACCAGAATCCTAAATGAAATATAAAGGAGATTGTCAACTGTGCACCACCATGCATTTCTCTTAGCTCTCTGACTGTGTTTGCAGAGTGAACAGCTGTACCATGCTGCAGTTGTCAGTCATGCCTTCCCACCATGGTGGACCGCACCTTCAATCTGAGCCAAAAGAAATTTTTCTACAGTTATTTAGATAGATTTCTCTCCCAGCAAGCAGCAGCTAATAAATCCCCCTCTCAGAGTTCTATTTTTTATCCTGGTGCTGTACATTTTGCATTTTCTGAGCTTGTCCTTCAGCTCACACTTTTGGTTTATAAAATGTGTTATCTAACCTCTCATTTTTTCAACGCTGCAATACTTCCTACTTCTGAACGTTCTATTTGACACATCTCCTCTCTACCATGGTTTACAGTCTCATGTTGCCTATTGTATTTGTTTACTATTGTTACCAGAACACATTACTGTAAATTTAGTGGCTAAAAATGATACCCATCATAATTAGACGTTCTGTGGAACTGATGGCCAAAACAAAATCTTGAGGGGTAACATCAGCAACCTTTACAGGTACTCCAAGGATATACTGGCTGTTGGTAGAGTTCAGTTCCATGCCACTCTAGGGCAAACTCCTAGTTGAGTTTTCAGTTGAGGACCAACCTCAGCCACTATAAGCTGCCTGTACTACCTGGCTTGAGATTGGCTTCACCCAGAACCATCAAAGGTAGATTGAGTTCTCATCCTCATTTCCATGGCTCTTCATGTTCTCTCCTTTCTTCTGCCTTTAAGGGCTGATGTAATTTTCCTGGGCACACCTGAATAATATGAATAATCAAGCATTATCTCTCTATTTTAAAGTTGGCTGATTTTTTAAACTGATAATACTCATCTTCAAAGTTCCTTTGTATCAATAGCTGTGTTTCCTTGAACATCTTCGTACTGAAAACTTAGGGAATGTTGCTAGTTCGTGCTTATTATCTTTACTCTGTTTCCATAACTCTCTTCTATGTTTTCGGATATTAGTTTTTATGGTTTATGGCCTATATTTAACAATTATGATACCCGATCTCTTTGTCATTTGGATTCCACTTATTCTGTTAATGTTAGGTCATACACATTGCTTTCACATTGGTGTGGTTTGTCAGGTTTTATTAAAACATCATACAAAATAGTGCTGGAGAGATGGCTAAGAAAATAAGAGTGCTTGCTGTGGGAGCTTGAGTTCAAACCCATAGCACCCATGTGGAAAGCAGGGCATGGTCACCATATGTCCCATAACCCCAGTTCAGGGTATGGTCACCATATGTCCCGTAACCCCAGTGTAGGGCATGGTCATATGTTCTATAACCCCAGTGCAGGGCATGGTCATATGTCCCGTAACCCCAGTGCTGGGCATGGTCATATGTCCTGTAACCCCAGTGCTGGGCATGGTCATATGTCCCGTAACCCCAGTGTAGGGCATGGTCATCTTCACTGCAATTCCAGTGCAGGGCATGGTCATATGCACTGCAATCCCAGTTCTGGGCATGGTTATATGTCCCGTAACCCCAGTGCTGGGCATGGTCATCTGCCCCGCAATTCCAGTGCAGGGCATGGTCATATGTCCCATAACCCCAGTGCAGGGCATGGTCATATGTCCCATAACCCCAGTGCAGGGCATGGTCATATGTCCCATAACCCCAGTTCTGGGCATGGTCATATGTCCTGTAACCCCAGTGCTGGGAATGATCATCTGCCCTGCAATTCCAGTGCTGAACATGATTATAAGTACTATAACCCCAGTGCTGAGGATATCAGAGAAACAGGAGGATCTGCAGACTTGTTAGTCAGCTGAAGACTACATATTTCAAAAACTTCTTTTAATTTCTGCCTGTTTGTTATTTCTAGTGACAACTCAACTAATGTGGGTTACCACCATAGAAGTGACCATACTTTTGATAGTTGCCTTCCCAGAACTTATCTAGAGCATTTTTGCAAGTTATCGTGGTTTGTTTGTGTTAAGATTGCTAGTGCTGATCTGGAGTAACAGTTTTTAACTATTTTTCTTTTTTAGGCTGTGTTTCAAGAATAAAATTGGTTCATTTCTCTTGGTTTTACTGTTTCTTTCCTAGCATCCATCTCCTACCAAAAATAAGTGGGGAAAAACATTTAATTTGGTAAATTACTTTGGTAAATTAATTTGGTAAAATACATACACAAATACACATAATAGTTACTCATCAAAGAAATCAATACAATTTTGGAATAAAAATATCATCACCAAGGTTCTTTTTATTGACATACTATTTTTATTTATTCTTTGAGAAATTTATATACTAATACACCGTGTTTTTATCATCACCACCCGTTGTCCATGTCTAACTCTCCTAGACCTTACTATTCATGTTCCTTTCCCAAATTCATCTCCATTTCCCCTCCCTCCCCCTCCTCTTTTTCTTCTTGTTCTTCTTGCTCTTCTTCTTCCTCCTTCTCTTCTACCTATTTCTGTTCCCCTCCTCTTGTTCCTCCTCCCCCTTCTCCTGCTCCTCTTCTTCGTAATTCACTAAGGTTGAATTAGTGCTATCCATATGTGAATGGATATAGGAGCATCTACTAGAGCAATCTACTGGATAACACTGCCGAAGAAAACTAACTCCCTCCTTCAGCATCTATCAACTGTTATTACGTCTTCAGCTATGGGTAGGGCCTTGTAAGCCCTGCCTGAAAAATGCTGGAAATTGACCGTCTTGATCTAGTTAACAGGAGTCCTCTCTAACCTCTTGTTCCTACATTCTTTCTATTCTTTCTTCAGTGATGTTCCCCGAGCTTGGGATAAAAGAGTGTGGTAAACATGTCACATATGTGGCCAAGCACTTCATAGAAACTTATTCTCTGTAGTTGGACTAGTTATTACAAAGGTTCTTTCCAAATATTTATTTGAGGCAGAGATACAGAAATAAATGCGACAGTCTTTTACCTATAGAAAGCCTGTCAAGTCACAAACAACATGCCATGATATTGTCTTGTCAGCTGTGTGCAATAATGTTAATTAGTAGCATTTGTTGCAAGTCAATTTCTCTACCTTTGAGAGAAACAAAGACATGGAAACCAAGTAGGGGAGGACATCACAAACTCTCTAGAAGAGGAAGTCTGGATTCTGGAGAAACTGAAACTGGGCCACATGAGAGACATACATATGCCTGTGGAGCCTTCAATGTACTTCCATGAACAGTGAAGGAGCAGTTAGTGAAATTGCTACTATTATCCAGACAAGATCTGATCCTAAGTAAGATACTCGAATTTAAAGTGACAAGGATTTCTAGATAACCTTTAAGTGATGCTCAAGATAATGGCAAAAATAGTATTTGTTACAGAGTGGGAGGACGAAGATGTGTTTGATCATATGTTTAAGAATGTCTTTTAGAAATTCCAAAGACAGCAGGCAATTCTCAGATTTAAAAAGCTTGAGAACTTTGATATCAAATGGATTAATGTGAAATGAATCAGTCAGTTCTGATATATCGACCAAACATAAAGATGTGGCAAGAAAACAGGACGGCTCAATTAAACAATTTTGGACTAAGTATTACCATTCTTTCACTCAGATGGCAGCTGCTGGAAGTAATACATTAAAATTATTCAAGCTGAAATGCTGATATCATTTTCTTGAGACCAAAACTTATTCATGATAATTTGAAAATTCATTTTAGTTTTTCATAATAAAAAACGTACCTAACATATAATATAATTTATCAGTGATAAATTAAATGACAGTAGTGAGCAGAATTTAATCTATATTCCAGATCATAAATAAAAGTGTGACATATAATAGGGAAAATAATAAAGGAATAAATGAATCAATTGAACATAGATGATTTTCACAAAGCAGCAGTATTGTATTTTAAGATTAAAAAGAATGACTTTTTATTTGAAAAGATGATTAACTTTCATTGACTAATAACCGCAAGTAATGACAGACAATTCATTGTACATTATTTTAGAAGTTATACCTGACACTGCTTGGGTAACCAAGAACCTGAGACTAAATACACGGAGACTAAGGATTAAACCAAATAGTACTTGTCTAAAAATAGAAAAAAGTAGTGATATTTATGACTGCTAATGATACTCTGCTGTACTCGTAGATCAGAGCCCTGTTCAACCACCATCAGAGAAGCTTCCTTCTGTAACAGATGGGGACATTTATAGAGGCCTACATCCAGATTCTACACAGAGAGTAAGAGACCATGAAACACCCAACCTTGAATGGGATAGCTCCATCAAATCCTTCCCCATCAGAGCTCAGGGCATTTATGGAAGAGGAAGCAGAAAGAGTGTATGAGCCACAGAAGATGGAGGACAGCAAGAAAAATATAGCCCTCTAAATCAACATGATTAAAATTCATACAAACTCACAGAGACAGAAGGAACATGCACAGGGGCTTCGCGGGTCTACCCCAAGTCCTCTGTGTATACATGTAAGCTTCCAGTTTAGCGTTTTTAGTGACTCCCGAGTGTGTAAATGAGTGAATTTCTTATTCTTGTACCTTCTCTTGGGTTCTTTTCCTTTTCTTGGTTTCTCTTGTTCAACTTTAATGTGATAGTTTTATCTTATTATATTTATTGTGTTATATTTCAAAAAAATAAATGAATTAATGAATGAATGAAAACCTAGTCACTAGGGTAAAGGTTAAAACTAAACTGTCACTGTATACATGTGATGTATACATGCTGGGAGGGGGAGAATCATTTTTCTCTAAATCAGTGGCACTGGGCTAACCCATCCAGGACAGGCCTCATGTTCAGGAGTAGCAAACAAACATAAAATGAATGCCACAGGTATTTGTTTGTTTGTGCCTGCTTCTGTTTGGTTACAGTTTGGGAGATAGTTTGTTAAACTTCTTGGGTAGTGTTTTTTTTTTCCCTTAGTTTTGGGGACTTTAGTTGTATTGGGTTTTTTTTCCTGAGAAAGGACTTGAAGTTGTAAGGAAGGGGAGGGTATCTGGAGGAACTTTAGGGAGAGGAAAAATAAGATCAAAATATATGTCAATTTAAAAATCATTTAAATAATAAAAAATAAAAAAGATATATCATAATTTTTAGAACCCTCTTGATGCTTAATTTCAAGAATAATTTTATAAATAGTAGCATTAGAAATTTTCTAAACCAAGTCTTTAACTTCAAGGAATGTTCATACAAGGAATAAAAACAAAGGTTTATTTTTGACCTCCATTTCAATTTTAAAAGGAAAACTCCATGCTCTAACGTCCATCTTTTCTTAAATGGGCACATTATTTTGGTTTTGATAATTTTATTTTTTTTTTAGGCCAGCTTTGGAATACCAAAGATCTCTCTCTTTTTCCATCTTATTGTTTGTCTGTATGCTTGAAGGCTGTTTTTTTTTCCAATAATCATAAGTAGTTTTTCTTTTTTGTCAAGTACATCATTTTAATTTTTTACTCTGTATTTTACTTCTATCCCATTTCAGTATTGATACAACAGAATCATGTGACTTACCTCTATATTTAGTAATGTTTTTAAATTACGGCTCATTTTTCATATATTGTTTTCTAAAACAGACACTTTTAAAATAAAAATAAATTTAATTAGAATAAAGTGACAGAAATAATGCAAAGAAGGGATTTTAAATGCTTCTATCCTGCTCTGGTCCTGGTCACCTACTGGATATCTGCTAACCCAAGTGAAGAGTTTGTATCTATGACAATAGTGGTTACAGGTCCCTACAAAGTAAGTTAAGCAAAGTTATCATAGTACTAGAGAGAAATTACTACACTTCTGGTTATGTTCTTCAAAATTTGTAGTCTTTGTGTGAATGCAGGATTTGTGAAAGTAGGGGCTTTTTTAAGGTTTTTCCCTCTGTGAGACTAAGCAGGGGAGAATCCAAATCCTGTGATTCTGTGGTGGCAGATGCAGACGTCATACTATCAAATGAATCCACAAATTTTGGAATTTGTAATTATTTAAATTTCAACTTGTTTTGTCTATACTTTAGTAATAATGCAGCTGGAGTTTTCAATAAATAAATAAATACACATTTTACTTTTATTACACCAATGACCGTGGCTTGATTCTTTAGCAAATTCCCCCCCAAAAAAAACCTATAGAAATGATTTATTCAAGTATTACATTTACTTTTATACCTTATTTTCTGCTTTTAGTTTCATAGGAAGATTTTCAAATAATAAATTAATGTTTGAAATGTTACACTTAACTCCATGTTTAAGTTGTAGAAAATTGCCTAACTTCTTTGAAGGTCACTAACATCATTTTTATGGAGAAAGAGTGTGTAGATGGTCTGCCAACGCAATTCCTACCGTAGGTTTTTGGATGTAGGTGTGTAGATGCTCTTTGGCTGTGCTTCAAAAGACGTGTAGACTCTATGACAGCGAGTGTGAGGCATGTACTAGGACTGCAGTGACTATATCATTGATTGATATGTGTCAATTATATACAGTTACATCTCACAATGAATTCCTAGCAAGTCCCAAAGTCACCATGAAGTAGGTATCAATTTTGTGCCTGTCATGGCATGGTCTGATTAACAAAGTCAGGAGCCCAGGCAGGGTACTCATGGAGGTTAAACATAGATTCGATCCATGTGAACATGCCCAGCATCACCACAGCAACACCCAAAATATTTACTCCAAGTCCAGCTTTAACCTAGAACAGGAAAAATGTATATATGTCAGTCTCCTGGTGAAAAAAAAATCCACAGAGATTTCAGAATTGCATCACACAAAGCATAAACCTGACTTACATGCACCCTCAATGACCTATATAAGTCATGATTATCATCAACTGGGGATATTCTCCTTTTCATATCAAATGAAAATCTGTCCCTAACCATCATTTTGACAGCATCAGAGAGGCTTCTCTTTGGAATATATGTCAGTCAATCTGCCTTAGTATGTTAAATTATAATTGGTGATTGATTATTTTATTTATGAAAGAATAGCTTTTAGGAATGCCATGTGATTACTGTATCACTTAGCATTACTGGTTTCCCATGAGAGTATTTTTTAATTGAAATTTTGTAATGTCACTTCTATTCCTCTTTCTTAGTGTTGCTATTTTTTTGAAACTCTTACATAGGAATTCTAGTGTCCATTGAACAATCTCAAAATATTTTTTTACATACATTTTTCATGTCAACTGCTGCTTTTAAATTGTTTTTGTTACTACCGTTTGATTTTTCCCTAGGCCATATCATTGCTCATTTGTTTTTTGAATATCTTTGACTGGTAATATGATACAATAGTGGAGGAGGGTAATTGTGACAGAAACTCTATGGCCTGCAAAGCCTAAAGTAGTTATGTTTGGTCTCCTCCCAGAGACTGTTTGCCTGCTCCTGAATTCTCCACACTAAAACATGGCTTTCCAAAGCAAAAGGGAAATATTTAGCATGATTACTTTGGATATCCTTTCTCTATCCATACAAGCCATATTTTTTTATATCCACACAGTACATATTTGGAATTTTTATTAAACATATCCTATTTTGCAACAATATGTTATGTGTCTTGAGCATAGAAATATTTCCAGAGGTCTTATTTAAGTGGTTTGCACGGACAGCAATTAGGGTGGGAAAAAGGAGCAGGAACTCACCTTGTAACTCCACAAATGGAGAAAACTCACAAAATTGATTGTGAGTATATTCTATTTTGGGTTGGGTTGGAAATTAGTGATGGAGATTAAGTTAAGCCTGGAATATTCTCAAATTAGTTCTCAGCTACCACTATTTTTGTATTTGGAAACAAAATGTGTGTTTTATAACTTAAATTTGCCATTGTTTCTCACAGAGATCCTCCAAAAAGAGATCTTACAAGATCTAGAAGAAAGGAACTTTTCCTCGGGTGTTGAGCAATGTCTTCATTAGACCAAATGTTGCATAAACATTTGTGATAGATAACAGTAGTATTCCTGTTTCTTTTTTGCCTTATGTTGGATCCTAATCTTGGCATAGGTTTAAGGAGTCATGTTAAGAAATTCCGTGCTCTTTTCCTTTCCCCAGGTCAATGCTCATGCATTCCACATCTCTTTGTGACCATAAACTAATGACATGCCCACTTCTTAAAAATAATTCTATGACCGTTTGTGCTCACAGTTTTAGAAACAGACTTCAAACTCTGATTTTATCAGGGTTGATTGGAGTGCAAGGGGAGCACTTATTTGGCCCATCAGGTAGAGGGGTCTGTTGGATGACATTATGTTCTTTTAGCTGCGAACTTACCATGTCAATGACTTTCAAGTGGCCGTATGAAAACACAATAGCATTGGGTGGATTTGCAACTGGCAGAAGGAATGCAAATGATGTACAGAGTGTGGAAGGCAGCAAAATATGAAGGGGATTCACATGAATGGCTTCAGCCTGTGGGGAAAGCCAAAAGAGAGCTGAATTAAAATGCTGAGGGTAGACACCAAACATGAAAATGAGCAAAGTTATTGTAAAACACTTTCCCAGAATCGAGTTGAAACCTAAAAGCATAAAATTATGCATAATTTATAACTTTTCAGAGTATTTTAAAGTGCCTTTTATTTTTATTGCTATTGCTATGTATTTAGACCTTTATATTATAATTTATTGAGAAAGTAAAGTATCTCTTATCTCAGAAACTTCATAAAACCAAATATATTTATTATGTAATAGTGCTACATACATTTTACATAATATACTGTATAATATCTTGTATATTCTTAAACATTTTAGAAAAGTATAAGATGACTAGTTTAGCTCAAAATAATAGATGATGTCACTGTGGTCAGAGACACCAAAGAAATTGTCGAGCCTGTGGCTCTGGAGATTCTCAGTGTACTGCTTACTCAATCTGTTCTGTGAGAAATTTAAAATTCCTTAGTGATCATTACTTAGGGAGAATGGTTATTATTTGGAACAATTCGTCGCATAATTTTCTGATGGCTTTATTTCATGAAATTAAACCAGGAAGCAGGACGCTGAGATGATATGTTGCTTGTGATTTCTTGCCAATAAGCAATTGATAAACAATCTATGTTTTCTTCTTTAGTAGCAACTCAAGCATATGAGCAAATAACTCTATGAAGTGGCTGGGAAACATTTTCAGAAACACTATCCTTGCTGTTTCTTTAAAACAGCTCTTAATTTAAAGTGCTTTCTTTTCACCAACATCACCCACATGAATCCGAAAAAACATTTCATGCAAAGTTGTCTCATGTGCTTGCTATGGAGCATGGAAAAGGGGTCTTCCTCCCTCTTTTAGCACATTGTCTCGAGAACTAAGAAATTTAGGCCTCAAAGTTAAGACTACCTTCTCATTCGTCTGTCCATCACTTATAGGAAGAACTTCTCAGAAACCTAGGAGCACTGTTCTGAAAGGTTATATTTCAAAGTGCCTGGAACTATTGAATCATCTTATGGCTGCACTGGATCCAGAATAGTTTCATATATTTGCAAATGAAAACAGAACGAAACAAAAACCTGTGCAGAGAAAAGGTAAATTATTTACTAAAGATTGTCCTCCTTGGATGGGAAATATAGTTCTCTTGAGTAAATGTCACCTGGTGCAGATAAAGACCATATAGGTTGCTTACAGAAGGTTCCTTTGGGCCAAAAGAAAAACCACAGGATGAAAACTCACAGTCAAAACAACAAGAAAACCTACTCTAGAGGAAAACAATATAAGTGTAATACTCACCAAAGGAGATAATATTGGGAAAAGAATGGTGATGGTAGCTGGATTGCTGGCTACCTCTGTCAAACTCGTGACAATCAAAGAAGATATCAAAATTATTAGCCAAATTGGTAATGAACCTAAGGGAGATAATTTATTTCCTATCCAGGTAGATAGTCCTGATGCCTAAAAAACAAATTTCCTGTATTTATTATTCACATAATTCATTTTTATTAATTTTCCATTAATTTTACATCCCAACCACAGTTTCCCTCCCTCCCCTCCTTCTGTTTCCTCCTTCTGCCTCCCCCCTGCCCCAACCCATCCACTCCTCCTCTGTTTCTGATCAGCAAAGGGCAAGCCACTCTAGGTTTCCCCAAAGCATGGCATAACAGGCTGAGGTAGGACTAAGCTCCTCGTTTTACATTGATGCTGGGAGAGGCAACCCAATATGAGAAATAGGTTCCCCAAACCCAGGCCAAGTGTTATAGACAGGCCCTGAACCCAGTCCCATGAGTCTCACAAAAAGACCGAGCTACACAACAGTCCCACTTTCCATAATTCATTTTAATGAAGCACAATTTAATCACACCATGTGCATACACACACACACACACACACATTTATTGAGTTTGTTTCTGAAATATCATTTCCCATATTCTTGTGTTTTGATAAATGTAGATAGGTTTGATTTGAACAAGTTTTCAGAATTATTTTAATACTATCCTTATGCTTTAAGAAGTTTAAATTCTCTATACTTTCCTCTATTAAGCATTGATTTTATGTAATCAAAATATGTAAATGTCTTGGTAAGTCGTGATGGACCATAGAGCTTTAAGAGACGGGAAGCCTGCAGGCTTCTTCCTCTTCTCCTAAGCTTTAACCCCCAGAGGCAAGAATTTTCAACTGTTATTAGCTATTTACACTGATATTTAGTATTAGTATAGGTGTCTGTCAAAATAACATTCTAATTATGCTTTTCCTTAAATTTTCAACTGGAAGCATTATTTATTGATTTCCTAATATGTTGCCTGAGGATTATGTTCTTATGCCATTCATCATACATATGTTTTCTGCCCCTTAATTCCTAATAACATTGCCGTACTTCGGTTAAATCAGTATTTAATATTTAATGCTACAGTTAAATAAATATTGTTCATTGCTGAGCCACTTAACCATATAAGATAATATTTACTTTGTTTTCCGAAGAAAATATTATTCTGATTGCTTAGTTTTCTAAGTACCTATCACTATTTCATCATGCTCTTCAAACTGACTGGAGACCTATCCGACAAGCAAACAGACACGTGAAGTAAGTGGGCTTGCTTTGTTCACGTTCCCTCAAGATATCTGTCCTGGAATAGACCCTTTTCCAGCTCCATCTGGACTAGATTCATTTTAGGCCTACTTACGTCCCCTCTTGTCTCACCACCCTGCTTTGTGGGAACCTCTCCTTCATTCTGCTCATTTGGAGGAACACATTCTTTCAAATGTGCTGAGATCATAGGACAGAAAGTACATTTGCAGAGTATTTATATGTCTGAAAATTATTTTATTTCTTTTCACACTATATTCCTGGTTTTGCTTTTGAGAATTCTGGTTTTGAAATCATCAAAATCACTCAGCAATGTTAAACTATCAATTTATGTTCCGTGTCTTTCTGTGGGATTTTTTAAATTGATTGAATATTGATCTTTGATTCATTTCACGCAGTCCAAAATATTGCCTGCACTGAGATTAATAGGTTTATTATTCTGATTTCCCCCACTAAATAGAAGAAAAATTCTACCTTTTGTGATATTATACTTATGAAAATATAGGCTATGTATTAGGGAAAAACTTTGATTCTAAGCAGTAAATTCAATTCCAAAGTAAATACAAGCATCACAGACATGGGCACTAGATATCAGTTTTACTGTTTATTGTTTTGATTCATATATAGATTTAACTATTTTATTTGTATTTTATCATGTGTATGCTTGTGCAAGTGCATGATTGTATTGTGTGTGTTTATGTGTACATGGGCACATGTCCGTGTGAGGGTGGGCATATGTGTGTGTGTGTAAGCCTGTGACTAATGTCAAGAGTCTTGATTGCTCTTCATGCTGTATATGGAGGCGAGTCCTCTCAACTGAATCCCGAGTCCACTGATACTGACAATCTATCTATTTAGCTTGCTCTGAAATTACAGAGGGACAGCACACACACCTACCATTTACACAAGTGCCTGGGGATTTGAACTCTGTTTCCTAAGCTTATAGAGGAAGCATTTTATCCAATGAGCCATTATAAGAATGGATATTAGCTTTATATATATATATATATATATATGGGCATGAATGCTGAGTATACCAATTAGAAGTATAAAAACTAAAGCACGAGCACAGAGATTCCTAGAAGGTGAGGGAAGATGTGTTTACCTCGTTCTGATTGAGATGTGAGAGGAACACAGCAAGTGTTTGTGATCCGTTCTGGAGTCCATTATGATTCTAGCTCCACCTCAAGATTATGAGATCTACAATGTAGACTCTACATGAATCCCTCCAGCATGAACCTTTTCATCGTTCTCTTAGCCAAGAATCTCAGACACTTTACTTCTGAGGTATTCCTGGTGTTATTAATAGAAATCTCCTTCCGTTCTACTCTTTTTCTCTTTCTAAACAGACTCTTGAGGAGTTTGTAGACTAATGCTCTAGTTTTCTTATCTTTTCACAATTTTATTTGATTTTGGATTAAAGTATAATTGCATCGTTTCCCCCCTCCTCTCTGCCATTTTTCTAATGCCCTCCCATTCCCTCTCAGATTCATGCCCCCTTTTCATTATTGTTATACACACAAATACAGACTCACATACATGAATTCATATATATACATACATATATATATATACACAGACACACACACATTCATATATACACACACTCAAGCTACTGAGAGTGTTAATGTTGTTTATATGTATATGTTGTAGGATGACGATTAGGTATCGGATAATCAACTCTTTTTAGTGTTTACTGTCTTTTAAAAAAGCCTTTTGTTGTATTTCTGACATACGTTTGATTTTATCTTTAAAGAATGTTGCTGACTTTTAAATATAAAGTTGATACCATAATTCTAAATTTGAGAGAATTACTTTATGATTATTTTTAAACAGTATTTTCTTTTAGTTTTCATATCTTTCTGATATCCCTTTGAGGCACCAACAATAAAATTTAAAGAATTTATTGCTTTGTTCATTTTCTTCACTTTTTCCTTGTTCCATTTCTTTTTGTTTCTTTATTTAATTTTATTTTTCTTCCTTTGGTTATTGTAAATGGGGCTTCTCCCAACTATCTGTTGGCTCTTGACTATCTACTCATTTTTATTTAAAGAGACCATTAAATGGTGATTTAAAGCTCTTGGTGACAAGCAAAGACGATTGATGGAGACCATGCTTCAACTTTGCTACAGAATAAAACAATTTTCTAAAGACTGTGTGACCCCTCATGAATGGGGATACTAGCTGAAGAAATGGCATAACTTTGAAAGCTTTTAAAACCATCTAAATAGCCAGCCCTGGAATTTTTTCCATGATTATAATATTATCCATTGCTTCCAATTCTTTCTCTTTTTCAGGATCTTACTATTTAATAATAATTAATTTCTTGAGAACCCTTCCATTTTCTGACCTATATAGTTCATCTACTTTCACAAAATCATTTCCTCATACAACATTTTCCCTCTATCTTGCATGGTTTTGAACATCTTTTGTATGTTATTGACTGTGCTATATAGTTTTTATCTTTAAAGACCGTTAGTATATTTTGATATTATTTATTATGTTCTTGAGAACTTAGGAAGATTTGAGATAACAGCATTTAATCTCTCACAGTTCTGTTAGAAAAAGCATTTGAGTAATGTGCAAAAAAAATTAACAACTAAGAGAAATTATTCACTGGTAATAGTTGGACAGTGTCTATCACTTTGTGAGACATCCATCATCTTAAATCAAATCAGGGACATTTAAGAGAGAGGACACAGCATGAGGTAAGTAGCACATAATTGCTATTTCATGGTTATTTTTTATTTTTTGGTTACTTTTTTCAAGTTGAAATATTCCTTGGCTTGAGACATTTGCCACACAAATTATAACTTTGAACAAAAGTTTTTCAAGTTGTCTCCTAGTATTTTGTAAAACTAATTTTTAGGGTCATATTTGTTTACAGACTTTTTTGTGGGAAGCTTATGAGTTCATTTTGGTTACTCAGGAGTAGTTTTTCTGGAAATTATTGCAAAATACAGATTCCGGGTACTAGGATCTTTATAATGAATTAATCCTCCCTCTGTGGTTTCCCTAATTCTTCCACTGAGAGAGCCATGTGCACCAGACTAAATCCACACCTTTTCATTTCCTCAGATTTTGCTGTTCTAGGGTCTGGTCGATGCTTTCAAAGCCACTTTGAGTGTCTAGAGTCCAGTTTAGACATATTCTGAGCAGAGAAGAGCAACATTCTTATGAATGCCAGACTTTCTGATTCTGCTTTCCTCACAGTTCAAATCAGCAGACATAGAGATGGCAGTTATTATTCTGAGAATGCAGATCTCATTACTGCTGAAATAGTAGAAAAGAAAATTGTTATTGTCTTATACGTCTACCATTTTCATCTGGGAAAATCTAAGCCTAAAGCAATTTGGCAAAAGGCTCTCTGAGTTGAGACGGTTTCTAAGACTTACGGTAATTACTAACTCTTATCGCTGAAAAGGTCCGAATCTAAAACCTATACAGGAACGAGTAAGAAAGTTAGAAGAAAATGGTATTCTCCTACCAAATTATCAAGAAGAAGCGATAGCACTTTGTACTGCAATTTGAAATAAATAAATATATGACTTCTAAGAAGTCAAGGGACTTGTCAGAATTCCTCCCTTGCCAGCCTCCTGTTTGTGACTGAGTATAGAAATAGATGCAAATCAGCACTGAATATTTAATAGAAGGCTATGAACCCCCTGAGTGACTGCTGTGCAGAAAGATGTTAATAGTTTTTGCTTTTTCAAAACAAAAATTGAGAATTTCATACACTGACACTATAGCTACACCACTCTCAAGCTTCCCTCCCAAAACGTCTTCCCTGCTAAATGTATGGTCTCTTCTTCAATTATATACTATATATACATTATATATAATATATTGTTCATGTATATTATTTTCTGAATATTTACACCCACACACATATATACAACCTACATTTGATGTTGTTTGTATGGACATATGCCCAAAAAGTTTTAGAGAAGATAATTTTCTTCTAGGAAACCTACAATGACCAGGGCAATTAGAAGGGATAAGAGCTTGCTTTGTGTCAGCTGATGGATAGATCAATGAAATGGCCATCTGTCTAACTCATGATGTTTTCATTTCTTCCTGACAGTGGACATTATATACTAGAAATTGTCACATTAAATATTCTGGACTTCATTAACTAGAGAATTTTATTTATGGCATTATTTTTCATTCTCCTTATTTGACAATGATAGAATGATGGGTTATTGAATTGAAACCCAAGAATTGCACAAACTCTATATGAAATGACATAAAAATATAAGCAAGCAAACAAACAAACAAACATGTTCAATTAGGAATTACATTTTTGAATCTAAGTTTTTTCCTCCTACTAAGCTACTCTTCAAATATAGTATCATGGATTAAGTATTTTAATCTTCTTTGCATTAGTTTCTTTGACATTCTGAGACATTGTGACATTATTGTTTATGCTCACAGCCTGTAAAAGTTCTTGAACTATGAACTCACCTCATCTGTGTGGGATACTGCATGGCTATTGAATTCTGCATTATTCAAGTAAGAGGATAAAGGTGACTATGCCCAAAGCTTGAATGTGTCTGTGTTCTTCTTTTCAACCACCTCGTTAATTGTTAAATATCTTACACACCGAGCATTACCTGACAGCCATCTGCCAGGGCAAAGCCGCCACCAACAAGAATGGCTATGTCCCACGGCATGAATGACTGGAATTCTTTCCAAGTAATCAGGGGAGAGAAATCAAAAGCAACTGCAAAACAAAAACCCTACAGTTAAATATTGTTGAAGAGAAGACTATACAATAATTTTATCAATATCCTGAATAGTCATGTTACAAGAAGCTTAAGATAGCATGATACTGCTTTCCAGGCAGAGATTGGAGTTTGCACTGACCTTGAGTGGAATATTATATGATACTGATTAAAATGTTATAACTTTGGAGGTGGAGAGATGGGTCAGAAGTTATGTTCACTGGCAGCACATGGGTCTAATTCCTAGCATCTACTGGTGACTCACAACTATCTGTAACTCCAGTTCTAGTCTGACACTTTCTTCTAGCCTCTACAGGCAGAAGGGACCCAAACAGTGCACATACACATGGGCAAAGGAATGCTCAGACACAGGAAAAAAATACTTTAAGAAACTTTGAGTGAGTATTTTGGACAAATCCTTCTGATAATATTTGAATCACATTTAGATAAATTATTATGATGTTGTCATGAGTAATGCCATTCTTTCATGGGCTCATCTTTCTACCCTTACTATAGGGCAGTGCACTGAACTCTGTCAAATGGACATGACCTAGAATCAGCTGAGAAGGGTGACTCAATGAAGAATTATCTTGATTGACTTGGCCTATGGGTATGTCTGTGGGTGACTGTCTTAACTGTGGGTCATACCATTTCATGAAATGAGCCCTGGATTTTATAGGACTAGAGGAGGCTTCAAAGTCATAGATGTATTTGTTTCTTTTTGCTCTTGACTGTAGATTTGATGTGACTGAAGTTTCTGCCTTGATATCTACCCAGTGATAGTCTGTACCCCAAGATTGTAAGCCAAATAAGACTTCTTAATGCTTTTCTGTTGTCAGGCTACTCACATCAGCAGCCAACATGAAACTGTGCTTTCAAACTATTATAATCCATTTCCCCTATGTATGCATGTAAGAATATAGCCCCTGAAAACTTATGTTAACATAAAGCACAGGCGGGAGTGAATCATGTGTGAGAAGTGCATGTAGAGAATGCATGTTCCTGCAGATGTGTGAACTTCTCTGTCCATGGGTTGTGAATTCAGTGAGTGTTCTTACTAAGCACCTTTTCCAGTTGTGAACTCAGGCTATGTCAATAAGGGCCTTGTTTCTTTTCTTCAAGGACTTCTGTGAAGCTATAAGGAATCTTTCTCATGAAACTCGCCCTTCTCTAGGTCCTCAAAATTATTACTGAGGTCTCATCATTTATTCTTCTTTCCTTGTTAGTCAATATTCTGATTTTGGCATGAGAGGTGGTATCCCTCAAAATGAGCTGGAATCTGGGTATAAAAAGAAATAGACTTTTCATTTCTGCACACTCTAGAGAGTCTTACTGCAAGTGGAGATAAATGCTGGCTAAATAGGGGTTCAGGGTGTAAATGGGATAAGCTAAAATAGAGGTTATACTGGCATGGACATTTTTAATATTCTATGTGCTAACTAAAGCTTATAGAATTTTAATTTTTTCAAAAGATGTTTTATAAATTTACTGTTAGAAATGGTACTCATCTATTTTCCCTTTCCTAGTAGCTATGTATGTTTTTCTTAAGGTTGACCTCGTCACCTAGCTTCTCTAAGATCATGAACTATAGGCTCAATATCCTTTGTTTATAGCTAGTATTCACTTATGAGTGAGTACATACCATATTCATCTTCCTAAGTCAGGGTTACCTCACTCAGGATGTTTTTTTTTTCCTAGTTCTATCCATTTGCATGTAAATTTAAAGATGTCACTGTTTTTTACCGCCGAGTAATACTTTAATGTGTAAATGTGCCACATTTCCTGTACCTACAGTTGAAGGGCATCTAGGGTTCTGGCTCTTACAAGTAATGCTGCTATAAACATAGCTGAACACATGTCCTTGTAGTAGGATTGAGCATCTTTTGAGTATATGCCCAAGAGTGGTATTGCTG
>JAQHUG010000266.1:1917796-1983259 GCA_028555095.1 Dicrostonyx torquatus | reverse complement strand
AATTAAAAAAATTGATTATGCATTTGTGTATGACGGGTGTGGGTTTGTGTGTGTGTGTGTGTGTGTGTGTGTGTGTGTGTATGTCCACGTCACAGAACAAATGCATTTCTTTCTTTCATTTCATTTCTTCTTCTACTTCTTTTTTTTCTTTTCGAGACAGAGACAGGGTGTCTCTGTGTGGCTTTGGAGCCTGTCCTGGTAATTGCTCTGTAGCCCAGGCTGATCTCAAATTCACAGAGATCCGCTTATCCACTTGCCTCCCAGTGCTGGGATTAAAGGCATGTGCCACTACCATCCAGTCGCAAAAGGATTTCTTTTACTATCCTTTGGCCCACGAATCTTAAAATAGTCCACCACTTGGCCACAGTTTAATTTTTTGCAGAACAGCTGTCAGCAATCAATCATAATCTAAAAACATTCATACTTGCCTTGACTCTTTCGATAAAGAAAGTAGCTATGTTTTATAACCTCCATTACAGTATCTTGCTCTTCTAAGTTTTGATTGGTATTGTAAAAATATCTTACAGTGACTACTTTACAAATTCAGTACTGTATATGTGTAGTAACCAATGCCACATGTGATTGGATACCATCAATAGGCTTAGATAGCCACTGAGAATTTTGGAGTCTGTCATGTAGATAAGGTGACTGCTGTAACGACTGGGCATACAGGAAGAGTGACTACCATGATTTTAAAATAAGCATTCCTTCCAAGATACTTCTATGCCCATAATATTATGGTTAAAAGTTAAAACCTTAATAATATATTTTTATAATTATCAAACTATGTCATTTTACCTGGGATAACATTCCATTTTCTTTTGCTATATATAGCTCTTGACTGATAGCTGTCATTTATTTTGTGACAATAGTTCATGGAAACCTCCACTACTACTACAAAAATAACAACTATTCTCAATAATACATTTCTTCTCACAAGTTTATCTTAATATACAGATTATTCAGTTGTTAGGATGAGCCTTAAGAACTATCAGTGGTTATGGACTCCATGCATATCTTGACAGAGCTGGTCTCCAGCAATGCTTGTCAAGTAGCTCTCCTCCTTACTTCTCCCTTCAACCTCCTTTATCCAGGAGTTTTTATTTCTCTCAGTTGTGAAAACCAGACTGAAATCTTACCTTTGTTCTAAAAGAATTCCCCCTGAATTTGGCCAGGCCAAAATTCATTCTTGTCTCTTTCAAACGTGAATAATGTCAACTTTGTGTCTTCCTCTCCCCACCGTGGACTTCCTCCACGCTTTATCAGTCTAAATTGTGTGCACCATTCACTGCTCCGTTGAGCCCACTCCCTTCCAAAACATCAAGGGGAACTGTGTCCTTCCTCAGCCATCTTCTTGCCCCTTTGTCCCTTCAGGAGCCCCTGTTTCACCTTTTCCTTTGAAGGAGGAAATAATAATTAACTTTCTTCACCCTCTTTATGGGCAGCATTTCCTATTAGTATTCTTTTAACTTTTCCTTAGTTAGTATTTTTCTGAGAATTTTTAAAAATTCTATGTTCAAGAATTTAAGCTCTGCTCTTAAAGATATACTGTTTTACTTATAATTACCTTAGGTGAACAAACTTATAAAATCTGCTACAGATCTTCTTGTGGTTAGGTACTCAGTAAGACATGTTAGCCTGTCCCAATTAAGTGTGTTAATTTGTCGAGTGAATCTGCCTTTCCTTTTATAGAAGTTCTTGGAACCATTCAGAAACCACAGTTGCTTTAACCCCTCTTTAACCTGAAACTCTCAAAATTAATTATAATGACCTTCTGGGTATCTAGTGTCTTAGATTTAAATTCTAACATCTCAGAAGTAGCCTTTCATCACTTGTCATCATGTTAGCAATGCGCTCCTAATTGGTATCCTTTCCCCAGACTCCTAGAATGCCAACCTGAGAGCACACTGGTACTCTAAGCTATGTAGAAATGGATACTACTCCAGTCCTTAAAAAATACGATGTAGACATTACTCCATTGATTTTGAGTTATTTGTACTAATTTTATTGCTGTACATAGTGTTTGCCTTGAAAATCTTTCCGAATCATGCCGGATTTCCACTAGGAAGTGGTTTGTAGCATATAGCAGAAGTACTCCTTAACCACATACTGGAGTAAATACATTATGATGATGTTCTATTATTATCATCTCTCAACCCAAATGGCATATGGATTTATTGGTAGATATATTATAGTAAATAGAAGATAAATAGGCAGGTAAATAGCTAGAGAAGAATTCAAAATAGGTTATGTAATATTTTCCTTTCAAAAGTGCATTTGGAAGATGGCACCTTACTTTAAATATCAATGACAGAAATTGCTGATACTCAAGTTCCTTTGTAGTCTTTAGCATTTGGAAGGAAATAAACATTGCAAATTCATCATTCTTCAAAACAACAGCAAGCCGTATAAAGAGGACAAGATTGGATTGCCTTAGTGAATTCCTAAATAAAGCAGAATATCTCTCCAGCTCTAAATATGTAAAAAAAAAAAAGAAAGACAGTATAGATTGGGGAGCTTTAAGCTTCTGATATTTTTTCAGTGATTTTGAATCAACATTGTCCTATTGTAGTTTTATGATACTACTGTATTTTGCAAAGAAGTATTCAAACAAAAGCTCATTAAGTATCTATTTCATTTAATAATATAAAACTTATAAAATGATACATCTTTTCTCTTTTGTAACAGTATTTCTACCAATGGTGAATCTGATTTTATAATCACTCTTTCAATATATTATTAGTGCAAAGGCAAAATGTTGAAGACAAACACTTCCTTTCAGGGTGTCTTTCAGGCAGTTTCTAAATTTAAAGAGAATTTAAGTCAAATTTCATGATCAGGGACATTAGATTCACGAAAAAAGTTTGAAACATTTGTTCAAATTCTTTAAAATGCTCCTGACCTGGTATGACAAATAGATTAGTGCATGAAATAATCAAGAGAAAGATGGAAAAAATAGTAACTTTTAAAACTGGTTGATATACTACACAGGACCACAAAGGTTAGGGGCAGTCTGAATAGATTCAACTGTAGGAAGAGGTTTCATTAGAATGGTCTAACTATTTTATACATAGCAGCAGTTCTCTGAAGAGCTGGTTGAGATGTGGAATCTCTTTTCTTAACCATGGGTGTAGTCCTGGTTTGCAGAAATGAATGAGGTGCAATTCCAGTTCTGAATTTGGGTGCTCATGGAATACAGCCCTTCAACACTGAATTTCAGATGTTCTCCACTTATGATTCAAGCACCTGTCAAACATATCCTCCTAAGAGATTGTTGAAGCATCACTGAGAATGGGAAGTGGGCACAAAGCTCCACAGCTAATCCAGAAGCTATTTGCAGTTTATACCTGCAGGAAAGGGAAAATTTAGTTTTCTCCAATGGATTGCATTGGGTATATCAATCACATTTCAGGGTAGACCCCATGTCTAGGTATAGCTAAACAATGGGTAATGTACTCCATAATTTTTAAGACTTTTAATTTGTTTTTTTCATGTGCTTATTTGTTTTGATTTTAAATTTTGTCTTGTTTAGGGGAGAGAGAGAGAAAGAGAATAGAAAGATGGGAAGATGAGAAAGATCTGGGAAGATTTGAGAAAGGGGAAAACATGATCAAAATCTATTGTTCTTAAAATCATAAAATAGCATATATATTAAAATATATAAATTAAAATAAATGTGTACCACAGAAACATTAAATACACACAAAGTTATTCGGTACTGAGCCTGAACTTCTACATCTTTGTTCTTTGTACATAGGGGTGCTTCTCTTTGGAGAATGAGGAATGGCATTTTTATAGTTGGGTTTGTTGGAGAAACTTTGCATTAAAAACATTTTCCTAATAATTTGAGAAGGTCCAAAAGCCTGGGGTTCTGCTTCTTAGAGTGTAATTAATTCCCTGATTCTGAGCCCTCTTTCATGAGAAATGTCTATCTCCTCTTCTTGGGCTTCTTAAATGCCATACATATTCCTAGTACTCCAGCACGTGTAAAATGCACCTCTAACACTTGAAACAGACCTTGTTTCTGAGCTCAAACAAAAACATGTATTTCTAATGGTTGCTCCAATAGTTTTACATAATGCAAAACATTTTAGCATTATTAACACATTGAATTCTCAGTACTTTTACAAAATGTGACTATTTTACATATGAAGAATTACATTTTAGGAATATTATTTTTGATTAAATTTTATCAAGTATGGAAGCAAAGTTGTAGAAGTTTTAACTAAAACAGTACCAAGGTTGAAATTGCAGATTTCTCAATTTTTGTAAAATTCTGGTCTCACGACTGTAAACTTTAATCATATACATTTCCTTAGGATATTCTGGTGCTTTTATCTCTGGTAGCTACCTAATGCTCAGATTTTTTTGGAGTTGCCAACTTCAGTCTCTTGCAATTACAGCCTGTGTTTACAGTTCACCATTTAAATCCAAATGCTCAGTATCCAATCTCTGCATAAACCATCTCATGCAACAGTGCATTTGCATGCCCACTCATTATCACATTATTGAATTAGTTACAATGAAACAATTTTTCCCTCTCTGGTAAGAGGCTCAGTTGGGAGTTCTGCCACATTCCATACATAATAAGCCTGCTGTTGGTGATGTTGTCAGAATAAAATCATGATCTGATCTTAGATTAGCAGAAGAATGAACCTTCAAGTAGATGTTAATTTACTAGATCCTGCATATTTCATCCTCAGTCCAAAGGAAGGTCTCTAGATCTAGAGACATTCTCATAAGAAACAATGATATGTTACTCCCTGAATTTTGGTTAGTGAGGTAAGAACAACGTCTATGGTTTGTTTGCTGTCCACTTGTTAAACTACCAATCTGATTTTACTTACGTATTGAAGTGCTCAGAGAAGATCAGGTTGGTGGAGGTACCAGTGAGTGTTGTCAGCCCACCAATGGTTGAAGAGTAAGTAATAGATAAACACATGAGTTTACACATCATGTGGTCCCTCTTTGACCGATATGCTACTCCTGTGACTCTGTTCTGTTAATAAAAAAATACATCATGAGAACAGTTCTACTTATGGTCATAACAACATTTCTTATGCGACAACTTTCCTGTGTCATATACATGATGGTGTTTGAAGATGGAACCTTTGGTAGATAATTAGAATTAATGCAGTGAGGTGAGATCAAAGCCCCTTTAAAAGAAGGCATTAAGATTTTTCTCCACCAAGTGGAAATGCAGAGAGGTAGCCATGTTTGTGTCCAGGAAGCAGTCTTTACCAGACCCTAAACCTGCCAGACCTGAATCCTACACCTAAGTGTGGTTAATGGAATTTTGTGGTATTTTGTTATAGTGTCCTGGGCTAATTAATAACATAATACCTTCTTGTTCATAGAACTGTAACAATAAAATAAACATTTAAATAAAACGTTTAAATATTTCACAAAGTTAATTTCAATCATTCCTTAATGCTTCTCTTCTGTCTCTAACCAAGTCTTCCTTAATCTTTTCCTTCTCATAATAACTTCCAAAAGATTCCAATAGTTTCTTGATGTTACTGATGGTACATGGTCAGTAAGTTCCTCACTATATCTTCCAAAATATCCTGTATGCCCATACATGCACACATGTGCTCTCTCTCTCTTTAATGTAAGTTGGATTTTTTTATACCTTTGATCTTATTCTGAAGTAGTTATTTAGTGTTTTCATTTAATGATTCTTGGTATCTCCATCTTACCCAAAATATTTGTTCTAGTTTCATTTTTGTTTTGTGAGAAAATATCCCGACAAAAACGCAGGCAGAAAAAGGTTTAACTCAGCTTACAATTCTAGGTCGCTGTCCTGCATGGCAGGGAAGTCACAGGGGCAGGAACTAGTCACATCCAAATTATTTACGCTTAGTATCACCTTTCCACGCTATACAGTTCAGGATTTCCTGAACTACATTGTATCCATGTAAATTTTGTATCTTAGAGACACGGGCAGTATTAAACCAAGTTACAGATAAAGACATAAGACACAGAGAGGTTAAATGAATTACCCAGTGTGGGTGCCTAAAAGTGGCAATCCTGGGTAATGAAATTATTGTTTTGCTTTAAAGTCCAGAGCTGCAACTCTTAGTCTGTGTTATTTGTCCTCCTTTAAGTATTCTTTTACTCTATTCACTTAATTCCATTTGTTTCCTTTTACTTGAATTGCTGCAAGTGTATTTAGATTCCTCCATAACCAGAACCACAATGTCATCGTATGTCATCTCTAGCCTGGGTTGATTTAGTAATATCTTTGAGACTCCATGGTTCAACCCTTGATGATTTTACACTTATTCTTTACGCTTCAATCTTCAAATAAATCTAGGAGCTATATTAGCACTTGATATCTATTGTGCTGTATTCATACATATTTTAATATGTAAGGATATTTTTACATCTGTAGTATATCGGGCACATTTTAAATAGCTAAGAATTGCTATAAGTGCATCCACAGGTTATCTTGGTACCCAAGAACAGTTTTTAAAAATACATTGATCCATATATCTTGGCTATTGTGATAGAGCTACAATGGATACTGGGGACTAGACATTATCTGTAACTTTGATTGCATTTCTTTTTGATATGTGCCCAGAAATAGTATTGATCGATAATAGGTTAGTTCTGCAGTTCATTTTGAAAAGAACTTTTACAGTATTTTATATAATGGCTGCAACAAAATGTACTCCCACCCACCAAGCACAACAAGGTGCATTGGTATTCCATACAGATAAACATGCTAGCTGTGATATTGACAGGGTAAGGCCTTTAACAAACTCATAATAAGAAAAAATGACTGCTCTCTAAAAGTCATCATGCTTGTGGAAACGGCAGGGTCTGGTACTATGGACTATAATTTACCTTTTATTTTTAATTAATTTAAAGGTCATCCTCCATAGGTATCTACTCTTCACCCAAAAGAAAGAAATTTATAAAGACTATTTGCCTTGTATTTTCTATGTGGAAATGATTTGTATTTTTTCAGGTGGTCTTTTTCTATTTAAAAGTTACCCAAAAAAGGTATGTAAAATATTGCAAACTTTATTAAAAATTCATTAGTGAACCTAAGTGAAGCCTGAAATGTATGGCTTATATATTAAGTATTTTTACTATAAAAATAATCCAACAACCCAGGAAGTGGTGGTATAATTTGGACATTTTTTAACTAATAGGTGCAGAGTTTTGAAAATGTGTTTATGTATTGCTCCCCATTGATGTTAAAGCTTTCAGATTTAAAAACAAATAAAAATACAGGTTTTTATATGAAAGGTGAACTACAAATATTTGCATATAAACATAATCATTAAAATGCCCTGGCAGGTTTTTAATAAAAATAATTTTATACTGAGATGCCACAGTCTTTTTCTAAATAAAGAATATAAAAGCAGCATTAATTCCAGTGTGAGCACATTAACTGATATTTGTGTAGATATGATAGATTTAGACAGGCAGAAAAGCTTAAGGTCAATTCAAATTTCACAATAAGTAAACATATACACTAATTGATCACACCCATCAAGGGTTTAATAGAATGCTTTGGGTGTAGAATGGGAGATACATACACGTTTTTCCCATCCTAGTGAACGTGAGCTTCATACCTGAGATTTATTGTCATTTTGTATTGGGCATGGGAAACTGAGGTCAACCAGTTACACTGAAGCAAGGAGAGCCAATTGCTAATATAGAAATTATATAAAAAAAGAAAGTTTTCAACTAATTCGTCTTTAATGTCTTCTTAAGACGATAACTTGAATCTAGAACCAAGTGTTTGGCACCAGAGCAATAAGAAGCTGGATTGAATCACTTGAAATAGACAGTTAGACCCCACCAAAGAGGACACAAGTGTTTGCAAATAAGGGATGAGAAAATCATCGTTCTGTGGCTTCATGGTGGAGGCTTTTGGTGACTGTTGCATGTTTGTTTTCTATTGAATTGGGTGTTGGGGGAGGAGAATATGGATATAAGAATTTCAAAGAAAATGAGGATTTGAAATAAAATGTGAAGCATCTACAAATATGAGTTATGAAGTGGCCAGGAAGACTCTTGTGTCAGGGGGATTAGGGCACTCTAGTGTCATTGGGTATGTTACAAATGGGAGAGTGCTTCTGTAATAAGGTGAAGGAGACTTCTGTGAAATAATGTAGGCAGGTTGTGCATGTCCTCACACACAAAAGTATACTCACATGTACATAGGTGACTAGAAATAATGCTAAAAGGTATGCCCAAATTATTAATAATAGTGTTTCTTGATCATGTAATTATAGTATCTGCTGCCTTGTTGATATATTTTGTATCCTCAGCACTTATAAGAAAGAGTTTTTTCACATGTAACATGGCCATAGGCTACTAGAGCAGACAGATATTTATATTTGACATGGAACACAAATCAGGGTTTTTTTCCAGATAATAAAAAAAAGCCTTAAATGTGACAGCCATTCATCACAGAACTGAAGCCACAGCTCCTGCAACATAGCTCCTTCTCAGTGACTTCTTCACTGCACTGCCTTCTGATGGGTTTCTTATTTGTGAAAGGTTTTAAGCCTACTTCTAAGCATTTGACCCAGTTGCAATGCCTGCCGTACAGTAGTGTTTTAGTTAACACATGGAGATATGACATCTAAGACCTTGCTAGTGTTCTTTACAGATCTTCTGAGTAACTGAAATAGTTCCAATTCAGTCACGACCAAATGCAGAAATCTGTGACATAATCAAAGACATGTCAGAAACCCCAGACCTAGGTATCACTTTGCGATGCCTCCTGGTGCCAATGATGGCAGATGCCAGGAGCAAGATGCACACTTCCAACTTCGAATGTTGAAATTGTGCATATGAATTACCAACAGCTAACCAGTAGTCTCTAGAGACCCCACAGATTCGTTCACTGGAATGACCTGAATACACTGTGAACACATCAAAGCTTCTGTTTATATTCCAATCACTATAAAAGGATGATTATGAAGGCTGTTAGTTCTTACTATGCAGTTTCAGCTTGCCAACAGCTAGCTTACAATCTTGCAGATCTTATTGTGTATATGTGCACCCACCTTAGTGTTTATACACTGTCAATTCTTTTTTGTACTAGAGAGTGAACCTCGAACATTTCATGTGCATCTTCGGGCTTTTTACTTCTCTATTTAGAGATAAGGTCACACTAAGCCCCTTAGACTGGCCTTGAATTCACTCTGTAGCCCACCCAAGCAGTCTTTGAGCTGGAAATTTTCCTGCATCATTCTCCCAAGTAGCTGTAAATACATGCCTGCAACACCAGTCCCAGCTTGGGACATATCCTGCTTTCTCAGATATAGGCATTGCAATTCAATTTTTATATTCCGTGTAGTCAGCATTTAACATTCCCCTCCCCCGCCAGCTTTCTTCCTTCAACACACCTAGAATTTCTAATCTTCCATGATCTTAGCATTATAATAACATAATTTGGATTAAGGTAGAATTCAGTGTTTCAGTGAATATGAAAAACCTGGATAGGAATAGATACATGGATAGACAGAAGCAGACAAAAGAATTTATATAATGATATATACCACTCTCTAGCTCAGGATTTTGTAGAAAACCACTCAGTTCTAACTATTCCCTTCTGTAAATTTTCTCCCATTGCAATCAAATGCTAGGCTACTTTAAACACATCAAATAGTCTCCAGTGTTATTATCTAGATATGATATCTGCCAAGATGTCTTCATCTGGTCATTTCCCTAAGAATTCCAAAGAGTGAACTAGATAACTCCTAAGTTATCTATAAGTATTGCTGTTTTTGTTGGGCATTGATATTAATGGGATGCAAGCATAACTTGGAATTTTAAAGGCACAATTTGGTTTTCTATTGTCTCTAATTATCTGTGTAAATAGAGAGAAGTATTCAGCTATCCATATTTTTTAAGTCTTTTAAAAGGAATCAGTTCCCATTCCCTTTGCTTTTCTGAAAGCTGGAAGCAAGTGGAGTCCTTTTTCTACCCATGGTTTTCTTAACTCTCAGATTTCAAATGAGATCTGTGAGGTCTGCTCACTTTCTTGGTTGCCATCAAAAGGAATTTAATGATAAATGTTCTTCCAGCGTGGAAGTACTCTTGAATTTCTCAAAGTTCTACTCCTCTTTGTTATCTACCCTTTTCCTGAGTTCCTCATTACCTTCTTGCCCCCTTTTCTTCATATTTCACCGTCTGAATTTTCCCTTTACAGTATATTCTAAAACCTTCACATTTTATTTGTACTTCATACACTTATTTGCATTGTGTATTTCTCTGTTTTATATTCTTGTATCCCCTTTCTCTTCTCCAGAATGCTATTTATATTTTATAAACGCGATGTCTTCCTTGACCTCTCTAAACATAATGATGTTTTCCTTTCTCATATTTTCCTCTCCTTGCATTGGCTGTTTCCTGCACATAGCTGATTTTGTTGTTTGTGTAGAACCTCTTCTTCATGCCTCAGGCTTTCTTCAGACGTCTAGGAATTTGGGGTTGCCTGTTCATATTTAAGGCAGTGAAACACTGCTCAGAAGCTCTGTATGTGTGCTTTGGGACTCGCTCTTGGCTCGAAACTTCTCTGATAGGCCTTCTCCCAGAAACTTCTAAGTCAGGATGCTGTTGTTTATTCTGTTGTATTGATTGCATTCCCCAGGGAAGACCTTTGTGGACCATTGTCTGTTGACACCTGGAGGGCATTAGAGTAGGATGCTCATCCTGCAGAATAGAAAGCAGGCCTCAACTGCCTGCTCTCCTGGAGGGCATCGGAGCTACAGGTTCCCTATGCCCAGGGCATGAACATTCAGTTGGTGCCCTTAGTTGCACTGGGATCTTCCCCGCCCCCGACTTAGAGGCATCTCTGACTCTCTTGATTGGCTGTGCTGCCATTCCAAAGACCACACTTCTTGGTGGAGGAGCAGCTATCTAAGTGGATTTGAGGAAGACATTTGGAAATTTAATGGCTTCAGAAGCAAAGTTTGTCAGCCCTCGCCCCTTTTGACATAAATACTTTGAAGAATGCCTTATTTACATTTACCTACTGGTTTTCTTTAGTACTGATTTTCAGTTCAATGCCCACAGATAACCAAGTCCTTTCCACCCATTCATCGGGATTCCAGCTTCTGGAATGATTTTGCTGTTTTCCCTTCCCTTTATAATTACAAAATTGATTAGAATTATGGCTTTAAAATCTACTTATTCTTAATTTAATGGAGATTCAAATAGAGTTGAGGTAAACTCAACATGTTATTTCAATGAAACTCTGATGAATATATTTTTATTAAAACAACAAAAAATATAGTATAGGACTGTAATACTATCTACCAGGAAGGCTGAAGCAGGAAGGTCTCTATTATACAGAGTGACTTCAAAGACAGCTATCTACCTAGAAGGGTGAGGCTGGTAGTCTCTGATTACATAGTGAGTTCAAGGGCAATCTGGGAAAACTAGTGTGATCTTGTCTTGAAGAAAAATAAAAGAGAAAATTACATTGGGGATAGAGTTTGGTGGTAGAGTTTGTTCTTACTATATGCACAGCCTCAAGGCAATCCCTTCGTTGCTGTTGTTTTAATGAATAACTCTTTACTGTTAATGAATCAACAGGTTAACTGTGGTGCCTTTACGCCCCATATGTCAGCAGATGATATAACTAATGAAGAGGAGCGAGAGTGGAAGTTCAAAGGTACAGAGGTATGAAAACATTGGGCCTCATTTTGTTTGCACATTGAGTTTCCGTGTGCTCAGTTCAATGGATAACAGATATTGTTATTTAGCTTTAATTAAGCTTGACTTTCCATAAGGTGCTTATGGCTTGAAATAATTTCTGTAAGGAAATGGCTTCTGCAAAGAAGTCACAGCATGTAATTGATAAACAAGTGAGCAGAATCAAAGAGAAGGGAGGGTTCATGCCCCAACTCCTGGGGTAGACCCTTCAGCAGCATGAAATGCAAGAGAACGTTCTTGCCCCCAACTCTTAGGGTGAACACTGCATGAAGGTCTGTTCCTGATCTAGTCAGAGGTAACCTGGAGAACTCAGGGTTTCAATAAAACTGAAATTATGGAGAACAATCTTTGAAATAGGGTTTCCATCCTCTGAAGCTACTAAAGGACTGTGATTCATATTGTGAATGTAAATACCAGTTTACAAAGCAATAAGGAGAGGTACAGAACAGTTTCCAAAATTTAGCATTCAGGACATGGAGGCTCTTCAGTGTTAAAAATATGCTATTTTTCAGCAGTGTTTTTCTTTTAAAAAAATCATAATTCTCATACTACAGGGTTTACTTACAAACTTGAATTATGTTAAATGCTAAGAATTTGGAAGTTTCCTTTCCAGTTTTGTAGTTAAGAGAAACATATGAGGACTAGATACAAGATATTCTTGCTAGAGCGGTAAATGCCTGAAATAATCATAGCATATGAGAACTAGATACAAGATATTCTTCCTATAGCAGTGAAATGCCTGAAATATATATAGATAATAGCAAGTTATCTATTTAGTTTCACAACAAATCAAGCTCCTTGTTTAACAATTTTAAATTAAAAACATTAAACATAAGTTTTTGAAAAATATCTCATGAAACTGCATGAAAGAAGAAATCTGTATTAACTGTAAAATAAAGTGCAGGTGAGTTTAAGGGAGAATCATGTCTGACTTTGCTCAAGAGATTTCATTTATCTTGTTACAAAGGGAATTTGGTCTCCTTCCCCCTCACCCCTTCCTCTACCCCACCTCCTCTACTCTCTATCCTATCCTCCCCCACCCCGTGTTTTCAACTTTTGCCTGGCAATCTTGTTTGCTTCCAAATTCCAGGAGAATCTATATGTGCTTTTCTTCGGGTTCACCTTGCTCTCTAGCTTCTCTAGGTTTGTGTGGTATGAGCTTAGTGTCCTTTGTTTATGGCTAGAATCCACTAATGAGTGAGTACATACCATACTCATCTTTTTGGGTCTGGGTTATCTCACTAAGGATAATGTTTTCTATTTCCATCCATTTGCATGCAAAATTCAAGATGTCATTTTTTTTTTAACCACTGAGTAGTATTCTAATGTGTATATAGAGGAGAGAGTGCCTGAACTAGCCTTGTCCCATGGTCATATTGATGAGTATCTTGATCACCATAGAGGTCTCGTCCAATGGATGGAGATAGAAGCAGAGACCCACATTCACATCAGAGCGAAGGACTGAGCTCCCAAGGTGCAGTCGAAGAGCAGAAGCTGGGAGAAGATGAGCAAGGAAGGACTGCGATGGGCTGGTCTACCCACTGAGACAATGTGCCTGATCTAATGAGAGCTCACTCAATCCTGCTGGACTGAAACTGATGGAGCATATGACCAAATCAGACTCTCTGAATGTGGCTGCCAATGGGGGCAGACTGAGTAGCCATCGATAATGACACTGTGACCTATCTTCTCTGCATGATTAGGCTTTTTGGGAACCCAGTCTATTTGGATGAACACCTTCTTGGGCCAGGATGGAGGGGGGAGGGCCTTGGACTTTCCACAGGGCAGGCTACCCTGCCCTTTCTTAAGGTAACGGGGAGGGAGGAGGGGTAGTGGGAGGGTGGGAAGGGAAGGGTAGTGGAAGAGCGGGGGGGGGGGGACTGGGATAAGTGGAGAAAGTGTAAATTTTTGAATAAAAAAATAAAAGGAAAAACAAAACAAACAAACAAACAAAAAAAACAAAGGGAATTTGGAATGAAAGATAATGCCCAAGACCAGCTGTGTGGGGGATGATTATAGGAAAACATTCACAATGGATATAACCTTTGTAGAGAGAAGCAACTAATCCTATAGAAAACTACAAAGTATCCTGAAATTTCCTACCATAGCACTTCAAAGCACAAATGGTCATTATTTGTATGTTAAGGAAAATATAGTACTATGATTGAAGATTCCTGTAGGCAAGCTGCAACTCTGAACTCAGATTTTTTTCCTTGTGGAGATTTCAAGGAAAATTAACATTTCAACATTTGGAAGCACGAAACACACAAGAAAATTAGTTAGCAGCATGAGACAGACCAGAAAGCAAAAATGGTCAGAAAGGGACCAACGAAGGCACCAGAAACTAAAGTTATTAAAAACAGGATACAAGTAAGTGATGACTTTTTAGAAAGCTTTGACATATTATTACAGAAAATGAGGTTATAAAGTATAGTTTAAAGCTTAGTGAATAGGTCCATCAATAACTCTCGATATATGTATGCATAAGTTGCAAAATACTTTGTACTCAAAATATATTTTTAAAAAAGAATATAACTTGAGAAGCAAGGAAGACGCACAGACTCTTTGCTCCCGTTCTCAAGGAACAGTTCTGAAGAGAGTGAGTCACTGTGCAGAGCTTCTGGTGGGCTTGCAAATTCTTTCAGTATGGCTGAGCTTATGTTCTCTGCTCAATAATATTTTTGCAATTCATAAAATGAAAAGTTTATTAGGAAAATATATAATTAATAATGAAATGTTTTACTGACATACAATAAAGTATAGCCACCAAAGAATCTGGAACTGCAACTTTGGTTAAGATTTTTATTTTATTTTTCTTGAGCTCTACATTGTTTCTATGCTCCTCTCCCTACCTCCCCCATCCCCTTCAATCCTCTCCATGCTCCCAATTTACTCAGATGTTCAAAAATCTAAAGTGAGCTCATAGATGGTGGAAGCAGTTCCTAAAGAACGTATGGTCATCCCCTTTCTCCATGCTCACCTCTTCTGTAAATTTTATCCCTCGGCCATGAGATTTGCCACAAGTGAAAGGGGACATCTAGGTTGAAGTCAAGTAAAGACTGAGCAGTACACAACTAGTACAGTAGTTGCCCTGGTGACTGAATTTCACCTGGTCAAGTGTTGGGGAAGAGGAATGTAGAAGAAGCTTACGTCTATACAACCACTGCTATTTAAGTTAAAGTACCAATTTTATAATTAGTCTGGAGCCAGGTGTTCTAAATTGCACTTGCCTTGCCTTGCAGAACTAATGGGCCTCATTCCTAACATTAAGAACTCTATTTATTACTACGCTTACCAGACTTTGAATTCTTGGCAGGAACTAAGAAGTAATGTCTTCTATAATTTAATTTTCAGTCCTAAGAATTTTCACCCCCAGACTAAACAACACCAAATTAAAAGCTTGATCCAATTTGTTCAAGGATATTTTTCTTTTAAACTTTTTTTTAACCCTGAGGAACAAAAAGTTATAGTAAATGATAAAAAAAACAATTATCTCAATTCTTCATAAAAACATACCGATTTTCCAAATTTGTTCATCCAAAGATGCCTGAAGGTTTAGAGATTAAGAGAGAATACAACTCTGAGCTGTCTGTTTGAATAACACTAATGCTTACCATGGAGGCCAAAGAACTAGTGGTTACTTCCTTTGGTGATTGCAATTTCATTTTTAGAGGCCTAGAACTCATTTCTCATGAAAATCCTACAAGGGATGTTTGGTCTCCTAGCTGTAATATGGGGCCTGAGAGGTATCATCGTCCATGTATTCCAGTGTTTTTTGGGGTCACCATTTCTTTTTCCAGTTCCTTTCTCTATAAATGTTACACGTGTTTTTAGAGAGCAGTGTGGAATTTATGACCCAGCTATTTCTCTATCACTTTAATTCCTGGCATCAGTAGGATACCTGTTAATGCTTAAGCCTTGCCCTATAGTGAGAGGAGAACCTGGGAGAAAAAAATAATTCTCCCCTTGCTAGGTATGCAGCATAGGAAAGTGCCCCTTAGATGTAGGAACTATTAAATCGGTTCTTGAGACTCAAGGGACACTGAATATCGACCATTCTCCGGTCCTTGTAATCACATCTCCAGTAATATTTTTATCTTTTATGACTTGTAGATAAAATGCATTGTCAAACTATACCAGGTTTATTTTAATCAATAGAGCACCTTATCTACTTGAAGAACAATGCAGACAAACAAAACATTATGAACTCAAATATGCCCTCCATTTCATAACTAGATAAATTAGGTATAAATTTTTCCATATAATCAGTCAGTGTTAAATTGTCTAATGTAAACGTGATGAAGAACAGCTGCAGTTCTTTATAATTGCTATATAAACCCATGATTTGTTTATTCCTGAAAAGAGAAAGCTATATTTGCTAAGAATCAAAATTATTTTACATTTATAGATTTTATTTTTGAGTGTCTGTAGAAGCCAGGAAACGAAGAAGGGCTAACGGGGCGTGGGGAGAGATTTTTTAAGGGGGAGGAACAGTAGAGCTCATGTGGTATGAAGGCAAAATATGGAAAAATTGGAAGGCTATGGATAAAGTGGAGAGGAAGTAGGAGGGTAAGACTGACAAGAGGGTGGGAAAGGGAAAATTAACACTAAGTGGTTTTGAAAGAGTCATATGGAAACCTATTATTTTATTAGCTGTGTGTGTCTGTGTCTGTGTGTTTGTCTGTGTGTGTGTTCTGTGTGTGGGCCTCTCTGTGTGTCTCTGTGTGTGTCTGTGTGTGTGTCTGTGTGTGTGTGTCTATGTGTATTCCTGTGTGTGTGTCTGTGTGTGTCTGTGTGTGTGTATGTGTGTGAGTAAATGGGCACTGGAGAGATAGCTTAGCAATTAAGAACACACATTACTTTTGCAGAGGACCCAACACTCTCCCCTAAAACCACTTCTGACACCTTCTATCTGCCTGCAACTCCAACTCCAGGAGATCTGACACCATGTCCTAGCCTCCTCAGGGCCCCTGCACTCATGTGTACATAGCCATATACAGAAAAGAGCAACACACATATGCAAGATTAAACATAATAAAAGTAAGTCTTAAAAAGGGTTTAGAGTTGCCCTACACAGGAGAATAGTGTTCTCCAAGACACAAGAGGTTATAAAGAACCCAGTGCCATGTGTGGCTCTCTTTGATTTGTTGATCAGCGGCATGTCACAGAACTTTAAAATAATGCACGCCATTGTCATTGCTCATGGTTACTCAACAGAACTTGAAGGTACGAACCTACTTCTGAAGATAGCACACAGCTGGGGCACCAAACCTAGAGAAACCAAGCTGATATAATCTGGGAGGTTTTCATAGTGGGGAAAGGTGCTCTTCAGGCTGGTGAGGGAGAAAAATCATCAAGTCTCACCCAGATATGAACCCTGTGAACTATACTAATGACCAAGTTTGACAATGCATACTCATTGAATTGAGTGGTGTGTATATTATGGGAATAATCAGTCACTTTTTGATTGAATTTAAAGCCCACTTCATACAACAGAACTGATATGTGACCCCAAACCAGCCTGGCTGGGCAGCTTACGAGCTACAAGAAAGAACTTACTATTATTATTTTGCTAAATGGACACAGTATCAAACTACCTTCTAAATACCCATAAATGAAGGCACTTCTCAGACCTCATCAAAGAAGCCCCCCACCCCAGAAGTGGAGCACAGTTAATACAGAGACGTACAGCTGCTCAAAGTGCAGAGCTTAAGTGACTGTGAAATGCTCATCTCTAATTGTGAAATCTTTATCATGCCTTCCTTCCCAAAGGCTCAAGGAAGAGCCAGAGGTTAGGGAAGACTGTTGCTAAACCATTTTGTGGATGTAAAAGAGCCAAGATCTCAGAAACTCACAGTAGCTAAAGCCACTTATGTAAGATCTGCACAGGATAAACCACGTAAAAACTCCAGAATGGATAGGGGAGGAACTCATGGGGTCAACTCCTATATGAGGAACCCTTGACGGTTGTTCCTTTCTAGAAAGGAAGCATTTTCTTCAGTGGAGCTCCAGCTCCACTGGGTGGCCCTACATGCGTGCTTATAGGCCTCACTAATTTGATTCAATGGTTTATTTTTAAAACAGGGAAGGGATAAGAAAATGGTTAAGAGACAAGTTTTGACTGAGACTTTGGGAGGAATAGGGGGAAGTGACAGTCAATACAATCAAAATGCTTTACATAAATGTGTGAAAATCTCAATGGCTAAATAAAAATATATTCTGTATATACAAAGTAATGTTTGCTCTCTTTTCCAAAAAGCCTATTCTACAGCAAAAAAAAAAAAAACCACTTATCTTCATGATAGCTGAATTTTAAAGTATTAAAATCTGAGGAGGCCAGGCGGTGGTGGCGCACGCCTTTAATCCTAGCACTCGGGAGGCAGAGGCAGGCGGATCTTTGTGAGTTCAAGACCAGCCTGGTCTACAAGAGCTAGTTCCAGGACAGGCTCAAAGCTACAGAGAAACCCTGTCTAGAAAAACCAAAAAAAAAAAAATCTGAGGAGCCCTTAGAATCAGAACTTAGCATTGTGTTCTATCTCTTAAACGCAGGTTATCAATCTTCATTGCTTACAGTATGCCTCCAACTACTTTACTTTTTCCAAGGGTAAGGTTTTCCTCCCTCTGTGTTCCCCATCTCAGTGTACCATATTCCATTCTACCCTCAGTTTAGAACAGTGGGGGCATTGTCTATAAAGTTCTCCTTCCCAGAGTCTTATCAATCAGAAAATAGTAGGATTTTCTACTTTCACAGTGTTACCAGAGAACGCATCCCCACTCCACTGTCTTTCATCTCACTCATTTCTAGTACCTGTGCTGCAGACCTAGGAGGCTGCGAGTTTGGCCGCGCTGTGCTTTTGATGAATACGCTCTCCAGTTAGCCTGTCTTTCCTATTTTCTCGTTTCGTATTCACTCATTCCTGAATTGGCAAATATTTAGTATTTAATGTTTCAGGTTGTAGGATAGGCTGGGGTCAAAATTCGAATACACTACAACTATTCTACTACAACTAGGAATTTACACTCTCCTCATGAAGACTGTCATTGCCCCCGGACTCAAGCATCTTTACCTCCTACTCCTTCTCCATTGCATACCCATATTAAATGAATTGTGCTTCTTTTTGGAAGGGCTGACCTCTGGGCAAATTCTGCTGTAGCTGTTCTGTGTCTGTTTGTTGTTTTACAATCACTAGATTCTGAAATGGTTATAATAAAGAGCAGTCCGTTTTATAACATTTCTCCCTACAAGGCCCAGGACACAACTGATAGCAAGTAAATTTGAATTCAAAATGTAGGCATGGTGCCAAAAACCTTGCTTGCTAAAGATATCTCCAAGCAAGTTACTGGCTATGTGTGCATTCTTGGTTCCTTCTGTTTAGACTTGGTAGTTTTCATGAGTGTATATTCTTTATTTCTTCAGTTTAGACTTGCTAGTTTTCATGAGCATATGCAGAGTTCATTTTCCAATGTATGTTCCTATAACACACCTACCTCACTGTTAATTTTTAATGTTTTATAAGAAATAGTTCTATCCTCAAAAATAACATCATTTTTATAAGTATATATGACCTTTTTCCCCATAAAAAGCTTCAGGTAGGCATAGCTAATGGTTTAAACCTTGCTTTGCATTTATTTTTCTCTTTCCATAGAACTCACTGTCTCTTTGAAATTTCTGTGAACAACAAAAATGTTCCTCTTTCCATTATTGCATGTTAATGTATCATACAGCCCAATGAGGGAACATATGCTTAGCTCTCCTCTTCTTAATGCTATGGTTACTGTAAGACATATTAAGTATGATTACTTTCATCAGTCTTGAGAAATTGGGCTGCTGGTGCAATGTAGTATGGTGTTTTATATTGATTTATTCTAAGGAAATGAATCATATGGTGTCATTCACTAAGTTCTGCTTCCTCTCTTCAACTACAACTCCTTTGCCTGTATTTGACAGAAGCAGCACATGAATTCCACACTTTATTTTTAGTGGCAACAGGAACACTAAGATTACATGATCACTTGTAATTATACAGAAAAACATGTTCTAAGTCCTGAGAAAATGGAGATAATGTTAATGAAAACCAGCAGAACAGGTCAACAAGATTTAGTTAGAACTGAGATAATATTTTGCAAGTAGAACTGTGTTTCTCTAAACTCAGTGGAAAAAAGTAATGATGTAGATTTATAGATCCTAAAATAATTTTTATCTAGATGTCTATCCAAAGAGGCTTAACAAACCATTGGACAACAACTGAACTTAGTCATACAAAGTAATTTTATATAACAGTTTTGTATCCAATTGCAGTTCTAATGTAATTCATGTACAAGTATTTAGAAGGAATCAAATGTAATGTACCTTTTCTGTCTCCATCTTGCTTGAAAATTTCCCTGCGTCATTACTGCTTCTGAAACATAAATTGACCCAGTTTGTGATTTCATCAAAATTAATTTGGAAAAGCCTTATCAAAATATCAATAGTCTTTACCCTAGAACTGGTGTTGTTTTCTCTTTTCTCTCATTCGTTTCTTGTCCAATAACAGTTTCTGTAAAATATTAAATGAAAGAAACACCATTTAAATAAAGAGTTATTATTGGTTCTGCATATATGTAGGTGTGCAGGTGTATATGTATGTATTCATTAGAAGATGGAAGCATTATTAAAAGTAAACAAATTCACCTTATACCAAATAACATTCTTCTTTTATAAGCAGAAATATCCTGCAACATCTTCCGTTGCAATCAGAGCAGTTCATCAGAGCAGAAAATACCAATGTTGGAATTAATTCTGTGTTGCACCCAAATAGGATATAGGAATTAAGGATCTATAATTTATGCAGGAAAGCCATTCAGGTAAAAGGAAAGTAAGCTGGATGTCTACTGATAAGGACATGAGAGTGTTCTGTTGAACTGACTGGAGGGTACAAAGGCATCCTTCCTTTTTATGCCAGAGAATTTATTTAGCAGTTAATTTAAAGTAAAATATTTGTAGAATTCATTTTGATAGATATTGGGGATTAAAAAAATAGTGAGGCTGAATGAATCTCATGCATTTATGCATACTTAATTCAAAATATAACCCAGCATTCTTGAATTTATGCCTACTGCCTAAATGACTAGACCCCACTGTGGCCATATCAATACATGATACCATCAACTTCCAGTCCATGGGCTGCAGATTCATTGAAATAAGTCATCTGAGTGGCCTCGGCCTCTGCTTCAGCACTGATGATCTGCTGCGCCACAGCCTCCACGATGGGCATCACCATGGCAGCAGTAGAGGTGTTGCTAAGCCACATAGATAAGAAGGCAGTACTGCTCATGAACCCCAACGTCAGCCTGAAATGAGAGGGTCTTTAGTGTGGAGTTGTGCTGTCTAGCTCACGTAGCTCTCTTTATTCAACTGTAAAGGATATTGTTTACAGATTGGGAACTATGTGTTTGGTAACACAAAAGACAAAGTCTCTGTCCAGATGGGGAAATCTGAGTGTAGTTATATAGTCAGGCAGAATCAAAGTAAAACATCTAAGAGTAGAGTCATTAACCTAGATATCCCTTTAATTAAAGGTTCTAGGGGAGCATTCTTTCTAAAACCATATGAGTCATTACATTTACATCTAACTGCAAGTTGGCATATAGAAAAAATAGCTTGCAATGTTACCCTAATATTTAAGTACATTTTTATGAATAGCTACTTGTCTTTAGACACAAGTAAGATGAAAGCTCAACCAACTTCTGAGAGTCCCTTGTTTTTATTTCATCCTTTGGACCCTTCTCTGTTTGTTAGTATGTGCACCAAACAGAATCAGGAACAGGATTAATATTTATAAATCTCCGGTTTATATTCATTCACTCTTCTGGTTCAATATATAGCGGGTGGAGATAATGGTTACAATCACTCTATAAAATGAAGTTTCAGAATTTTCTATAGATTCTATTATTTATACTCTCTGGAACCTAGCATTTCTTCCTGCTGTCAGGAATTAGATTTACTACTTGTCTTCTCTTATAAATAGAGTAATTTATCCTTAAAATAACAAGTCTAAGACTTTGGGACTTAAACCATTTTTATAAATTTCAAAACAAACTTGGGGAAAAGTTTGATCTGATAGGAGACCACCCAAATCATTCAGAAGCAGATATTTCTATGAAGTATCAATTATAGAATCTTCTTTTCAAAAATGGATCCATATAAGCAATTCTATACCATGTTTCAGACTTGAGTATGGGGAATGTTTTCTATGTGTGAAACAACATAAAACATCTTAGAAATTTGTTTGAACAAGAAGTAAATCTTAATTTTAAAAATGGAAGCTTTTAATAGATATCTACATAATTATAGTTCTTCCATATTAAAAAATATTAGCAGCAGGCAAAGCTTCTGCTGGTAGAGATGCCTTAGACCAAAGAGCCATACAGTGATGTAACAGGCAAGAATCTTGCTTTACTATGCAGTATGCTATCCTCTCTCCCAGACTAATGACCGGATAGACAAGATTTTTGTGATGCTCAAGAGAAAGACACTATTCTAGTGTATGTACATAGTAAATACATTATAAAGAAATATATTTGCATACTAAATTTTCTAAGCAATGTATTTTGTCCAATGTGTCTCATATGTGTCATATATACACAGAGAAGTGTGCATGAATATACACACATAGTATTTTAGCAGAGAAATGTACTCCACAGGAGTAAACAGATAGTCTGCTATGCCCTTGAAGAAATTATGCAACAGAAGTCATTTTTTTTTCTTATTTTTCAAAAAAATGATAAGAAGAGCAAAACCACCTACGGCTTTAAAGCAAAACATTATGCAAATGATTATGACACTGAAAATGTTCCTAGCTGATGTTCGTGTTTATAACAAGAGGTAGAGTAGAACCCAAATAGCCAATTAATTTAGTGGAATAAAAAACATTCATTTCAGTGAAGAGAAATCAGTCAAATGAGTAATTTCACATATAGAAGAAAAATTTCAATTGATTGTTTCACTTTGCAACACTTGATTTGAAAAGAAAAATGTGTTCACCTTGAATTTTTTCTGCACAGATTTGTATTCTGTCAGTAATGCCTTTGTCTTTGGTTCATAACATCCTCCCTGTTGCTAAAGGATGCTCTTGGATGAGTTGTGAATGTGTAATCAGGCAAATAAACAAAGTGGGGATTGAAATCTACTCTGCAGATATCAACCTCCTCCTTTGAGGTTCAAGGCTCCTCTAATCTTTGCCTCCAAGGATGCATTAAAGGTGAGAGTTGTGGTTATTTGCTCTAGTCTCCCTGAAATTTGACCTGCGGGGAAAGAAAAGCTGTTGTTGTTTTTTTTTTCCCTTCCTACCCCTCAAGCACACTTCATATCCTTTTCATATTTTCACAGTCATCCTACTACCCAAGCCATTTTCTGCATGACTGTTTTGTGGTTTGCTCTACACAAAATGGTCTGCTTGGGATATAGTATGGATGAAGTCAACAAGGTACTCACCAGGCCGGATTCACACCCACCATCATCACCATCCTCAGAGCAATTCTCTTGTGCAAATTCCATTTTTCTATTGACGTTGCTAAACAGATGACTCCAACTAACAGCAGGTGAAAATCTTTGAAATAAGAAGAGGCCACCTGAAATTGCAATTAAACCCACGATTACGTATCTTGATTGAGAGAATGATGTACAAGGACATTCATAGGTTATCACTCTTAATTGTGACCTTCAACTGTCTAATTTTCTATTGAGTCAAAGAACACATAAATGTGTTTGTTTGACTACAAATTTAAATATGATCTATGGTTTTATTCAGAAATATAACTATTTATAAGCATGCAGGGAAATATGCATACAAAGGACACTAGATTTTTAAATATGAGTCACTTCATATAAGTGGTCATATGCTATAATTTCTCCATCTATGAACTGACGTTACTTTTAAAATGTTCTGTGGTGGAGTGCCAATGACTTAAATGTCGGAAAATTCCACATCAACCCCACCTGGCGTGGTGCAGCCCCAATGGTGGCCAGGTCCCAAAGAGGAGATAAGAAGCTGACAAGGGATGGATGAGCCAGGCATGATGGTTGAGAGAATCTTACAGCCTGACTAAATTGTGGCCAGAGTGCTTCTTTATTTATACAGAACTCAGCAAGCAGGAATAGATCCAAGTTGTTCCAAAGCATAGATCATATCATTTTTGTTTCCGGACATGTATTTAACTTACTCTTAAACACCTGGGGTCATAAATTTAGTTGTCATTAATAAGCTGTGACAGAACACAGTTATCTTTTACAATCATTTTTACTTATCAACCCCATAAACCAATTTTTAAGAATCTAAAGGCATGCTGGGTAGTGGTGGCGCACGCCTTTAATCCCAGAACTTGGGAGGCAGAGGCAGGCGGATCTCTGTGAGTCCGAGGCCAGCCTGGTCTACAAGAGCTAGTTCCAGGACAGGCTCTAAAACTACAGTGAAACCCTGTCTCGGAAAACCAAAAAGAAAAGAATCTAGAGGCATACGACAGTCTGTTCCCAGACTGACCGTCTTTTGTGACTTCAAAGACGTTAGACCAAAAGAAAATCTTCAAGCCAGCCCAGGGAGATGGCCATGTCCCAAACAGTGTATTAGTAACTCTTAATGGTCAAAGTGCCCAAGAAAAAATCACCAGGCCAAAGGTGATTCAGTTATTACTCAGTTTCTCTCAAAATATAATGTTTTGCATTTTATGTCTTTACTGAATTTATTTATTATGTCTAATCCTGGCACTATTTTTTTGTTTTTGTTTTTCGAGACAGGGTTTTTCTGGATTTTTGGAGTCTGTCCTGAAACTAGCTTTAGTAGACCAGGCTGGCCTCAAACTTACCTGCCTCTGCCTTTCTGAGTGCTGGGATTAAAGGCGTGCACCACCACCACCCAGCCAATGTGGAGCCCAGGCTGGTCTCAAACTCGTAATCTTCCTGCCTCTGTCTCCTTCAGCAAATCTTACCAGCGTGTGCCACCACAACCGGCCCTGGCACTATTTTGTTCCTTGGTTGTAAGACACCATAATGGCTCTGCATGAGCTAACTTTTCTAAGAAAGGGAGGTCCTGACACCTCATTCTTTTGTCATCTTTCTTCATCATTCTTTGTCCATAAATATATGCCCCTGTGTAAAGCGGAGGTAACCATAGCTAATCTAACTTTGTTGCTGTTTATGTCAAGTAATTGCCTTAACGTATAGTAGGAAGAGGTTTATAATCTGATCTGTGGCCAACTTATTTACTGCCGGGCGGTGGTGGCGCACGCCTTTAATCCCAGCACTTGGGAGGCAGAGGCAGGCGGATCTTTGTGAGTTCGAGGCCAGCCTGGTCTACAGAGCTAGTTCCAGGATAGGCTCCAAAGCTACAGAGAAACCCTGTCTCAAAAAACCAAAATATAAATAAACAAACAAATAAATAAATAATAAAAATCCTTACCTAAAGGCCATCATTTTAAACCACTTTAACGTAATATCACTCAGAGAGAAACAGTGTCCAGACACTTTGAGCAACCATTTGCCAGAATAATTTAAAAAAAATCCCAATATGTTAAATGCAAATCTCCCCACTCCATGAGAATTGTGTTCAATCAAGTTAAAATCTCAACTCTTAACATACTAGAGTTTCCCCCACAGGCCTTTATAAAGCCTTTAAATGATAAATTATCTTCTTTTTCAAAAAATGGCCTAGCATACTGCCCATTTTCAGAATTTCTTTACTTTTAACAAATTCACTTGAAACTGATATTTAGAATACTGATGCTAGAAAATGCTTTATAAAATCAAATCACAAACTGTGATGAAAGGAGGGGACTGGCCAAGAAAATATCCTCACAAACGCCTGGCAATAGAGAAGGGGAGGGATAGACCCAAACTATTCTAATGCCATGGAAGACAAAGTGAAAAGAAAATGAATTCAGGTGGTGATTTTTGCTATTTTGAATCATATATTCATTTATAACTGACCTGACTTCAGTAAAATAAAAAAGCTGATACTATCCCTTGAAACTGGAAGTAGACAAGCAGAAACCTGTACAATTTTTGTAAAACAATGATGTCTTAAATGTGTTCTAAGTGTATGTTATTTATTTTTGGTAGCAATTGGGTAATAAATATAATATTATTTTGTTTATTGCTTGCAACCTTAAAAATGTATCTGCCATCCATCTTAAAATGTTAAAGAAACAGAGGGTGTGCAGTCTTTGTCTGGCCGCATGAATGCAAAGAAAGTGGGTTAAACGAATTAAGTCGAGCACAAGGAGACAAGATATGTGAGTTTTCATAGGTGGAAACTGAGAGAGAATGCTGGCCAGTAGAAGTTACACTGGCGAGTGGAAAGAAGGAAGGTTAGAGGACGGCTACCAAGAACTATTAGAATAGAGGTCTACACTCAAATAGTCTAAAGCACAATAGGTTAACTAGAGTTCAACAATTGATTACATCTTTTTATAAAAACCTAGAAGAGAAGAATTCAAAGTTTCACCACATAAAGAAATGACGGCCATTGGAGGAGCTGGAGAAGCTCTCCTCTGAGACAAAAGGAAGGTGATGGCTGATGGGTTCTTCCCCATGCGAATTTCTTCAGTGGTGAAACATCTGGGATTTAAGGAGGTCCTGCAATCTTTCTGACCCATCCTGCTTCTTTTCTTTACCGTACCTTGCAACTGCTTTCTGAATGCCTGCTCCCTGTCTTACCCCCGATACCATGGGTCCTGTGGCTTCAGAAACTTGATGTTTTTAGATCATCATATGTCCTGACACAAAGTAGAAACTCAGGAAATAGTATTAAATAAATTAAGAAGGAAATGAAGGACATTATTTCTATGCTCCTACCCTTTCATACGAGTTTATTCTGTTCTAAACCTTCTAGCCACCTAACTCTATGCCATTACTTGGCAATAACTGTTTTAGTATATCGATTTTTCTAATGTGTCTATCCACGTGAACAACCTTTTTCCTCGCTCTTTGAGAAACATTTTTTTTGCCTACTTTGAAATGTTTTCAATCTGTTCTCACAATTACATTTACTCTGGAAAGTTTCATGTGTGCTCTTACTGTTTCATATATCTAATGGAAAATTCTAGAGATATAATTCCTATCTCTGCATGACCAATATACATGCTATCTAATTTAGTAGAAATCAACTTCATACTTGCTGAAAGAGTAGTGAGTACAAACCTATGCTCTTTGTATCCTGATAGAGAAGTCCAGGCTCCAGAATACGAAACCAATGGACACTTTCATTTCCACAAACATCTAAAAGCACAATAACTCAAAATGATACCCATTTTCTCAACCCAAATATCCTACAATGTCTTCCTCTTATTCCCCGTCACAGGAAGAATGAAACGGCGTCTAGTCTGTTGCCTAAGTCAAATTCCAGAGTTTTCTGTGATCCCCTTTTTATTTCTGATGTATGTATCCTGTTGCTTTTATATTTTCTATATTTATAAATGCATTGAGTCTTCTCTAGGCACAAATAATTACCTTAATTAAGGTCACCACCTTTCTTTTTATAACCCACCCTAAACCACCATTACTCACTTTTCTACAGTGTGAATCTAGTCACATTATTGACCTTTCTGTGCCCTTTCAGTTCATTCTGTGGTATCTGAGACCAAATCCTTTATTCTCCTCTTGTCATACCTAACTGGTCTAACTTGAGTCTCACCTCATCTCCCCAGTTCAATCTTTGACCGCCTCATCTGCTTTCTGGGTATAGAGTTCCCCAAACACAAAAATAATATGGTATTTGCTTCCAATTTAAGATGGAATAGCCTTTCTGCATTTTTTACAAACTCCTAATTTTCTTTCATGAATTAAAACTGACAGTAAATCTCCAAAGATTCTTTCTCTGGGACCCAAAGTTGGACTGCATGATATTTCTCCATGTTACTAGAAAAATCAGTGCCTATTATATTGATTTTTTGCTTAACCTCCCCTTTACTAGAACAGATAATTTTGAGATAGAATGAATTATATTGATCAGGTAATTTTGAACTTAGTATGTACATAGCACATATAGTTTATGTTTAACAGATTTTTTAATTACCAAGTCCCTAGATTCAAGAATCTTGTAAGTTATTAAATGAAAAGAAACAAGTTAGCAGAGAAGGCACGACAGTGTCAGGGGTATATGTGGAATACTTCTTCAAGGCATAATTAACTTTCAGAGTAAGTGACTGCTTTTTTTCCAGAAATATGAGAAGTCATCCTGCAAGACCTGATACTCGAATTTTGAAAGATACTCTAACCTCTTTTTGAGTTTGGCTTACAGAAATAATTCCGTGACTGCTATGGCATAATACTGTTGTTTCCAAAACTGTATTTATTAGACTGTAAAATGAACATAATATTAGCTCTACTTTCTTATAAAAGAAGATAGCATGAGCTCTTTGCTCTTTTACCGCAAGTGAAACATCAAGGCAACATCTACAGGGCAGAATGTTAAGACTTACAGACACCAAATCTATTGATATTTTTGCTTTGTGTGTGTGTGTGTGTGTGTGTGTGTATGTGTGTGTGTGTGTGTGTGTGTAAAGCCTATGAAAGCTGGAAGAGGATGCTGGATCTGCTAGAGCAGGATTTACAAAATACTCTACTGGTATTTTGATCTTGTAGTTTTCAGCCTTCAGAACCATGAACGCTTAAATTTCAATTGTTTGTAAGTTCCCAGATAAGAGACTATTATTATTTTGTTTTAGACCAAATGAATAATTTGTAAATTTAAAATTATATTCTGCTCAGAGTTACATAATAAAATCTCACACTATCTTTCTTTATCCATACCAGTGTGTCATTCTACCTAATCTCTCGTGTATTGCACGTGGTATACAACCTCTAAGTTAGTCATTAGTAACCTTTTTGGTTATCGGCTTGATAACTATGGTACCAAAGTACTTATGTTAAGCAATTCTTATATTAATTACTAATGGATCTCAAGCAAAAGAAGGCAGCAGGACATAAAATACAAAAGGCCAGATTAACTCTGGAACTACATGAGAGCACTGAAGGTCACATGAGCACTGAAGGTCACATGAGAAAAATTCATAGTCCATATGGGGTTCAGTACTGCCAAGTTTGGGGGCAATTTCTGGGCATCTTAGAATATATCCCCTGAAAATGAGGGGCACAATACTTCATTAATAAGTGATTAAACACCAGAATAAGTTCAGGATTATAAAATATTCTTTTTATAGTTATGAGGGGACCCTGAGAAGGGTCTGTATGTAGCCCTGGCTATCCTGGCATTCTGTGTGTATACCAGTCTGACCTCAAACTCACCATTATCCACCTGGCTCTGCCTCTGGAGTGCAGGTATTAACTGTATGCATCACCGTGTCCAGCAAGATATTCTTGTAACCTATTTAGTCTTTTGAGGGACTATCATGTTTTTTAAAAGGATAGATAGTTAATTTTCTAGATTTTTGGCATTATAATTATACAATTATTCAACTTTGTTGGTGACATGCAAGAGCCAAAGATAATATACAAATAAATGGCCAACGTTGTTTTCAAACTTCAAGTTTGAAAATTAGGTACCAAGATGGATCTTCCCTCAGGTGTATGGATTACCAATCCTTTACCAGCAAAGTATGGTCTAATTTGTATACAAATTTAGAGATTAAACTTAAAAGAAGGAGGTCCATATTTTTTGCTTAATAATGTAGATTATATATTCTAGTTTTTCATTAGGATCGGATAGATTTAAGGAAGACCATTGTGTACAGATTATTGGTCCAGGAAATAATAGTAAAAAATTGCTCTGAAGGAATCAGGATGTGGTTCATCTGGTAGAGCACTTTCCTAGCATACACAGATCCCTGGGAATACACAAAGTCCTGGGTTTTAATATCAGCATCAAATAAACCATAGCCTGGTGCATGCCTATAATCTCAGACTTGCACTCAGAAGGTAGAAGTAGGAGAATAAAAAAATAAAGGTTCAGGTCATCCTTGGCTATATATTAAATGCTGAAGCCAGCATTGGATACATGAGTTGGATAGATAGATAGATAGATAGATAGATAGATAGATAGATAGATAGATAGATAAATGAAGGAAGTGCTGGTGCTTTAGAAATGACACTGATAAATATAATTATTTAGCAAGAAAAATGGATATGTCAAGTAAAATTCATGAGATTTAAAGTCTACTTACAAGATCAAGATAGCTGCATTCCTGCCCACAAATAGGATTTCAACTAAAAATATGGAATTTTTCAATCAGAACACCTGGGTTCCTGCCTAAGCATATAATTTATCAGCTGAGCAACCCTTGCACAAATCAATAAAAAATCGTAAAAAGTAGTTCTTCACATTGACTGTGAGCTAAATAAGAACGGTTCTTAAAAATGTGCTTTGTTGGTTAAAATTAATAAGAATATATATTTCATCTTAAAGTACTTATTTCTGCTGTTTTCTAAATGCAATGATGAAATTTCTGGTCTTCATATTAACTGGCTTAGCAGCAAATTTGACAGCCTGGTCACTGCTTCATCCTTGAAGCATTTCCTCCACTTGGAGCCTTTCTGGTTTCCCTTTTATCTCAGTAGCCTTTTCCTCTGGTCTCCTGGCCCAGTTTCTTCTCTTCTCATTAGCCATTTTTTGTTCTCTTTGGCTTTGTTAGAGACAGGCTTATCCTATTTATTTTAAAATGATCTTGAACTCACAAGTTAGCTTAGGCTGGCCTCAGAGTATTTAGATTCTAGGTTTAAGTTACCATCCATACCCAGATTCACCAACCTCTAGAAGTAACAGTATCCAAGACTCTACTTCAATTTTCTGTTCTTGTGCCCCTACATGATCTCATGTCAGAGACTTTAAAAAACATCTACTTGCAGATGACTGTCAGACAACTAATAACTCCCGATGAGCCCATATCTCATGAGCACTGAACTTCTGAGCTGTATCCACATTCATTCTCAACATCTTCACTTAGGCATTTCGCATGTAACCATCCAGCACTGAATCCCATATTTCAGTCCTTCTCCACAGCCAACCTGCTTCTCCCATAATGATTCCACTGTCATGGGATGCACTTCCATTTCTCTACTTGACAGACCAAAAACCCAGGAGGTATCTTTGAATCTCTTCTTTCAATGGTATGTTATATCTAAAAAGTAGAGGAAGTCAGTTGTCTTTTCTTTCAAATTTCATTAACAAGATATCCAATGTGTATGTGTGTCACAGCTTTGTTCTGAGCTACCATGGTCTCCACCTCACTTGCAGTAGCTTGCCTGTCTCCTTTCTGCTTAGTTTCTCAATAGAATAGCTCAAATTATTCTTTGAAAATTATTGTCAGGTTAGAAATGTTACTCTATTTTGCTCAAAATTTTCCATTAAGTTTCTACTTCCTCAATTGGTAAAAGCTTACAGTGACCTTATTTGACCATGGGCAGCCCAAATCTTACCATTTTGCCTCCCTGACCTCATAGTTCATATTACACTTATTTCTTTTACTACAGTATACTGGCCTGACTTGAGGCCTTTGTACTGGGTGTTTCTCCCTTCAGTGGGCATTTATCAATACGCAAATGGATAACTTCCTTATCTCCAATAAAGCTTTAATCAGATATATAGGTTGTTCTACCTTGACAACAAATTCCTGTTAGATTAAACAATGCTATCTAAAATTGCTACTCCTTCTGATCTTCACTAACTTTTATCCATATTATCAATGCATTTCATGTGTGTGTGTGTGTGTGTGTGTGTGTGTGTGCATGATGTATCCATGTGTGTGTACCTGTGTGTGCAGGTGCCTGTACTTAAACCTGCATATATAGAGTCAAGAAGAGGATATCTGTATATTTATCATGCTCTAACTTATTTTATGAGACAGGTTCTCTCACTGAATTTTTGGCTCAGAAATTGTGTAGATTGGCTTCCTACCATGTACCTCCTATCTCCTACCTCCCTGGAGTTGACATTATAGGCTTATGCTGCCGCATCTGGCTTTTTGTGTGGGTGCTGGGCTCCAAACTTATATCCTTGAGTTTGCAGAGCAAGCACATTGAACATTAAGGCCCTATCAATTACATTTCCAGCAAACCCTTCAACTCATCAATTTATCAAATATATTTTATACTCTTTCCATTCCCCTAAAAATAGGTAATTTTTCTCTAATTTTATTCATAAAAATTTCCCCAAGTTTTATTTATTAATGTTTTCCAAGTGTCTGGCAGGCTCTACCACATAAATATTTATTGAATGACTGAGTAAATACGAGACATAAAATCTATATATGCATAGATTTTTCTAATGTGTTTCATTTATAAACATATTTTCAACAATAGCAATACTAATATCTGTTATAGAAGATCAAATTTATCACACACAACTATTTAGATATTTCGATGTAATTCAAACAGTATAAAAATTTAATAGTTGTTGGTAGTTTTCAATTGCAGTAATATGCATAGCAAGGTTCAGATAGCCAGCAATGGCCTTAAATGTAAGACTGTAACTATGGTGGCCAGTAAAAGACATTTTTAGGACTTTCCAGTTGAATGAAGATCTTCATCTACTCAATGATAGATTTGATATTTGAAACTCCTAATATGGGGCACAGTGACAGGTAGCATTCTCAAAACTGTTGATATGAAAACTCATAGGTGTTATATCAGCATTTGAAAATTATTTTACATATTTTATTTGATTATACAACTTATCGCTTCATGTTTCACTTACAGATGATAAAAAGGAATAATTAAGATACATAAAGATCATACACATATGTAGAATAAATATCAACTACTTAACTCACACCTTTTTAACTAAATTTGTAACTGTGTCCATACAAGATCTGGATGTATTTCAAGTCAGACATTTACTGTTCAAAGGTTAATTTTCCTTTCTGGAAAAAGGATCACAAGATGAATATTTAACATTGGTATGGATGTTGATTTACTGATACAAATTTAAGGTCAATGTTGTTATATGTATTTTCTACTCTTATTTAAGGTATTATGTTTATACAGCTCATTTAAAAAGCAATGTATAATTTAAAATTATGGATTAACAGATAGTCATCTATAAGAGTCAAACTTGTAGTCAGGTAGGTTTTCTAGATAGACAGATATATATTTTAGTTAGACAGAAAATCTTCAACACTTCAAAGACCTTCAGAATATGACATTTAAAAGATTTCAAGAACTTGAGACTTTTCTAGACAGTGAGACATGTCTGTTTCTGGCAGCACCAATTATTTCAAGAGTTTGATGAGGATTAAAGTGGCTCCCTATGGAGTTTGCTAGTCATTTTTGCAAGGAACTGTTCTTGCCTGAACTGCTTGATAATATGCTATATGAACTGGACATGCAGAACCCACAAAAAGCTGACTATTGAACTTGCCTAAAGAAAGTGAGATAGTCATTCAGGATTCCTGCTTCATGAAAGAGTCTGCCAGACATTCTGCAGGACACAGAAGAAAGTGACTGACAAACTGCCAATAGAGGCGAAACAGTCTTCTTGTTTCATGGAGAAAAGTCTGATGGATACTATGGGCCTGTAGGTTGAAGATGGATGCCCGCAACATTACAGAAGAACTTTAGATGACTGTCCAGGCAGCAAAATGTCTCCGTCAATTCTAGAGTTTTGAAGTTGCTTACAATGCATTTCCTGTTTATTTAGGTAATAGTATATCTTTCTGGGGTCTTTGATGGAGTTAAAGACAGATAGTTATAGTTTTCCTTAGTTATGATAAAAGACAAATTAGATATAAAACTGTAGACTGACAAAAATATTGTAACTGTAATTCTTTCTTGATACCTGTTTTGTTACATGTCATTATACTAAGTTAAATTTTAAACTTTTCTTTTTATTTACACAGAAAAGGGAAGGTGAGGTGGGATTCCCCTGTGTGTGCTGTGAACCATTGGTTAATAAAGAAGCTTCTTTGGCCTATGGTAGGGCAGAATTGATTTAGGCAGCAAAGCTAAATGAATGCAGGGAGAAAGAAGGCAGAGTCAGAAAGATGCCATATGGCTGCCGAAGGAGAAGGATGCCAGAAACTTACCAGTAAGCCACAACCTTGTGACAATACACAGATTAATATAAATGGGTTAATTTAAGATGTAAGAGCTAGGTAGGAATATGCCTGAGTCATTGGCCAAACAGTGCTGTAATTAATATAGCTTTGTGTGATATTTGGGTCTGGGTGGCCAGAAACCAAAACTACAGTTGCCATTTATATATCACCACTAAAAGTCCTAAGGGCTTTGACTTCCTGTAAGCTCCAATTCCACTCACTAGGCAAAGGGACTCAAAGGAGTCTTGTACTGTATGCATTTCAAAAGACTGAAACACATCAGACCAGAATATAAATAGTTCATTTATTTGCCTTTGAAACGCTCCAGCTGTTTCTAAAAAATGGTCTGTTTTTGTCAGTCTACTAGCTACATTAACTATTTATTGAGTACTTACTTTGCAGCAGATTTAATGTTTACCGTAGTTAGTATTGTCAATTTGATGAGACCTAGCTTCATCTGGTATACAAGCCTTTGGAGATTCCAATAAGGAATTTTCTAGATTAGGTGAGCCCCTAGGCATACGTGAGATGGATTATCTAGATTGAGCTAGTGGAGGCAGAAAGACTTGACCACTCTATGGACTTCAACCCTGGACGGAATATAAAGGAGAAATTGTGCTGAACACTAGCATTCATTGCTCCCTATTTCCTGACTACAGACATATTACCAGCTATGTCAAATTCCTGCTGTCAACATTTCCCCAGAATGATTGACTCTACACCCAAACTGTGAGCCAAAGCACATTAATCCTTCCTTAATTTGCTCATGCCAGGATTCTTTACCACCGCAACAGGAAACATAGATAATTAATTAACTGGTCTAATTTTCAGTAATGTTGACAAACTAGAGTTAGTTCTGGGATGAGAAAAGAAGATAGGACGGGGCCGGGCGGTGGTGGCGCATGCCTTTAATCCCAGCACTCGGGAGGCAGAGGCAGGCGGATCTCTGTGAGTTCGAGACCAGCCTGGTCTACAAGAGGACAGGCTCCAAAGCCACAGGGAAACCCTGTCTTGAAAAACCAAAAAAAAAGGAAGATAGGACAGTAGCAGTGATAGCGTTGGAGGTATTAGGTTTGAAGAGAGGAGTTATGGTCTAGAGATCATAAAGACTGGAGGCAGGGATTATATTAATTGTAAAATCCAAGAAATGCTGGGTGCAAAAGAAAGATGATTTGTATTTGCAGAACAGTTGTAAGGTAAAAGTTGCATGGCTCAATATAATTGAACATCAGACTTGGTTTAAATAATACTGAATTTCTTGAAATCAAAATTGCCCCCTCTGTGAGTTACTGAAAACCTACAATCAAAAAGACATGGAGTACTGTCATTTTTAGGACATAAATGAAGGAGATGTCTCCCTAGGTGAAAGTTGTCCCAGATCTCTTTCCACCTCTCAGACTCTAGGGTTGGTGATGATGTCACCTTTAAGAATAAAATTGATTTCTGAACATGTACTGCCAGTCACAGTAGTACAACAACCATTATCTCCCACATCATGTTTTCTGTGTATGGTTGGTCTTACCCACCCTTCATCATGTTAGACCATTTAAGAAACTTAGATTTGGGGTGTCAGATTCCTCAGAAGCTGAATCTCAGCCTAGAAGTAAGAGGAATTGTAGGAGAACCCTTGCCACACTCACATCTGAATCAATCATAATGAGAAAGAAGGGAAGCAAAGTCAGGATGAATGTAGAAACCCAGTATGAAAAGAGGAACAAGCGGAGTCATAAGTACAAAATGATTTTGGATCCAACATGGGGGAGAACAATGTGAAAATGAAGTAGGAACAACTTGTCTCATATGAAGAAGTTAACGAAGACTGTCCACATGAAAGACGTGTGAGTATCCAGACAATAGCATTGTACCAAAGCAGAAGATGGAAGAAAAGGTGGATGCTACTGACTGGGTTGAACTTGAACTCCTTCCAATGAATGTTGGTACTCTAATTTAGGCAACTGTCTGCTGCCTAAAGACTATATGGAGATAAGAGCTTTGCTTTCAGAGTGCTTTGTATATTTAAGGGAAAACTGAATCTATTTCCTTTAGAGGGACACCTTTAGACTACATAAAGAAAAAAAATAGCTCTCAGCATGAATAAACTCCTCCTAGCAAGAACAAAATAGAGATACACATGAAAGTTAATTTGGCTTTATCTTCTGAAATACCAGGTTTCCGGAAGAAGACAGGGAGGGTTTTTCTTCATTAACAGCAGAAAGTGTTTCCTGCATTTTTGTGTGTGCTGTCAGTTCAAATTCTGAGGACTAGTCTGAGACTATTAAGGATGTAAATGGATGTCCCTTTTTGTTGGGAAGAAGGCACAAGATAGAAGTGTCAGCAAGAGAAGATGGGCACAGTTTCTTGTACAGACACATATGACTCAAGTTCTGACCTGTTTGCCCCCAAAAGTAGACAAGCAAGCAGAATCTCAGAGAGGGAGCACTTAGATAATTTGGGGGCACTTATGAAGAGCCCTTACCTCAGGATCATGGCTTCTTTTTAAGGCAATATTTCTCAAACGATGTCACCAAACACAATAAGCAATCAAATTCTGATGATATTTGAAGGAGAACTTACATGTGTGGAAGACATGATCCCAAACATGGGAAACATTAAGCCAGGCAGTAGAGCTGTGACTGACAGGGGTAAGGCTTCTGTGACCCAAAAGATGGCAACAACAAAGAGGACGTAGGCACATTCTGCTTCCTGCAAAGAATCAAGACAAGACATCGGGTGAAAAACGAAATGAGCCCCCCAGAAATCACCCTTCACATAATGAGCACATTTGCTGGATGCAGCTGAGAGAAGGAGGGGCTATGAAAATGTCTCTGTTGTTTAGTTACCACCAGATAGTTGTTTTTAAGGGTTTTTGAGCAGAAGTTAATAAACATGGAAACTGGAAACCTGGAAATTTTTCAAATTTTTTCATATTTCCTGTAAGATTTCCCTCTGAACAGAATATCTTAGAATCAATTTTCTGTGTTCAAATTAATTGGTGCACATAGATGTCTGTCTTCGCTCTCATTTGGCATCTCAAATGTACTCCGAGTGTTGTTGGGATGCAGAACTAGGCAGGCTGGAGACGTTTCCTCGTGATATACCTTTCCTTTAACTGTGTTACTTTTCTCTTTTAGCTGCGTGTCTTTGGATGGGAACTGCATTCATATTTTCTAACCAAACGTGGGAAATCAACCTAGAAGAAAAGACTTCCTGGAGTGTATCTCAGAGCAAGCACAGTGATGAGATTGGTGGCTCAGATGAACCTGGATCCAGCTTGGAAGCGCGTGAACCTGGGGGGTGCAGGTTCACATGCTTAGGAAAAACTGGCTTTTTGAGGAAGGCAGCTGAGTTGCTGCGGACAGCACAAGGGGGCTCAAAGGGAATCTTAATCTTAATGAAATCTGTTGCTGCTTAGCTGGAACCTAGGTTTCTGTCTTAGGGCACTTAAAGGAAGTGGTGGGATTTACAACCATTGTAACCTGTATAATTTGGTATGAAATCACCAGAAATGTGCCAAACAATCAATAAATGTTGTCATCCCCTGCATTGCTGCTCCTTGTTCTTGCAGTGTTTGCTGTCTGAGAACTCTGGGTTGCATTGGAAATTTACCGAGAGAGACTATGTGCTAGGGTTTTGATGAGGTCTTTTCTTTTCGGTCTGTACAATATGCAGCTTCCCTCGCTATGATTCACCAGCATCAAGCTGAATCCTCTGGGCTGGGCATTGGCTCCCCAGCATCCTTTCTCTTTCAGTGAATCTAAGAGAGTCTTAATAAGCCCAGACTCTGCCACATCTTCATTGTGTTATCTTTTTAAAGGAAAAAGAATAAAGGTGTTTTGATGTTGACAGTTTTCACAGAGTCTGCCCCTGTAGTCTTGACAAACAATAAAACAGCAAAATACAGCAGAGCCTTGACTGAATCCTTCTAAACAGCTCTAGAGAGAATCTGTAGGCACTAGTTTCGTTTAAAATGCCAGTGTGTAGGGACGACTGTGTATTTTGTTTTAACGATAACGCATAGATGGCCCCAAAACTTTTCCTTACAACCTTCTGCTTTCTGCCGTACTTACAAGACGACAACATGGACCCCTTGGCTATCATATGCTCCTGAGTTATGACCGAGCAGTCTCCTAGTGCTGTTTACTGTTCTTACACTAAGCCTCAGATCTGCCCCTCTGCCTCCACCCGAGTCCATTAGAGACAAGCTTGTTCCAAGACCAGACCATCTTCTAAGAACACAGCTTGATTTCTTCATTCTCTTTCATAAAGCTAAGATTAAAGGCCCGTACACCCTGAAAACACTCTACAGCACCCACATGTCGCAGTCTGCACCAGAAAAATAAAAGAAAAAGCCAAATGAGGCTGGTGAGTTCTGGTCACCTCCTCTAACCTCTGCCATGGGCTTGAAATTTTTCCCCAACAGTCCTAATCTACTCAGATGGGACGGCTTTGGTAACAGAACAACCAGCAAAATTTTACTTGCTGAATGGTTACATTTCCTGAGAGATTTTCATATTTTAACCAATGCAGCTGTGACTTCATCAAGTAAGCACCTTTCAGTTGCTGTATTTTTAAAAATTCAGAATTTTCAACTTGTGTTCAAGCATCTTTCCTTTACAACCAGACTTATCCCCATTTTTCTTGACTTCAATTCTTTATCTGCAAAGACATTTGTTGAGCCAGACATGGTGGCACATACCCTTAGTCCCAGCTTTTGGGAAACTAAGGAAGAATACCACAAGAGTGAGACTAGTCTGGTCTACACAGCAAGACGGTCTCAAAACAGACAGTCTCCTTTTGAGACACTCTTGATGTATGGATCCGATCCCTGCCTCTCACTTTGTCTCAGACTCTAACTCACAGCATTTCTGTTTCTCCAGGTTGTCTCTCAGCAAGCCTCGGGACCTCCCAAAAGGCTGTTTGGTACCCACTTCTGCTCAAATTTGGGACTCTTTACCTTATTAAAGATCTGAAGTAGTTGAAATTCTAACAAGCAAATTCAGTTTGTTTGACTGACAATACTCGATCAACTATTTACATATGTGAAAATCTGTATATATGTAAAAGTTAGACTCAGGATTTATAAATCAGTAGATTCCATGCTAAAATACAGTGAATTTATGTTTTTAACAAGTGAGAGACTGGGTAACATTAATATCTTGATGTGACATGGCAACAGTTCTCCCAAAGAGAACTAAACAAAGAGAACTTATCCCTTAGGGAATGACAGCTGCTTTCTCCCTCTGCATAACTCTGCTCCAGGCCCTGCTCACCTGCTTAGTTAGCATTTGAATCAACATCTAATTGCAAACCCTTCCCTCCTCTTCTGACTTTCCTCCTTGTGTCCTTATTCCCGAGTTTTTATATTTACTCATTGACTTTCTCTGCTTATATCCCATATAGTCCATGGACCAACCAGCAATTTGGATAATGGATTGTTTGATCACTGAATCATGGATCACCTGGGAACTTGCAAGAAATGTAGGATGCCGGCCTGTTCCTGGATATACTGAAACAAGACCATCATTTCCAAAGTAACCAAGTGATTTTTGTTGTTGTTGTTTAGGGTAAAGATTGAAAAGCTATTGAGTATATGATCACTTAGTCTTTTCTTCCTATATTTACCCCTTGCTCCAGAATCCTGTTTGCAGGGACTATCCTACTGCCAGGTAAAATCCCCGGATTTTAAGCTATTTGGAAAGTCTGACAATCCTGCAATGTGCCCTTCAAAATCCTATCTCCTTCATGGAGTTTCCCCAACATTTGAACATCAGTTTTTCCATGTGAGTAATTCACAGATAATTATGCAATGTTTCTTTTGTCTCTGTTCGATAAGTTGCCATAATTTGTAGAAATTTTCCATGCCTGAATGAAATTGAAATTTTAGACAAGGAGGGGACACACAGAGTCACCCTTGTCCAGGTAGAGTGAGGGAATTATTTTCCCCACCTCAAGCCCACCCAGCGAAGTCTTTTTGGTGTTGTTATATAAACTGCAATCATGGCAAGCGTACATTGTAACTCAAATTTTGTTCCAGAGTTAGACAAGCCATTTAGTATTATAAATACTTGATCAGAGAGACAGAAACCAGAGTAGTGGCTATTTTTATCTTGTTTATATATTATGACAGAAAACACAGGAAGAAAAGAGCTATTGGTCTTGGAGTTATGACAATCACAGACATTGCAAAATGTCTTCAAAATTCATGGTGCCTTTTTCAAAATGCCATATGTGAAATGAGCAAAATGAAGGCAGAACAGGAAAGAAAAGAAGAAGGGGAGGAAGAAAAAAGAAGACAAAAAATACTCATGAACTTCCTCAGGACTAAAAATGCCACTTAGTTGTTCAACAGTCTCTAGATGCCCTATTTTCCCTAAAAATATATATCGTTTATCTCTGAAAATAAGATACTCATTCAGGGAGAGGAGACTTTATATACTCATCAGACATTCCGTTAGATCACACGGAGATGATGCCCTGTCCCGTAGCCTAGGATGCTTGCCTGTGCACCTCTCCTGCCCACTCCTGGCTGCCTCTACTTTTTCCTACCACAGGAAGGTTCTCTCCCACTAAGGGTGATGGAAGTGTTATGGGAAGGCACTGTTCCTTTACAGTAAAAACATCACAGTGCTAAAGCTTTGGAGCAATCTGTTTTCAGAGAGTCTTCAAATTTCTAAAATATTTAGGACAGTTAAAAATTATATAACAGATAAAGTTGTTTATCATCTTGAACAAGTATGGACTTTGTCACATTTACTTAGTTCTTTAAAATGTAAAACACTTCTGTGAAAACTAGTCAGTGTCACTCCTTTGTATTCTTCCCTGTTCTTATCCCCCAGATTTGTCCCTGTCTGGCATGAGGTTTGTCACTTTCCATCAGTGTTTTTGTGATTTTTGTTATATAGAGATCATTAATATTTCCTTCTGCTCCTCCTCCTCCTCTTCATCTTCTTTGGTTTTCAAAGGTTCTGGCTGTCCTGGAACTTGCTTTGTAGACCAGACCAACATTGAGCTCACATAGATCCTATGCCTCTGTACCCCAAGTGCTGGTCTTAAAGGTATGTACCACTACCCTGCAAGACCGTTAACATTTTAATAACTATGTTTTCTCTTCTTTGTGTGTGGTGTCTGTATTTGTGCAGGTTTGTGTATGGGTATACTGCCTGTGCAGACAGGTGTAGGGTCAAAGGTTCATGTTAGAATGTCTTTCTTAACTACTTCGCTTCTCTATTTTTTTGACAGTCTCTTAGTGAACCCAGAACTCGAAATTTTGGTTAACCTGGCTGGCCAGTGAGCCATGGCATCCTCCTGTCTCCACCTCCCAGCACAGGGATTACAGAAACACACCACCACACCTGACTTTCACATGAGTGCTGGAGACCCAAACATAGATACTCACACTTGTGCAGTGAACATTATACCTACTGTGCCATCTCTCCAGCCCCAACATGCACTTTTAAAATTAAAAAATGCTTTATCTGTGTATCATTTTGACTTTTTTTATTCAGCATTTTACATTGCAAAGGCATATATGCTAACATACATATAACTATTCTTAAGTTCTTTTTAAGTAGATCAAATTTTCCTGTTAAAGAATATATTATCATTTGTGCATACAGCTTTCTATCTCTCCCTAATTTTTCAATACTATATGGCTGTGAACATCTTTGTACCTAAGATCCGTATGGATATAGGAAAAAGATTTTCAATCCAAGAAGAGAAAGCAAGTAGCAAAATTTCTAGGTGGAAAAGCTCATTTAAACATTATTAGGTATTTCTATTTTCTAGAAGGATGGTTATACTAATTTATAGTATTGTTAGTATGACAATTTAAAAAAAAATCCCAACCCCCTGCCTTATTGCTGCTTTTCCAAATTGTTTCTTACAATATTATCATTCTTTTTAACTTGTTTGGTTTTTCAGTAAGGTTTCTGACCTATATTGGTAAAACTTTATTTTTCTCAAACTTGCCATAACAGGCTGAGATTTATTTGAAAAATAAGAATCAGAATTGTAGTTTCCTGCTAGGCCTTCATGTACTTCTCCCAGTGCTCCACATCCTATGTGTCATTCTGTGGAATACCCAAGGCTGGTGGTCTATTTTAGGAGACCATGCTTATTCTGTGATGGTTGGTACCACAATGAGGGAAGTTCATATAAAAAGAGATGATGTGGGCAAAGAAGAAACCAAAAGTTAGGGAGAGCCAAGACTGGCTCTTTCCTATAACTTACTTTCAGGGGAACTAAGAGTCCCACAGAACCAAAAGTCCTTCAAGATGACTTGACCCTTATTATTCTCAACTACTAGTCTCCACTTCTTAAAAGTGTTTTTACTTCTCAATGTCATCACTGGGGTCAACCTTTCAACTTATGAGCCCCAGAAAGTCACACTCAACCCATGTCTCAATACACACAATTGCTTATTACCTGTTAACCAATCTTCCTTCATCACAGGTGCCCATTTTGTATCCACAATTGAGGTTAACTCTCTTGTCCTCTGACTACACAGCGAGCACCTGTTTTGTTTTCCTGGACAGTTATGTAATTTAGCCCCCAACAAATTGTTCTGTGCATGCTACCCATTCGTCTCTTGCTAGCACTAGATTATGATACCCTGGCCTAGAGGATGCTCAAATTCTGATTGGAACCTCCGCTATGGCTTCCTGAGCATTCTCTTAGATGCTCAACATTTGGGCTAGCCAAATGAATGATCATGATGGTCTGTTTCTAGCAATACCTTGCCTCTTCTTGAATTCCCTCACATGTATGTAGCCAGTGTTCCAGGCCTTTTCTCTTCCACTTCCTCTTGATAGAAATCTATTGGGGAAATTGTAGTGACCATTAGGGAGACCTTAATATTTGGGGTAAGTAGATGTTTTTTATATCAGAAAAAGATAACTCTGGGAGGCCAAAATAACCATGCTAAAGGAAATACCCTACCTGCTACTGTTGACATCCAAAGCTTTTGAGATCTTCCCTGCCCTTTTACTGACTGTTGGGGGTCATAGTTTTAGATAATACTATTATTCTTAGCTCTCCTTTGACACTCTGGAAGGATTTTGTTCCTTGAGTTTTTCCTCCTATTGTTGGTGGGTAGATGATTCTTCTCAAATACTTAAGAAACGTAGAGCAAAGTTGCTTAACACAAGAAGCCTATTTGTCCCTTGATTTGTTCTCCTGGTTGACCTCATGACCTCCAGGACATTTAACACTCTCATTCACAGCCCTTGGAGCAAGATCTCCAATATCTATTCCTTAATATTTGACAGACCACTGGGGTACATTTTCAAGTGCCGGCAGACTGGAGTATTGACCCCTTAAGGTCAGAATGTAGAATGTAGTATACCTTAAATAAATCTAAAATTAATTATGGACATGAAACCAATTCAAATACCTTGCATGGCTGTTATTGTCTCATATTTTGCTACAAATCTTGCTATAAAGGGGCAAAGGGATTTTCAGACCACAAGGCAAACACAGCACAGATTAGAAAAACAAACTTACCCTAAGAATGTCATAAGTTCCCTTTATAAAAGAAAAACACCTGCCAAAGTACCCCGGTGTACTTAGGCATAAGAAAAAAATAGTCTTCCTAATTATTCCATCTCCTGACTGAATCTGAACCATGACATTGTCATGTTCTTGCTATTCATCTTACTATGTGTGATATTGTCACAGTAAATTGCTTGCAATAGTTGATAGGTAAGATTCATCTTTGATGAGAACTGAATTCAACCAAAACACAGACGTTTCCCTGGGGAAGTTGGTTATCTAGGACAACTCAAAACCCCCAACATATTTCTGATTTTTTATTTGTTTTTGTTGTTTGCAATTTCTAGGACTACCTTTATTCATGTCTAACATACCCACCTAGGAGTTTTAACAGTCATCCATTCTTACTGACACTTCTATTTTTTTTTAACATTTGTAGCATATGCATTCTCTCTCTCTTTTTTTTTAACTTTCATTCTTCATAGTTCCCATCAGTTGCTTACATGCTTACAGTTAACTGTTGTCTGAAATAGTAAATGAAAAGAGTTGGCAAGTTTTTTTCCCATGAAATAGATTTAATTTTGGTAAGTTGGTTTCTCCTACAATTAACTTTTTTATTAAATTTATCCAATTATTTTACATTCCAATGGCAATTTGCCCTCTGTCTTCTCCTTCCCTTCACTACCTCACCCATCTCCAATTCATTCCTCCTCTTTTGCTGTTAAGAAAGGGGCAGGCCTCCCATGGGTATTAAAAAAAATGGCATATCAATTTGGGGTTAGGTAGAAACGTGATGCAAGGGAAATTTCCACAAATCTACAACAATGACCCTAGCTAAGACTCCTAGCAATAACGGATAGATGGCCTGAACTGACCAACAGCCAGGGAGCCTGCATGGGATCAGCCTAGACCCTCTACATATATGCATCAGTTGTGTAGCTTGGTCTACCTGTAGAACGCCTAGCAATGGGAGCAGGATCTGTCCCTAATGCTTTGGCTGGCTTTTGGAAGCTTATTCCTCATACTGGGTTTCTTTCCCCCACCTTAATACAAAGGGAGGAGATTGATTCTACCTTAACTTGATATGCCATGCTTTGTACTTCCATTTTGAAAAATATCTCTCCTCGTATATGTATTTTCTTGCTGAATTCCTAGTTATTTTCATTGCAGTTAGGATGTGGTCACCTGCATATTAATTTCTGCAGTCTTCTTTATTTTAATGCATTTATTTTTTGAGATTTTCAAATGTATCCTGAATAGTAATTGTCCTATTTATTTAAATACTTTTAATCTTTTTAATTAAAATATAATTGCAGTCTTTTCTCCTTCCCATTCCTCCCTCCAATCCTCTTCACATACCTCCTCCATAACATTTTGTTATCACTCACCTTCATGGCCTTTTTTTTTTAATTTTTGTTGCACTTATCAATATATTGATATATTTCTGAATATGTCAATACTACCTGAAATCCATCTACAGCACAATTCCTGCACCTAAGGCTTGGGGATCATAGCAGAAGGGGTGGAAAGACTGTAAGAGTCAGAGAAACAGGAAGTTTGCTATGAGATTTTTGTCTTGTAGAAAAGCCAAAGAATCTACATCCATGAGGTCCCATCAACGTGGCTGTCTAATCAGGATCTGAACAAGCATGATAACAATAGACATGTTTACATGAGAAATGGGAAAGATCATGGTGCTTCATCCTTAGACAAAGATTTGCAGGCAACTAAGGAATTCTGAAAGCAGGAGGAATAGTCTTTCACGTGGAAAGCCCTCACATTGGTTTCCAAGTGGTCAGCCCTAAAGTCACACACAAAAAGAGCACTTTATAATTGTTTTATTTCTGCGCTTTCTCTTTCTATATTTATACCCACCATAGGAGTTTCACTTTTGATCTCCATTAGTCCTTAGATAAGACCTGTCATCTGAGAGTCCTAATTCTGTTAAGTATGACCCAAATGGGATCTTGGATTAAATAAGGGAGCTGTTGTGTGGTTCTTCCTGGCCTGGAGAACTGGCAGTGCTTGCTTCCTGTGGACTAGAAGCAATGGTCAGTCTTGCTCTGCTTGTCTTTTATGGGTTTGACAATATCTCTTCAGCCTTAGTTTCCTGGTGTTGACCTACATCTGACTCTAGTATTATTGGTGGAAACTCTTGACCATGGGTCCTCTATGGTGATTCTACTATTAAGCTTAATGATTTATTTTGATGCTTACACAAAACAGTTGTTGTCCATTCTCGTACAAGGTCCCTTAGCATAGGAATCTCTGTCACTTTACCTTGTCCCTCTTTTGTTCCTTTCTTCTTCTTGCTTGTCCCCCAAGACTGTGACTCTCCCCACACTGAGATTATGTCTTTCCATTTCCCCCCAGAGTCCTCATCTCTCTAAGCAAAAGCATTATGACCAAAATATTTATGTGCAGGGGTGAAATCCTCACAGCTGATGTTCTCCCATGTTCTCAGTCCTGATTTAAGAGCATTTTAGTCCTGTTTTATCTCATTCACCGCAGCTAAGAGCAGCCAAGGCAAATGGAGGGATGACACCGCAATTTACATTTCTCCCCATTCACAAAGTTCTGTCATGTTATCTTGGGAAATGTGGCTACTAGGTTTAAAAAATTCACTTTGGTTCTCTTTACAATCATGGCTCCAGATGGGACTGAAATGTACATTCTCTTTTAAAATATCTTTTTTTCATTCCTTCTCTTTTTAAATGACAAATCCTGATAACTAGGGAGTACTCTGGCTGATGGCAGGGTCCTTAATGTGTGTAAGAGGGTTCCTCTCCCTCCATCAGAGCTTGAGGAGTGCAGACCCTCCAAAGTCTCACTCATGACAACTGATTTTCTGAAGAGAACACAGCAATTACAAAGGTATGGGAATCATGCATCCTGAGTCTGTCTGCTACAAAGAAAGCATTCTTACTGGCAAAGCCTGAAGAAGCTTTGCATGGTTTCTGACACACCTGTCCCACAGCAGTGGCTGTAGCTCTGAGCTCAATCTATATTAATCAAAAGTTTAATATACTTTAAAAGGGCCCTGTCTTAGAAGATGGAAAGTATGGAGATTGACTATAGAGTTAAGGAAAAATTGTAGGTGTCTCTTGTTACATTTTAGACTTAAAATGGATAGCAGAGACCTGCAATTGGAGGTTCCACTATGCCACATCAGGAATATTTTTAAATTCCCCTTTTCATTCACTGTCAATACCCAGATAACACCTTAAAGACATAACTTTCATCTCACCCAACCCCCACACCACTGAATTGGAAGTAACCAAAGTTCTGCATTCATGCAATAAGATGCAATCCAAAAATTACTATCAGAATCACCTAACGATTTTGCTAATGGTGTCCAAAAGCTGAGATTTTACGAAAGAATCTGAGGTGAACCTACAGCAACTAATCTACAGAAAATACTTGAAACCTTTTATAAAGAGAATCCTCTTCACATTAAAGATGAGGAAATGGGCCGAGGGTAGCATGTTAAAATCTCTTAGTAAAGTTATTGAAACTATCTAAGAAAGGGAAGACAGGTAAGGCTAAACCATGGCCAGTATCCATATGTCTCAGGAGCTTAAAGCAACTGACCTGTATTTTTTGACACCTTAAGACTCCATCATGGTTTAAGGTTCTGGTGCAAGCAACAACTACAGGCCCAGAGAAGCTGCATCTCAATGAATACTCATGTAGTTTTAAATGTGGATACAATGGCTTAATTCAAAATGAGTATATCTTGTCGAGATCTGATAGAAACACTATTTAATAGGAATTTTGTTTCGGAACAAAGTGTATTTGTTCTGAAGAAACATGCCATAGTGTTTCTAATACATTGCATGTTAATTTTAAAATTAAAAAACATAATGCCCGGACATGAGCCTGTGAGTCAGGCATCTTCCTGTTTTACCCATGTTTGGGTCTGTCTCTTCACTACTTTTTTCTCCGTGTTAGAAGCTCTCTTTTCCTATAACCCTCTTTCACCTTATAGCTCATAGGGAAAGTGTGAATCCGATTTCTCTTATAAGATATAACTTAAATCTCAATTTTTTTTGCCACATGAGAAAAGCTATCAGCTCACTCAACATTGTCATATACTATCTGTGTGACAAGTCCTGTATTTGAGGCTAGAAGACACAGGTTAGCAATCTGCATGGTTCTCTCAGGGCATTTATAGTCTGTAGAGGAAAGGAAATGCCACATGGAAGACACACTACAACGGGGCCAATGCAGCTATGTTTAAAACAAGAGTAGTCATAATCATTCTCAATCTACACCAGTCTGAGACTGTCTTCTCAAAGAGAGCAGGACAAAGGGGAAGAGCATTCCAGGAAGAGATTGCAGCACGCACAAAGGAAAGGGGAAGGAATATTCATTGGTACTCTAGGGACTGCATATAGTGACTGTGAAAGAGATATGGGGGGGTCATTAGGAAAAATGTCGAAGCTGAACTTTTCCACCAGTGTCAAAGATCCTTGGCTGGTGATCATGACTGGATCCAGCTGGTATTTTGAAGTCAGTACTCAGGTAAGACTTTTGGAAGAAGGAGTGTGAAAGATGATATATGGAAAATAAGCATGAAGATTGTCCTCTCAAGGAAGGTACAATGAAACTGGAGAATGGTAGGAAGATGGGCAGAGAGAGGAAAATCTAGATGGTAAGACAACATACTCAATAATGGAAGGAAGGGAAAAGCATCCCAGTGGACACACGGGTGGGGGGGTGGGACTCGTATTATATTGTGGCTAACCCACTCTCTTCTTCCTTTGACTCTATCTTGCTGTAAAATCCTTTTCAAAAAAAATAAAAAAAAAACTACCCAAAAGAAAACTGAAATGTGACCAGCATTTTACAATCCATCATCTTGTAAATGTTTCTCAGTACCCATATGATTGTTTCCCTGTCTTTTTATTGTGAAAAAGGTTCCTAGCCAGTGCATCTGCTAAATGGAGTGAGGCCTACTTCAGAGAAATGCATCCAACAGAATAATATATGTTTGCTCAGGTTTTTCCTACTGCTTCTGAAACCATCTAGGCTTGTTTATCTATTTGCTTATGTATAGAGACAGCGTCTAGTGAAGCCTGAAGTGATCTTAACCTTGGCCTCTGGTCCTCCTGCCTCTACTTCCCAAGGGCTGGGGTTACGGGTATGGACTACCACATCTTATATACACAGTGCTGAGCCTTGAATTCAGGATTTCATGGATGATGAACAAACGCTGCACTGACTGAGTTATGCCTTTAGCCGGGCTTCCTTTTGATCTTTTTGTTTGTTTGTTGCTTGTTTCATAAATAGTAATACCAAGAAAAGCCAAAACACTGTAAAAATAAGAATGAAAATAAAACTGAACACATGCTGAAAAGATTCAAATTAGCAAAATTCTAGAAATAGTCATAAACGAATACAGTTACATGGGGAATATAAGTGAAACTGTGGCACACTGCCTAGGTCAGTGCTAACGGGCTTCTGTATGGGAATAGTTAGGGAATTTCTCCTCTCAAGTGAGAAAAAGATTTACTATGACTATTTAATTTAAATAAATAGCAGTTGCATTAGAAGTTTGTTTACTGATCAGTAATTACTAATTGGGGAAGAAACCTTTGTGTTTAGGTGAGAATTTAAAAATATTTCTGGTACTTCAGATTCATAAGAAGATACAATTTACTGAAGGAGCACTTACAGAAATGCATTGGAATTGAACTTCTTACCATTATGGAAACAATAGAGATGCAGAGATTCACTTGTAATTAAAATTACTGGTCAGTCAAAGGACTCCAGACAAGTGTTGTTTGGAAACACAAGTAACCAGATTATGGCAAGCTCTTTGTAACATGAAGGGCCTGCTTGTTGGGGTTTCTGTCCTGCCCAGTTCCCTACAGCCGGTAAGCCCCCAAAGAAATTACACAGAGGTCTATATTAATGCTAAACTAATTGGCCCGTTAGCTCAGGCTTCTTATTAGCACTTATAACTTATATAGCCCATTATTCTAGTATACATTAGACACATGGCTCAGTATCTTTTTCAGTGGGACAAATCACATCTTGCTTCTTCTTGTGATCTGGGCAGGACTGCTGAGGGAGCTTCCTGCTTCCCAGAATTCTCCTATTCTCCTTGCCCTGCCTCTACTTCATGTCTGGTTGTCCCACCTATACACCCTGCCTGGCTAATGGCCAATCAGCGTTTATTTAAAACAATTGACAGAATACAGAATTGTCCCACACCACTCTTTACTGGTTTTTCTTTCTATTTTTACTATGTAATTTTGAGTGAATGAATAAGAGTAATAACCAATTGGCAAAAACCAAATCTGGTCTTCTGTTTTTCCTATACCCAGAAGCTTTAGGTCTAAGACACAGTCTCCTTTCTTATAAACTACCTTTCCAATCAAAGCATTGAAAAACATGGACCCGAGTTCTCACTCAACAAGATGGCATGAAGATATCAACCCAATACCATGACTCACAGTGAACCCTGGAAGGGAAAGGGTCATCATAAGCTGACAAGCAGATGTAACCATGTGATACAGCTGGGACTCTGTGACATTAGGACATGGCACACACCTAGTTCATTGCTTCATTTCTCAAAAGACCTTTCCCCACTACTAGGAATCAATGCCATTCTTCTATCTGAAGCCTCTAAAGGCACAATGTTAATTAAGGAAATGGTTAGGTAAGCCTCCTTTGCTCTTTGACTTATTGGAGGCATTATCATGTTTAGAACTGCCTGAGCTGTTGATAAATGATTAACAATCCACAGGGAATAAACCTTCAAAAACACAAAATTGAGAAAGAGTCCAAAACACCTGCTAACACTTGAATTCTGAGCTTTGACAAAACCCACGTTCAAAACAAGCTTCTCGGCTTTTGTTGCATTCAGCGTCTGAGCACGAATTCCTTCAGATGTAAAACGAGAGCTCTGGCATGTCAACCATGGTCTGTTGTTTTGTTAGAAGGTTAAATATAATGATTTGAGCAAAGCACTTGGCAGAATGCCTGGACCGGAGGAATGCTGTGCAGAGATGTCCTTTCTCCTTCCCTCTTAAAGTTGCTTAAAATTTTTCTGAGGGTCCCTTTATTGATGACACTTGCTCTACTGTAGGCGAAGTTGAGATAGGAGGCAAGGCCAGTGCCTAAAAGCACCAGTAACCAGTAGAAGAATTAAAGTATCAGCCAATATTCATTGCTTCTTGGTTCTGTGTCACAACGATCCATTGTTTTTTTAGAGACAAATGTGGGCTTTGTTTTGCTTGAATTTTTCTGTTAACTTACTGCTGTGTCTCTCCAAGCACAACTCCCTTACCTCAGTAACAAAAATGTTACCAGTAAATAGATGCACATCCTTGTCAGTGTAAGCCTCTGTCAAGTCTCATACCCCTTGCCTGCTTTCATTTCGAGGGTTAAAATAATGCTCTTTTAAATTTAGTTAGCAGTTGGTTAATAATAAAGTATCTATTCAAAATAGTCAAGAAATGAAATTCTGTTTTTGTGTGAGGAAAATTTTTCCCCTTAACCTTAAATGAATTTTAACAAGCTAGTTGATGAGAAGGAAACACAGAGGAACAGATGCATAGGACAGCGTGCTTCGGGGCTCCTCGCTTGGCACGCAGTGTACTTGGACTAATGCATAGATGCAATATACTTTTATCATCCCATGTTTGGAAAAGAAAAATCAATGAGTACATTTCTCAGCGATCATGTACTTTCCAACTAGTAAACCATGAATTCACACTACTGCTTTTTATTTATGGATTTGTTTTCTTTCTCAGGGAGCTTATATTTATTTTCCCTAAAATTACCGTTGGTAATTAGAGTGAGATTCATCTGTACATCAGAGGAGCAGCACAGAAGCTGTGTGGCCATGGCATAAGATGGACTTTAGTTTAATCTCCTGTGTTCTCTGCAATAAGTAAGACCCTATGTTGAGGCTAAGGCAGAAATGTTAAAGGATGGCAAGCACCCTGTGTGAATCAAAATGTGCCCATGAGAAGATTCTGACACATCGGGGAATTCATAAGATCAGGGGGCTTAGAAGAGGTTATTATTCACACCAGATAGAACGACAGACTTGCAGAGGTGAGGAGGAGGAGGAGCAGCTAAATTAGAGCCCCGTATGTGTGAGTCAATTCTGCTGTCCGGTTTGTCCACTGGGGTGGAAATCTAGTGTAGGGAGCTGCAATCAGAAGATCTTGCCTGGCAGAGGACCACCCACAGCTATGGAGCAGAAACCGTTCCTCTGCTGACTTTGCAGGTAGAGAGGGCCTTCGCTGAATATAAAACGCTCTATTACTGCCTATGAACTTCTTTAGAGATTTACTGGTAGGTGGCTAAGACTTGTGAGAGGAGCTGGAGTACCCATTGTGTAGCAGGTACTTATTCCGTTTTATTAATGCAACGGTACTCCAACTGAGAAAAGAGCATCGGGTAGGCTCTCTTCCACTGAGAGGGGGTGACTGCATGTCCCAGGAGGTAAGAATCGGGCTAGCTGTCCAGGCCACACAGGAAGGGAGTCTGGGAGGCCCTTGCTTCCTGTTCATTTCATCCTCACAACAAGCCTGCTATGATCCCACTCTTACGAGGAAACAGAAGCACAGGGAGGTTATGTAAGTCGTTCAGGTCACACAGCTTGCAAGCGCTAAATATGGCATCTCAAGCAGAGAGCCTCTCTTGAGCACCTGTTCTCCTACCAGCAAACCTCACTTGTGCCTGGCACAGAGAAGGCACTCCGCTCACTGTTTGCTAGTTCGGATCACGTCACCAAAACATGGGAAATTCATTGAGTTTAATAATCTGGACTGATTCTTTTCAAAAGCAAGCCAAAAGATATTCATAAGCACACCGAAGTAAGTACACTAAAATCTGAAATCTCAAAGCATGGTACGATGATTTATTACATTTTCTGATTAACCTGGAAAACAACTTCACATTTTTGATGTCTCTATTCTAGGAGGAAATTAAATTTCTGGGAAGTTTCATGGCTGACTCTAGACCCTGCGCTGCCAGTTGTTCTGCCCAGGGCTGTCTAACCGGCAGCCCACAGGCCCCCTGTATCCTAGAATAACTATGAATACAGCACAGCACATTTGCAGATGACAAGAGCATCATGTCACAATGTCACAAGAATAGACATCCCTGATAGTCTTTTATACGGAGATTTATGATTGCCTGTTCTCAGGGGAAGGGACTGTTATCCACGATGCTCCTTGTAGGTTGATAACTTGAAAGATCAGCTCTAAAGGGCTGTGTTTCTTTTTGTTCTTCCTTTCATCTAGTTGACAAGTGGAAAACAATTCTTGTTGATTGCTATACTCGATTATTCCAGTTAATAATGCTGAGAAGCAAATAAGACTAACTATTGAAAACAAAGAAAATAGGCAAAATATAATATATAGCGAAACATAAACTATTACTGTTCATTCAGCTTTTAACAAGACCATCATCAATATAGAAGGACAACCTAAATAGCTCAATAAATGCACCAATCTGAGCTTCAGGCTTACTTACCTGGGTGCGGACCACGAGAGGGAGTGGCAATAAAAGGAAAACACAGAGAACCACAAGGAGTAAGCGGCGATAGACCAAAACATAACTGAGGAGTTTCATTGTCCTGAGCAGGTACCTTCAACAGTGTCCTCTTCACCCTCGGGCAGTGTTAAATAACCAGCTTGGATTAATAATTTTCTACCTGATCATCTTTGCTTACTGCCTCAGACCGAGCAGTGTTAGTTAAAATTAAAACTCATTTTTATTGCTTTACTATCACAATTAAAACAGAGAGATAAGCCCAAGAGTGCTTGAGGACCCAAAGACCATTTGCTTATGTGATTTGTAAAGGACAATACTAGTTCCTTTTCTCTTTCTTAGTGCACAGTAACTAAGCCTGGAGCGACCAGAGGAAGGTGAGATCATAACGTTAACTGAGAGTGTCCACACTTGATCCCCTCTACCCCGTTGGATGACTCCTGGCTTCTCCCAGCCGGAGCTGTCACCATTGGGATCCCTTCAGTATCCCTCCGTAAACTGTCTCCAGAGCCCTGCCTAGGAAAGTGTACTCAGCGTCTAAGGTGAAACAGCAACTCCCACAGTACAGATTTCAGCGTGAGGGAGTGAATGAAAGAAAGGGTGTTAGGTGCTGGTGAGGTTTCCTGGGGCTTCCCAGGTCATGTACTGAGTCAGCATTCTAAAACAGTGATAACAATTTTTTTCTTTCACTTTGAACACAATATAATCCATGTCTCTTAGAGAGCCTAATACCACTTTTTGGTAAGAAACAAAAATAAACCTTATAGAAACCCTCACATTCAAGACAGCTATGGGTCTGAATTGATATTATTGCCCTAACACTAGCTGCATAATTGCCAAGGGAGCTGTACAGACAGAATTCACTGGGGTCGTTCAAGATATGTGTGTGCATGTGTGTATGTGTGCGAGGGCCTCCATGTGTGCATGACGAAAACTGTTACAACCTAGAATAGAGGAGATGGCTAGGGATTGTCTGGTGTGTTTTAAATTGTAAATTTATTAGCCACTAAGGTTCAACTAGGCAACTGTGCACTCAGTCCCAGATATCAGTAAAACACTTACCCAGAACTCCTATAATTTATAGCGGTTTCCTCTTGACACAGACTTCACTCTTATATAACATATGGTTATTATTAGATCAGATTTCTAATTCCATAGTGGTGTTGATTCTGCTTTATTTTTCTGTCAAGGAAAAAAATATTTTCAATTACATTCCCTGTATTAATAATGTAAATAAGAAATTTTCCCCTCTAAAATGGTATATTTCTAGCCAAATTACACATAGGGTGATTCAGGAAAGCTAGAAAAGTAAACAAAAAAAGTTCTGAATAAGAATAGTGTACTATATAAAAAAATTTACAAATAAAAAAAAGGGTGATTGCCATCTGAATAATGATAGTCATGCAATTGTGACTATCCACAAAGTAGCAATAATAAAGACCATTAAGAACATTAAAGGAGCTGAGTTGCCCAGAATTATACTTATTTTTCCCACTAAGGCCCTGACTAGTTCATCACATGCTTTTCCTTTTTTTGATTTTTTTTTTGAAGGAAAACTTTTGTTCTGATTTTCTTAGGCCACCTGGTGTGAGCATTTGAACTTCACTTTCTCATCTTAGAGGATATTACTTTGTGAAATGATACCAAAAATGAAATGGCATTTGTGTGTCATCTGACAGAATTGAGGGCCTAGGCAGTGTGGGGAGAGGTGACGCTTCAGTGACCCAGAGGCTAAGAAGAGCATTGGATGCTTTGTCTGTGCCTCTGCTCTCCTCCAGGGACAGTTTCTCCCCATAGGAAGGCTCTCAGGACCCTCATCTGAGGCCTGAAGCTACAGCTAGACAGGCCTTTGGTGGGTGTCCACACAAGAAGTTTTAGCCCATCCTCTGCTTTACCTGTACCACCCAGCCATTCCCATAATACTCAGCTATGTTCTCTAGCTGTCACAGACAGAAAAGATCTAACAAAGGAAATTTCCAGTAAACTCAAAGGATTAGGAGGTGAGGAATATCACTCAGGAGTTACCAAGGAATGAATAGCCAAGATTTTAGGAACTTCTAAAGAATGTATCTTAAGAGAATGCAAATTGTGTCCTGGTGTTAACCAGTTTCAAGTCAAAGAGAAGTTAGTTTCCTGTGTTAGTTTGCCTCATTTTAAGCAGAAAAACCTAAACTTCTGTAACATACTACAGTTGTGTTATTTTAACACATAATAGTTGTGTTGTATATAAATTAAATTGTAACATCAGGCGAACATTAATTAATTTAAAACACATTCTTTCAAATTTAAAAAACGACTAATACTACTGTCTTGTACATCATCTTCTACTATGCTCCAGGGATTTTGTAATTTCTACCCTGTTTAATTTTCAAAGCCTAATACAATCTGGGCAGCTGATGCTGGCCTAGAAATACAGCTACTCGAGAGACTCAGGGAAGAAGACTGTAAATTCAAGTACATTCTAAGCTACAATGTGAGCTTCAGACAATACAGTGAGACCCTGTCTGAGTATTTAAAAGCAAAAAGGGGGATTGGTGCAGTACAAGAACTCAGAGGTAGAGCCCTTGCCTAGTAAGCATGAGAGTCCAGGGTCACTCTCTAGAAACAGGAGCAGACACAAATACAGTCATGAACATCTCTATTGTTATTTGTTGTTGTTATTATCACCTGTGTTTTGTGGAAACTCAGAATCAAGGAGGTCAGATCAAATGTGCCAGGAATTAAGTGGCATGGTAATAACTTGACTCAAACTCTTTCTGACACCTAAGGAAATGTTTTCTTCTCCTTTTTGAAACTATTCCATATATCTACAATATCGCCTCTTTATTCAGCTCCCTAACAAATACAGACTTTGTATGTGGATTGGTAAGCCTAAGGATTATATCCTTGTCATTTACTCTTGGGCATTATGGATAACATAAGTGATATGAAAGGTTTGGACACAGATGGAAGAAGCCCCTTCCCCATCTGTTTTAAGGCAGTTCCATTGCCCATCACACTTGAGTGGTGCAGGCAATCAGTGGGAACAGAGTGGAAGCAAATTTCCCTCAAACCTCTTTTCTGGTTGTCTTTTCCTTATGGTACATTCTTTGTCGAATGTGTGCTTTTCTTGGAGCCCTTCCTACTAAGAATATGCTTCCCTTCTCTCCTTCAATCCCACCCACCTTCAAATCTGATCTTACTAATTCACGTTTATTTTGCTTCTCTATAATGATAACTCCAATCTGTGGCCAACTCCCTGATCCATTACCTCACAAGTCCATCCCAGGAAGCCTCTTAAGCCAAATGCATCCATGTATCCTGGAGTGCTTGACCTAAATGCAAATGACTTGAACCAAAATGAGTCTTGACAGTCTTCATGTTTATTTAGCTTGTATGTAATTTTATGCAGCTTAAAATTTGAGAATCATTGATTTAACATCTGTTAATACTGACTTAAATCTCTTTCATGTCCCTGATATAGAATAACTTATGCCATTCACTATTTTACTAATGCATATGGATTTTAAATCCTCAGTAAGACTACTAATTCTTTGAGTGGGAGGTGTTCATTTGCCTCTCATGTCTCTAGTAAAGTCCTAGGAATAAGTACATACTCTAGGGGTAGTCATCTCTCTGCTTACCTGTGTTTCTAATCAAATGAAGCCAAATAGGCACATTGCTTATATAGTAAGGTGTCGATCAGTAGAGTCTTCGTGTTTCAAAAGATACATGGCCTTTCAAAGGCTTCTAAGTTTTTTAAAAAGGTGTATGCTAATGTAGACTTGCTAAGGAGGGGAAACCATACCAAAAGTCAAAATGCTTTTATTCTTAGTGAATCAGCATCTGCTTCAGTCAGTCACACTGCTGTTTTCGTTCTTTGAACTTTCAGAGTATAAACTGCCTATCAATTTTAGTCAGTTTCAATTGAGACTTTTGGTCAGGGAATTGAAAACTAGGATTTATCCTGGAACTCATTTGTTCCTAAGCTTCCACTAGCCCCCAAACTGAATGTCATTCTTGATGGGTGTTTATTTACTTTTAAAATTTATTTATTTTGTGTGTGTATACTGTACAAACACATATACAACGTGGAACATGATAAGGACCAAGGGACAAATGCAGACCCCAGATCTCTCCGTTGGCTATGTGGGTACTGAAGACTGAACTTAAATCACTGTGCTCAGTACCAGGTGCCTTTACCTGCTGAGCCATCTCACCAGCTGCTATTTCTATTTATGTATTCCAAACATCTTCATAAATTTTAAAGCTTTTAGACATCACATGGGAAAAACGAAGTCCTATATGTGAGCTGATCGCCAAACATTTTACAAGCTATTAAGACAAGACATTTTCCCCTTACCACCATCTAGTAGTCCTGGCATTTACCTTGGCATGTTTTACTGTTTTCAATTACTTTGCGTTAATGCATCAAAGCTTTAATTTGAACCAAATCCTCTTGATAAAACCAAAACATAGACAGTAATGTTACATGGCTGATAATTATTTGTTCCATCTCTTGGGAGAACTGAAATAGGAGAATTATGAGTTCAAGCCTAGCCTAGGCAACACAGACAATAGAGTAAAACCTTGCTTCAAAACTAGATAAAAACTATGTTGGCAAATTTCTAGGTCCACATCCCATTTCCTAAAATGAAGGATAAATTAATTGTCTGATATCAACCATGTAGACTGTAGATTTAAATACAAGTTCCCCAAATGCTTAAGTTGGCATCATTCATTAACCACAACCTTAATAATCATGAAGTAAATAACTGACCAAGTAGATAAAGATTGAACTGTGTCCTGAGAGGCAAGGATCTGGGCTTCTGTGAACCGAGAAGAGAAGCAAGTTCCAAAGGAGAGACTATCAGACGGACTCAGTGACTAGTCTGTCTTAGCACCAGGGCCAACACAGGACTGGCCACTCCCTCTGCTGACTCGAGAAAATGCTTCTTCTGGACCAACTCTTTTTCTTCTTTCCATTAAAAAGTTTACACTTCCTTCCCTTCTCCCATTCCCCTCCCGCTCCCCCACTAACCCTCCTCCCTCCCCCTCCAGCCTTAAGAGAGGGCAAGTTACCCTGCCCTGTGGGAAGTCCAAGGCCCTCCCTCCTCCATCCCTGACTAGCCAGGTGTGCATCCAAGTAAACTAGGGTCCCAAAAAGCCAATACATGCAGAAGAGACAGGTCCCAGTGCCATTATCGATGGCTTATCAGTCCGCCTTTATTAGCAGCCACATTCAGAGAGTCCAGTTTGATCACATGCTCGTTCAGTCCCGGTCCAGCTGGATTTGGTGAGCTCCCATTAGATCAGGCACACTGTCTCAGTGTGGACCAACTCTTACTTCACTTTTATTTTGGTACCACTGGAAGATAGAAGTGAGATATTCAGAGATGATAAAATGGAGGAAGGGAAGAATAGAAAGTTCATTGTGGAACATTAACACTCATTCCAAAGGGGTAATAAGAAATGCACGTTAGTTCATAAGCCCAGAGATTTGAATATTAAATAAAATTAGATGAATGTGTTCTTTACAGAGTGTTGTATTTTCTCTCTAAAGTCACTGGCATTATGATTTGTAAACAAATGCAATTAATTATTACCTACAGAGTAAGCCCAAAGTACTACTAGCTAATAATGCCAACAGATGAAGCTGTAGTTTGAAGAATCGATGTCATTAGTAGAACTAAAGTCATACAATACAGAAGATGTTATTTGCTTGCTAATCTGAATGTTTTACAATAGGTAAAGTAAGATTATATTCTGTGAGGTAAAGTGACCCCCAATATAATCTATATTAAATCCTTTCATAAAATAGCTGAGAAAATAGTCACTGTTTATAGTTTAGTGTGTTTACTTCTATTTATTATGGACAGGCATTTTATATAAAACCTGCCTATTATTTCTTCAAATAACTTTTTTCTTTTATCAAAAATTGATTAAAATTTTTACATCACTTCTTCCTTTCTCTTTTCTTCCAACCCATCACATGCCCTCTCCTTCTTTTCCTCGCAAATTGACTACCTCTTTTTGATTATTAATCTGACATATACACACATAAATACATAAATACAACCTGTTGAGTACATTCAATGTGGCCCGTGTGTATATAATTTAGGGCTGACCACTGTGTTGGAAAATGAATTAGGAAGTTAATCTCTAGAAAAGACTAATTCCCACTCTCTCTGTAGCCATTAGTAGTTTTGTAGAGGAAGTGGGGCTTAGTGAGAATTCCTCCTTTCACATTTGCTGGTCTGTTGGTGGTGTCATTTTTTTTTTTTTTTAGGCAACCGTATGGTCGTAATATCAGGGTGTCACTTCCTTATCATTTCTAGTAGGCAAATCTCACAGCCTGGTCCTCTGACTCTTAGACTCTTTTGACCTCTCCTTCCATGATGTTCCCCGTGCCTTCAAAGCAGGGCTTATGTAGTTGTATCCACTGAAGCTGGTCTCCACATGGTCTATGTATCTCTGCATTATGACCCCTTGTAGTTTTCTGTAATGGTCTTGGTTTGCTTTGTGGAGAATTCCCTTAGATGAGGGGTGGTGAGAGCTACACATATCTGTAACTACAAGAAGTTTTGGAATGTATTTAGGAATTACGGTGACCTAGTAAAATGGCGGTAATTGGTTTTCTTGTAAGATTCATGATCTCACAGACCCAGGTAGTTGGCTTTAACTTTTCAATGCTGAAGTTGTGTGTGTGTGTGTGTATGTGTGTGTATGTGTGGTCTGATTAGCTATCTGTGAGGAAGAGTAGAGCATAGGTTCCTTATAAATATTTTTCAGTGGACATTTTTTATAAAGTAGACATTTATAGTTATCTGATATAGGATTGAAGAAATAAATTAATGAACAACTTATTATCCAAATTGTTTAGAAAAACAAGTAAAAGAATAAAGAGGGAAAGAGAGTAAAGCTCTCCTAAGAAGTGCAAGGCTAACACTCCTGCCCCTTGCACGCTGTGGTCTTACTTTTTGCCCTAGCTACCTCGTATAATATTCACATTCCGACAGTCTCAGTGGTCAGTGTATCAGTTTTAATAAGAGCTGTTGGCATATTCAGAAGCAAACCCAGGACTCCTGAATGCAACGTTTGTTACATTTGCACATGGATGAGGAAGCAAACAAAGTCTGTAATGTTCTAGAACATTGATATAAGTTTAGTACGCTCATCAAAGGAAACTGGAGACTCTTGGCAATCAATTACTTAGACCCACCCTACAACTTGAGCTTATCCAAGCCATCACACTTCCTGTGAAGTCAGAAGATTCCTGTCATGCAGATATAGTGATTCAGTCAGCGTCAACTCTTGAGGAAAACTACATATACTTGTTTAAAGAAATGAGTGAGGCCAACACATCTCTGTCCCCATCCCAGGCAAGCTCAGTTCTGCTACAATATCATTATTGCTCTCAGTCAAATGTGTTTGTTTATTTCTCTTAGGAAGAAGAAAAGAAAATTCCCCTATTTGAATACCAAAAATATTGTTCCTTTGCAACATTTCCTATCCTTGATGACGACAAAAACAAAATGTTAAGGTTCCTAATGGTGATTTTAAGTGTAATAAATGGCCTTGACACAGTCCGGCTTGCAGTCAAGGTGACCGATCTCTTTCAAAAATTATTTTTTACCTAAGTGTAGAATATTTGACAATATGCTATTAACATGAAGATGGAAGCTGGCCAGGCTGCCCTTCTGCAGTAATTTTCTGTTGGCATAGTTACAGCATTCTCTGTTCTTCCCCACTTGGATTCTTTTATTATTTGGTTTGGTGGCAAATTCCTCTTCTTTTATCACAGACTTACAAAGATAAAATTTCAGAACATTTTCTTCTTGACTTAGATCATTGTATGATTATACCATCCTAGCTGAAAAGTCCTGGGGATCCAGCTGAGTATATACTTTTCACCTGAATGCACAAACAATAGTGTTAAAGACCAGTATGAGCTCTGGGATATTTGAAAGGGAACTAAGCATCTGTGTCTTGGGATTAGTATGTACCCCCCAAAAGTTCAAATGTGGAAGTCTAGTCTCCAATTTAACAACATTGAGAGGTGGTGACAAGATGTTTAACAGGTGGAAATCAACAAGAGTCGGTTAGGTTATGAGAACTACTTACATAAATGTACTAAAGTCTTCCTTAAGAGACTAGGTTAGAATTCTCAGGACAGGATGGGGTCCTGCCAAAATCTAATCTGTTCTGACTGGAATACTGACCGTGAGACTTGTTTGCTATCAAGTACACCAGCATGTCTTACCTCTCTGTGTTCATGTGACTTGTCTCCTATGCGCGTTAACTTATCTTCCATCACATGGGGCTCATCAGAAGCCAAACCAAAATGGTTTTATATTCTTGAGCTTCTGCGTTTCCAAAGAGTGTCCCTACTGCAGCTTCTATAAAGAGCCACCAGCCTCAGGGACCTTGTTAAAGCAACAGAACATAGACTACCTTAGCAGCTAATAAAATGGGACCAAGTAAAGTCTTTCTAGTAAGTGCCTTATCTTATTCACAAGATACTATCTCTTCCAAAGTGAAAGACCGACTTGACTGGCAAGGATTGGGTAGAGATAAGACAAGTGCTATTGGAGGGCAATTAATTATGGCTTGTTCTTTGCGTAATAATTCCTCTACAATAATTCATTATAAATTCTCAAGTAAATGTCTCATCCTAATATCGTCTTCCTGGACATTTTTAGAAACATATGCTTTTGGTTTGGAATTTTTTTAAGTCCTAAGGAAATATGTGTATCAAAACCTGTTCCTTCTCAGCACACTGCTGGATTCCTCTAATGACAGGTGGCTCATTCCTCCTTCCAGATTTTAACATCTCTTTTCCTCTCTGTTCATCTTATTTTTTCATTGACAATGAGCTGAAATTTGTCTTCTTGTAGGTTCATCTACTGTCTTAATTATTCTTTGGATTTTCTCTGTAAGGAAGGATCAAAGAAGAATAGGGGACATTATGTGGCATGGTAGAGAACAAACCTAATGGTAGGAGTATGAAAAATATGTATAAAAAAACAACTCTTTCACAATCCAACTAGAAATAGAATTGGAGGGAGCAGTAGAAAACATGCTACATGAGAATAAGTGAAAGGATCGAGATTAAAGGTTTGATCAAGGATGATGGTGGAGGGAATATGGGGTAGGGAGACAGTTAAGCAAAACTAAGGGTATATAAAACGCTTTATGAAATCCACTAGATAGAAAGTGAATTTCAATATATAATTGTAAAAGCGTTTGAACTAAGGTACCCTGCGTGTGTGGACACCGCTGCTTCCAGAAGACATGAGTTATTAAATGAAAATTGCAGGTATGGGAATACTACTCAAATAAGTTATTGGTCAGGGAGACCACAGAGGTCTCCAAAACAGCACGTGCAACAGCCATTGCTCCTGGCTACTCGCCATTATTATATGGTGAGATCCTATTGTTGAAGCAGCACACATTTTGGTTGCAGGACAGAAAGAAATCAATCTTACGACGAAATATACATTTGCCCTGTTAAGAATTCTCTGAACAAAGGATTAGCCTTACATATTAGAAAATTAAAAGTGTTCGTGTGTTCAATAAAGAAATCAAAATCAATACAAAGCATCCAGGATGCCGTATGTGTAAGTAACATTTACCTCCAGACAGTCTTTTCATTTCTCATGGAAACATATGTGAAAACTCTGCAAGCACCCGGGTGTCTCTCCTCGGCTGAAGAGACCACTACTGAATGAGTGGCCAGAGCTGAAAGGGACCGATAATGAATGAGAGGCCTTGGGATGAGATGATATTTGCTTTTGTTGTCAGTTTTGACATATACAAACAACGTAATAGACACCTTTTTTCTTGCTTCTGTCTATGGTAGAAGGATTATAGAACCCTAATGAGGAAAATTTAATTAGAGAGCACTTGACTGGCAATCTCACTCAATTATGTCCTATGACACTTGGAAAGACAGAGGGAAAAATTATGATTCAAAATAACTACTTTACAATTTTCCAAAATAGGTAGTAAGAGTGTCCAATAACTCCAGGACTCTTGTGCTTTACTGAAAAGCTCATCTCCATCAACAACAATACTGTGAATAGCAGCTGTAAACACAATGCATGTCAAAACACTTGCTAGCTCTCTTTTGCTAGGTCTTTATGCGTCAGTGTGACTGTGTCATCTCCCTATCTTGCATTTGCCTGCCTCAGCCCATGTGGGACTGACTAGATCAAGTGCCTGGGCTGAGATTAGAGGGACTTTCTTACATCCCCACATGACAAAGCATAGTAAACGCATGCCACACCAAGAGCCTTGCCATCCAGGGCATTCCAAAAATCACTAGCCAGGTTGGCAAACTTAAGTTCTCCCTAAGAGAAAAGGTACTTAATCTCTTTTTCCAGATCTTTCTGCAAATCCTAGTTAAGCTTTGCAATGTTGTTTTTTGTTTAAACCTTTCCATTTCAACTTTAAAGTGTCTCCTCATGTCTCAGACATCCATCCAGTCTACTGTTCCCTTCGCATGCATACTTTCACATGAAAGTTTTCATTTTGTTTTTGCCTGAGCTAACAAAACCTCGGTTTTTATGCCTGTAAAAGCTAGCAAGAGGCAAGTGCTGTAGGAAGTCCTACAGCCAGTAGTTACCTGCCCACTGGGGCGTGGCCTCTTACACAATTTATGCCCTTGTAGAGCATACATCCGGCCTCTTTTCTAGCTGCGGGATTCCATTTCTGATCTCCATTCCATCAGAGGATTCTGATTTGTGAGTCTACCCCTAAATAAACAACCATCTATTTCTCAATTCTGAGCTATTGTGGGATTTCTTTTAAGCATCCTTTTTCAGACATGGGCTTCCTTTAGGAGAGAAGTAAGTTTCTTCAACAGCCAAGCTATCTCTCTAAGCTTTGCTGCTAAGTTTTGAAATTCACTCAAGAAACATGCTTGGACTGACACACCTCAGGTACTTCTTTCTGTGGCAACCATACTGCTTGGTTAGCTTAGCTTAGCTAGTGCATTATCATGACAGTTAATATACCAGGTTTCTTCATAGTTGGAGAAAAATTCCAACTGTTGACTAAGAAACTGGTTTCTCTAATAGTTACGATTAGCTTGAAAATCTCTCCTTTTTTTTCTAATATTTTAAGGCTCTTAGAGATAGTATCTTGCTATGATTCAGATAAGTGTTCACCAAAGACCCATATATTTAAGGCTTAGATCCCCAGACTGTCAATATTTGAAATACTGTGAACCTTTAGGAGGTGGTACATATTAGAAGGGCATTAATATTGGGGCATGGCATTAAGAGAATTGTTGACTCTGATCTCTTTCTCTTTTGCTTCTTAGAGAGAAAGTAAATGCTTTGTATCCTCGACCCACACCTGCTCTTGCTCTCTGTGTTGGCCTTTCCCACAGAGGCTCATGATCTACCCAGTCATAAGCAAGGACTTCCAAAACTGAGCCAAGTAAACTTGAGGTCTTGAAATTATTGTAACAATACAAAGTTAACATGTGTTTATTTTCTTTGTCCTTTATATGACTTCTTTTATGTTGGCATATTCCAGTTAGATAACTGTTTTGTAGGCATCATCATATCTCCTCTTTGAAAATCAAATATTTATATGATGAAATACATCTCATTCAGCTCTTCATTGTGTATGTTTATAGACAATTCAAACAAACTCTCGTCAATCCATTCAGCCTTGAAGTAAATGTGTAATTATGAAAAGCGCCAGGGATAATTTCTAACCTTTGATGGTCTTTCCTCTAAACAATAAAAAAAAATTAAGATATTAAGAAAGCTTCCCAAACCATGGTGACATCTGGCCCGGGCTGCTGCCTAGGGCCATGTCTGGGCTCATGGACCTATCACACCTGGGGTCTGTATTGATGTCTGTGACCTATGTTGACCCAGGTGTCCAAGGGTCGTGGTGTTATCAGGGCCTGGGCTGCTGTTGAGGGCCATGTCTAGGTCTGTGGCCCTTCAGCAGTCATAGTATGAGTTGGTGTCCCTGGCTCCTGTTACTACCAAGGGTCGTGCAGATGACTGGGGTTTAGTCATCCTCCTGAGACCATCTTGGTGCCCGAGGGCCATGCTGCCCCCAGGGCCATACTGATTCAGGTGCCCTGTGGTGCCACAGAGCCATGATGATGTCTGGCCCCAGCTGCAGCCAAAAGCCATGTCTGGCTTCATGGTCCTCCTGCAGCTGGGGTCTTTGATGGTGTCCATTACCTGCATTAGCACAAGGGGTCATTGGAACCACGCTGTGATGAGTCAGCCCTGCCCTTCACCGGCTGAGACAACTGCCTCCACCTTTCTACCTTACCCCCTCTCTCCACCCATACCTTCTACCTCACCACCTCACTGGCCCAGTGCTTGGGAAAGATGGCCCCAGCCCTCACTACAGCCATGCCCCTTTAGTGTGCCCAGGCAGCACACTAGAGTTGACCCTGTGGTCTGGGATATAGGTGAGCTAACCCTGAGGGCGGAGGAGTAGGGAATTGACCCTGTCCTGCCTCATTTGTTGTGTGTTGCCATGGGAGAGAAAAAGGTGCCCTCACCCCCTCACCATTGCCATCTACGGAGGATGAGAGAAGCTGTCCTTGGGATTGCAAGAGAGAAAGAGAGAGAGAGAGAGAGAGAGAGAGAGAGAGAGAGAGAGAGAGAGAGAGAGAGAGAGAGAGAGAGAGAGAGCGTTGACCCTCACCGGCTGCAGCACACAAGAGTGCAGGCCCTGCACGCCTTCTGGAGAGCACATCAGAGCTGACCTGTGTGAGCCAGCTCTGAGCCT
>JAQHUG010000266.1:1873680-1916771 GCA_028555095.1 Dicrostonyx torquatus | reverse complement strand
AGAGAGAGATAAGAAAGCTTCCCAAAGCCAATTCCAACAAATAAATTCACAGCATAAAAATGGTGTTAGCACAACTTTCTAATGGGGTCCCAGGAAATCCAGTGTATGTCTACACGAGATGAGGGAGGAAATTATACGATGAGCTTCACATGGAATTTTTTTTTTAATCTCAGCACTAGTGACTCCCTGTGATCACATAGAATACAGAATAGTTTCATAGCCATTGAGTTAACTGATTCCCAGAATTGACTTCTTGTCACATATTTTCACAAATTATCTGCTTGGTCTGAGCATGTGCACTTTGGATTTAAGCTATAAGTAAGTACAGCTGGTAGAAACTGGAAGCAAAGAAAATTGGGGCAAAAGTAAGCCTGCCCTTAGACATTTCACTGAGAAAAATAATAGTCTTTTCAAAAGCTGTTAGGACAACTAGAGGTGTACAGGTTTAAAAAATGAAATTGAACCCATTCCTGGCACTGCATGCAAACATTAAGCTAAAAAAGTCAAAGACCCAATCAGAAAAGTAAAAGGACAACACACAGAAAGGGAGAAAATCTTGGCAAATTGGATATATGATTGAGGTCTATTACCTATGATACATCGAAACTATCTCAACAATAAGACAAATAAAAGCAAGTGAGTGATATATTTTACTTAGCATATTTAAGTAATATATATTTAAATCAATAAATACATTAAATAATGACTGTATTTAAATGTTTTATTTTTTAAAAAACAAAAGCAATAACCCTATTACATGTTAAAATAAAACAGATATTTCTAGAAACTTTATTCTCCAAAAATGGGGTTATCAATTATTTTCACCCTAACTTAACTGTGAGTTACAACTGACATGTAAGATTTATATATTTCTTGAAATTTTAGTACACTTATCCAAAGGGAACTGGTCAACAGACCAAATAACACAGAGATTCAGAGAGTAACACAGCAATTATTATCATTTTTTTACCTTATTCTTTTGTGGTATTGACACATCATTTCTATCTTCTAATCAAATTTTGATTTAATACAATATTGTAAGTTACTGTCAAAATTCTGTTTATTAAGTCTTCAAAACTTACTCATACTACATAAATAAAAAAAAACTGCTTAACCAATGACCCTCTATTTCTCCTCTTCAGCCTGTGGAGCCATCTTCCCAATCCCTGATTCTGTAAGCTTTTCTTTTTAAGGATCCACATTTAAGTGAGAAATGAAGTAGTTATCTTATTGTCCCTCAACTATTCATCTTAAAATAACACCCTCTGGGATCATTGCTGCTGTCATAAATGACAGACAGCCTTTTACCAAGGATGAATGACAATGCATTACCCCCACACTACCATATTCGTTTATTTGCTGGCAGAGCTTAAGTGGCTGATTTGTCTTGGTTCTGTAACAATGCTGAAAGGAGCACTAGTATTTTCAAGATACTGATTTCATTTCTTCTGCATATAGTTCCATGTCATGGCTTAGAAATCGTTAAGTGCCTCCCTCAAGAGTTCACATGTTAAAAGTTTCATCCCTAGGAGTGATACAGGACACCATGGAACCTTCAAAAGATGACCAGTCAGAGAGCTTTTGGTTGCTGGGAGCGTTGTCGGGGACCAGTCTTGACAAAAATACCCCTTGCCAGGGTAGAGGCGTGGGGATTTAGAAATAAATAAAGAATAGGAAGATGCGAACGAAAACAATGAAACGGAGAAACATATAGGATAGTATCGGGAGGGAATTCCAGTGAGTACTGAAAATTCACCCATGTTTGATTTCCAACTGCTTAAAATACCCCTGACCCCAAAAAGTAGAAGTAAGACAAAAGACGTCATTAACATGATACAGTTTACCAATTGAAGGTCGCAGGCTACTTTCATAGTTAAACATTCTGTTGCTGGAACAAAACAAGTCACACTCACACACTAGACCAAAACATTCTGTAGAGAAACCACTTCCTGGGTAGAATCCCAGGTTATCTCCATAAAAGGAACTAAAACTTAGTTGAATACTTAGACTCTTGTTTGAGGCAGGAACAATCTACTATTCTATTCCTGGAGTACAAGGTCTGTTTATTAGCCACACCTGGTGACAATAACCTTGAGCGAGCAGAACTCTCTGAGATACTTCTAGGTAGGACCTTTGTTTGAGGTAGAATCACGACAACCTTGAATGAACTAGAGATAAATTCCAACTTTCTGACCTTTGGTCAACAGGGAAATGGGCTCACATTTCTGGGCCTCCATAAAGAGCATTCCCTTAGTAGAGATTAGACTTGTGAAGTTCTCACAGGAAAACGCCAGAAGACCAAGCCAGGGTCACTTTCTGACTTTCTGCTTTGCTCTATAAACTCTTGCTTACATGCACATTTAACAAAGGCAAAAATCTTTGGGGTCCACACAATTTGGGAACCAAACAGAACTATGAACTAAATAAATCTCCAATGCTTATAAAGTTAGATTGCCTCAGACATTTCACTAAAATAGCAGAAAATGGATTAATACAGTATAAGAAATAGGGTTGCTATATTTTATAATAATTTTATTTTTAATTTTTTGAGGAAACTCAGGATTATTTTCAATATGGTTGTACCAACTTGTAGCCTTTCTTGTGTTTTTTAAAGTAGTTTATTTTTGTCTATCATCTACTTATCTGTCTATCCATTTATCTCCTTTTTAAAAAACTACATTTTAAATGCTATATTTGAAAATAGTCTTTTTAAGTAAGTATTCTTATTAAGCATGATACCCTCAAAACTTCATAGTACAGTTTTTTTTTAAAAAAAAAAAATGTGTGAAAAAAGGTCAAGAAACTGTTTTAGAATTTGATTGTAACCTCTGATCTGCAGTGTTAACACAGATGGGCAAGACCCAGAACTACCTCTGCTTCTACAATGCCTGTGAGGAAGTATTTGGATTGAGTTTCTTTGGGTGGGAAGATCCACCTGGAATGCAGGAAGCGCTGTTCCAGGAGCTGACCTCCGGGACTGCATAAGGAAGAAAGCTACTAAGTGTGAGCTGTGTACTCCTGCTGCCAGGTCTTCTCCTCCATGACAGACTTCCTGTAGAACTGTGTGCCAGAACTAACCACTAAGTCATTTTTTGTTACATATTTTGCCACAGAAATGTGAAAAGAAACTAATGATCTCTGAGGTGGAACGTAGTTTGAACACAAATGACAGACTAGTCAAATGTCCCAGTACATAGAAATAGAGGGTAGAATTGCTCAGAGTAAAGGGAACAATCTTTTAGCAGAGCTTGTGTTTCCAAGGAAATATTTGGGAGGAGTTTACAAGCAAGGACAGAGAGCCCTCAGGAGATTTATGACTACTTAAGGAAGCATTTGCTCAAATTGGTAGGAAGTGAATTGAGAAACTTAAAGGAAGGTAAATTAAAAGAAGTAAGGAACCCACTCATTTGCAACATCTGTTTCAAATGTCTAGAACTGTGCTTGGAGAGGGGGTGCAAGGAGGAAAAGAATATGTTTCTTACCTTTGAGAGCCTTGCAACCTGGTGATGAGGTATTAATATATACTTTCAGCAATGTGACTGACAGACATTAAAATAGTTCCATGGTACATTGTGGGAACACAGAAGGAATATGTATAACTCTGACAAGGGAACAGTAAAGGTCAGTCATGACACAAGATATGAAAGCATGATTATCAGTTAGACAATGGGATAAGAATTAAGGATAACTTAGCAAAGGGTTAATAGGATTAAATAGCATTAAAATATAAGCAGGTAGATAGAGTCTTGTGTGTTGTTTGGCATGTCTGGATTATAGTATCTTTATGGATGATGAAAAGGCAAAGCCAATAGAATGTAAATTACAGCTTAAGAAATTTGGACTTCATTCTACAAGCAGTAGGATTCCAAGAACTCCTTTAATCAGAAAATGAGAATAGATTTGGTTTTGCTTTCAGAAAGAATACTTAAATAGGTTTAAGACATTGAACTGAACTTCCTTAAAGCCTGGTGGTGATATACAGAGAACCTCAGCCTCGGGAGAGCTGAAGGACTTGACTCAAGGCTAAACAGTGGACTGACACTCAAAATCACTTTCAAAATGGACCACAAAGTGCGGCCACTGGATGCTAGAGTTAACTCTGCTGTAATAATACCCTTATTACCATCACTAACAAAATGGAATCCACGGAAACCATCCTCCTCCACCTGCTCTCCTTGTGTGATGGCTGTTCATGAACAATTGCAGTTACCATATCCCCAGTCTCCTATCTGGGATCTTAGTACTGAGCAGCAAGAGAAGGCAGATCTCTGGGCTATGCCATAGGAAGACCAGTTCTGTAAAACAGAAGCATCTCAAGTCACGTTATCATGGACTGCAAGTGCTGCGTGGGCTTTCCAAGCAGAGGGCCACCTCACCTGGCAATGCAGTTTAGGATAAGTAGGAAGGAATCAAGACCAAGAGCAATGTACAGCAATTCAGGCAATAAATTGACTCTGGTGTCAGCAGTGTGACTGGAAAAAGGAAATCAAAGATGGACGTTTAGGAGTGACATCTACAGAACAGAAGCATCCAGTAAGACACCTGAGAAAAAAAGGAATCTTCAAGACAGACAAAACGACATTCTTAACTAGAAGTAGGAAAAGGGAAAGTATTGTTGATAAAGGTAACAAGAGAAAATTAATGTACTTTTGATATCTAAAAGATTAACTTTTAGTGCTATAGAAGTCTGTTTATTGTATCTTTTGTATTCCAGTAACATTAGCCAAATGAGAACATATTCACATAGTTTCTAATTGTGATCAATGAAGTAAATTAAAAGTATTTCACATCTATCTTTTTGGAGTAGGTGTGCATTATAATTTTTCAAATGATGATTATATAGAGAGAACAATATTAAAAAGTCAACTTTTTCAGAAAATCATTAGATGCTGCTTTTCCTGGCAGTTCATTGTCCAATTAATGACCATGTCAGTAGTTAATGACCTACTTATCTAAACACATAATTGGTGTCACTTTGTAGTACCTATAGGGAACTTTTATCTATGCAAAGTTTGTGGTAATAGCTACTGTAATTGAGCCAGTCCGGGCTTCAAACTTAAATAATGAAGATAGATTACTGTTTATCCCGTCATTGTCATAGCAGGTACTGTGAATTTCTTGAGAATATCAATGGGAGGAAGAAGTGAGCCTGGTCTATGCGCAGCAGAGGCCTGGCAGTCAGTGAGCCACAGTTCAAGACAGTTTTGATCTACAGACACAGATACTGTGGGATTTCCCTCTGTACACTGTGAATGTGCTTTGTTACCATTGGCCAATAAAGAAGCTGCTTTGGGCCTCTGGAAGAGCAGAATAGAACCAGGTGGGAATTTCAAGCAGAGATAGAGGAGAAAAGAGGATGGAGTCAGGGAGACACCACGTAGCCACTGTAGGAGACAGACACCAGAGACATTGGATGGAACCTTACTGGTAGGCCACAACCACATGGCAATACACAGATTAATAGAATTGGGTTAATTTAAGATCTAAGAGCTAGCTAAGAAAATGCTAGAGTCATTGGCCAAGCGGTGTTGCAATTAATATAGTTTCAGTGTGATTATTTTGGGTCTGGGTGTCCTGAAAATGAACGAGCAGCCTCTGTCTACACACAGACTCTCCCCCTGGCTGAGTACACAGAAAGGGGCTCCAGGGGCAGCAGCACAAAGGCCTTGTCTGTGCTGATTGCTTCCTCCTAGCTCTCTCAGATTCTTTAGGATCTTACTGGACAAGACACAAACTTTCATTGTCGCCTATGGCATTTGGCCGGGGATAAGCCTTCCTTTCCTTTGCATTTGTGTGTGGAGAGTGTAGATGGCTCAGGGTTATGAAAAAGAGGTTTCTCCAGTTCCAAACACTGATCTGTCTTAATAGATCCCTTTCTTCTAAGCAGCTCCGCCTAACTATTGTTACATGGCCTAAAAAAAAATCCACTGTTTGTCTTTTGATTTCGGCAGTCTTACAAAAACAACCAACCAACCCCAAAGTATTTCTGACATCCTTGTACCATCATAAAACAGAGACGTGTCTGGATTTATGAGAACACTCTTTACTTGTCTGACTAAGGCATCCATAATCTACTAAGCAAAATATTAGCTCTGATGTGATAGGAAAATGGTAAGGATTACAGTGAGTGTACGTGCGTTTGGGGGGTGCGTGTGCACATGTGGGTTGGGGAAGTGTATGTGCACATGTGTATGTAGAGGGCAGAGGTTGATGTCAGCTGTCTTCTACAGTTGTTCTCCAGCTTTTGATACAAGGATCTCTCACTGAACCTGGATCTCATTGGTATAGCAAAACTAGACAACCAATGAGCTCTGCCAGGAATCTTCCTATCTCTCCTCCTACAACCACCTATCAAGGAAAACAGGTGCATGATAGCAAGCTTGGCTTTTTATATAGGCCCCAAGAATCCAAACCGTGCTCTTTATTTTTGCATATTAGCTACTGAATCATTTCCTCAGCTCAACCCTGGATTCTAGTACCCATGCAGTAGAATGATTTTAATTTAAACTGTCTGACTTGAGGAAGTCAATTATCCTATTTGATTGCTGTCTAAAATGCAGAATCCTGTTAAGGGCTTTGAGATTGTTCTTGAGCTACCATATCAAGTTCTGAGAGTACATGAAATATTAAACAATACAAACAGCTGGGTCATGAAGCATCCCACGACCAATGAGCTAAGACATGATCAGGAGCCAGCACAGCCTATCATGTCCTCAGTGATCTGAGCACTCAGAGGAAGCTCTATCCTTTCTCTCCGTCATCATCTTCCCTGAGTTCACACTTTCTCAGCTACCCAGTGTTCATATATGTTACATCAAGGCTCTGTAAGACTTCATCCTGGCAGCAACTTTCTACCATCTAGCAGCTCTATAAATAGCCTCTTGTTGTTCTTCCTGTCAATTCTTAGGGTAACACACCCTGAAGGCACACCTGAGGAATCTGGCCCATACTCAAACAAATTATCCTCATGCTTTCATAGTAGTCATTTTTGTCAAGTGAGCCCATCTTCCAGGCCCCCTTTATTATTTCTTGAACATCACTTATTGGTGATGTTCTGCCAGGAGATCCAGCTCTTTGAAAGCAAAAACTTTTCTTATTTATCATTTTATCATCTGGCATAAACTAAACTGGGAATTTTTATGAATTTTCAAACATATTTAAATAAGCCACTAAATGGATATCTATCATACGAGTAGAAGTAATAACATGTCAACTCCATACAATTTATACCGTAACCCTAGTTATGGGCAGTGAGGGACTGCCTTCTCAAGATTATAGTACATTGTTTTCCACAAAGTGAGAAAGAAACTAATGGTAACAAACCGTTGGTGAAATTCAAGATATTTTCTTCCCCTTTAGGTAATATGACAGTATGTTAGTTATACTGAAATTTCCAAGAGTAATTGGACTGAGAGCAATTATGAATTAAAATTGTTACACATAGGTACACATAGAACTCTCTCTCTCTCTCTCTCTCTCTCTCACACACACACACACACACACACACACACATTGATGTTTACTTCCCAAGCTTTGTAGGCACACCCTACTTCATGCTTACTTTGTCCCTTGGAGCCCCTTCTTTGTTTTCCTTTATCATTGTTTCCATCTTTGGTCTTTGCACACAGTAAGTGTTCACAACAGCATAACTCTTGGTTTGTAGGTAAAGAGGAGCACAGGTGTGCAGCACTAATGTAGTAGGTTGTAGTGGAGAGTAATCATCTTTTAAACTTCTTAGGTTCACATTCAAGTCTCTGCACTTATGATATATGTGACCTTAGGGAAGTTGCTTAGCCTTCTTCCCATTAAGACTGATGATAATAAAGACTCTGAGATTACATGTATATTAGGATATTCAATGAGTTAAGGTGCTTAGGAGAGCTCCTTGAATTATTCAAGTTTAATATTTTATTATTTTTGAACAGAAATATTGTTTGGTCTTACTGAATTAATTAACTCTTTATTGCAGCCCATGCTTGTTCATCAATGTGTTTACTGGTAAGCTATAGATTCAAAGACTATAAGCTTCTCATGTGGAACACAATGAAAACAAGGTGACTTCAGAGTGTAGGCTGCCTCCGACCATCCACGTATCTGATACATTCTCTGTCAAAGTGGTTGTTATGATTCCCAGGTGAGACATCTTGATTAAAAAAAAAAATCCAAAGATCCTGCTGGGAAAGCATCTTTAATTAGTGGAGATGTGGATGATTAGGGAAAACTCAAGTCTCCTGAAGGGTCTTGAAGTGCAGATAATTACATGTTGAAGAGGCATTTTTATCTAACAGCTTTTGAATCTAAACGAGGACAGCCTCTGAGATAGACACTGTCAGAAGGCATGAGTTATTATTGTTGGATGAATAGTACCTACCACACATTTTCCTTTTTCTTTTCATCTCCTAGTGAGAGAATGGATTTCTTATGTAGGTAGCCACCCAGAGGTTTTGCTCTTTAGATTGACCACACAATGTCCCCCCATTCTGATCATGTATCCACTAGCCTCGGGAGAATATTGTTCATGTGTGATTTTGTCCTTATAGAAGGTTATGTAGAGTGGACTCATACAATATGCCCCTTAAGCTTGTTTCTGAGATTGGGCTATAGTGGATGTGTGACCAACATCTCCTTCCCTTTTTTTTTTATCTCTGACAACGTTGTTCTGTGGGTAGATACAGCCATAGAGTACGTTATGGGCAAGAATAAAGTTGCCAAGTGTCTCACTTCTCTCTATAAACCATTAAGAACATTTACATTGTGTCTTCTGTGAACTTATGCCCTCTTTGATTTTGAGCAAACACTTAAGGACAGGATCTTTGAGCATTTAAAAGCACTTCATTTAAGGTTACCACAGTATTTCCTGCTGAAGCTTGATCATTTTATATATCTCTTAGTGGAGTGTAAGATGCAGTTTTCGGGCTGGAGAGAGATGGTTCAGTGGTTGAGAGCATTGACTGCTCTTCCAGAGGTCCTAAGTTCAATTCCCAGCAACCATATGGTGGCTCACAACCACCTGTAATAAGATCTGGTGCCAACTTCTGTCTGCAGGGACACATGCAGGCAGAACATTGTATACATAATAAGTGAATAAATCTTTTTAAAAATAATAATTAAAAAGACGCAGTTTTTTACATTATCACCAACAGTTGGTACTATAGTTTAAAAGTTTAATAATTCTGGTAGATTTATACTGGTATCTAAATATAGCTTAAATTTTTATTTCTTTATTGACTAGTGATGTATTCTTTCTGTGAACTTATCATAAATTCCTATATACATAGATGTATATAGGAATATATACATATATATATACTCTCATTGGTTAAATCTGAAGTCTCTTATGTATATTTTAAAAATTGGGATTTTTGTTGTCCAACTCTTCCTACTGTTACTGTTAATATCACATTAAAAATGCTTTTTATATGTTCTCAATTCACTCCATTGTCAGATACATGTCTTTTAATTTACAATGCACCTTCTGGTCTTATTGGCATTAAAGCAACCCATTCTCTTATTTTAAATTCCTTTTTTGTGATTTTCATTTCTTATAGGAACTTTGCCTCAAATAAAAATTTGATTGTTCACTTCCAAAGCTCTGTAGGCACATCCTACTTCATGCTTACTTTTGCCTTTAAAGCCTCTTTCTTTGAAGTGGACAAGGGCTTCTGCTACTGGAATTTCTGTTCTTACAAGTCCTGAAGTCCTCAACACAGTGATGCACTGGCTAGGTTGCATAAACAAGCACCATCTCCTTTGCTCATCCTGGCTTTTACCCTGACATGCATCTATCATACTGAGGAGATAATCATTAAACACAGAATAAATACACCAATATTCTTTGATTGCTAGTTACACTTACTATTTATTGAGAGCCATAAACATACCTGAATGCTCTTATTATCATTTATTACTCACTGAAAACCAAACAGACTGATTTCATACAACTTAGTAAAGTCTAGAGCCATCCCCAGAGACCGTGTCTTCAAATTTCAACTCCGGGTAGTTTATCAGAAGACCTTTGCTACAGCAGATTCTCATTCAATACTTCTTAGATGAGATCAGTGTGCTGTCCCTAGTTACTATGTGGAACTTCTCTCCTCTCTCGATGAGGACTTCTACTGGCTGGTGACATTTACTATCAGAATTTGACCTCATGTAGTATGTGGTTAAACCTCAGGTGACGTTTTCCATGAAGAGATAAAAATACTTTTAGTTTTTTGCTGAAGATCTGCCACCAATGCCCAGCTCAGAACCCTATTCCATATCAAGAAACATGCATAAGCTCCTTCTTGGTCCTTCTTTGGGGATTAAGCCAATACATAGAAAATATGTGTAACGTTTTCATCAGAGCATGGTTCTCTCAGAGAATGTAAATCCATACATCTCATGGGTAAAATCTAGGTTTTTCCTTAGCATCCTATTTTTCTTCACCCCTACCTGCTACCATGTTTTTTTTATCTTTATGTTCTAAATGTTTTGCTTTTTCCTTCATCAGTCTACCAACTCAATGTTAACCAAATCTTCTAGATGAACTTTCCTAATTGACCCTTCCCTGCCTCCTATTCCTTTCTCTGCCATTTCATATTTGATTATCACTCTCTTCTTACTACCCTCCTATTGTCCAGTCGCAGCTGTCGACAGCAAATCTTTGGAAATCTTCCCTCAGCTTCTTCTGTAGCATCTTCAGTATCATGTTACCTTACTCTTTCTGTATTTCTGGTCTTTCTTTAGTTATTTATAGTTATAGTTATCTTGCTTTTAGTCCAAATGCAACATCCAAATGAGCCCTTTCTTTTCCCCCAAATGGTAAAAATATTGCCTCTCTTTTGTGTCTGGTTAATTGTTATTAACTCTACAGTCCTAATTCATTTGCTTTGTAAGACTTATTTGATCTTTAATCTTATATCCGTCTAGACTCATCTTTTTTAATGTTTATCTTTTTTCTATAGCTAAGTTTTTCTCAACTCATAGTTTATAATAAATGCTCAGCTATAACAATAAATTAAAAAGTTATGACCTTCACTTCAATTTTCTTCAGATATGTGCTTTCTCAGAGAATCGCTCCTTTGCCTTCCCCTCACTCTCATGCATTCTCACTTAACCTGTGACCAAGTTCCCTGACTAGATTGAAGACTGCTTGAGGGAATGAATTCAGAGTTTAACTTTGCAACTCTGCAGTTCCTGTCACGGAGCGCAGTAGATTGTGGTGGTTTGAACATGAATTGCTCCAACAGACTTCTGCTTTGAATGTTTGTGCCCTTGGTAGGTAGTGTTGTACAGGAGAATACGCAGGTCTTCGAATCCTCATGAGGTGGTCATGAGGGTCATACCCCTGGAGCTTATTCCTGGACCCTGGTTAGCTCATTCTGACTGTAGCCAGCTGTCACGACAGCAGCTTCCACCATAGGCGTCTATCGAGCAGAGCAGCTTGGCTAATTTTTTTCTGCTATGCTGGACTTAAACACTCTAAAACTGTAATTCAAAATGCCTCTTCCCGCCTTCGGGTTGCTTCCTTCAGGCATTTTGCCACAGCAATGCGAAAGTAACTGATACACAGATGTTCAGGGATGTTATTGGGAGTGGATAAAAGAAAGATGACCTCCTCTGCCTACGTTTTAAGTAATTGTACCACTTTCTCCTTACTTGTCCTCCCTGCAAACACTCCCACTGTTCCTCGGTGTTCTCTTTCAAATTCGGGATTTTTCTTGGCTAATTATTATTGCATGTATGTACATATGTATGTATATATTCCTAAATATAAACTGTTCCCTCCATATAATGCTACATTTATGTAGGTTTTCAGGACTAACTATTTTACACTGATCAATCAGTTGTGTGCTCTTTCTTGGGGAGACGGGATCCACTACAGAAAGCTGCAACCAATCAAAGTGTAGAGCTGTGGAGTCCAGTCCCATCTACAGAACAAGCCACCTTTGGCATGGAACACTGGAAAGGAGTATAAAGATTGTAAGAGCTGGAAGACCGGTAAGTTCGCTATCAGATTGTGCCTCCTAGTTTATTATCAGAGAGATATACCTAGTTATATACCTATAAAGTCTCACCAACATGACTACCTAAATATGAGCTGAACGAGGATACTACCAATGCACACACCAAACCTGACAGTAAAACTGCTTAGTCAGATTCTAGTACTCTGACTCATTTGTTCTTTGGATTCTCAACCACTCAATTTAATGTGAAGGTTTTGATATCTAAGATGATAGTCATTTCTTAAACAGCACTTCCCGTACCATATTTGGAAATGGCTTCTTTCTTCAAGCTGCTTTGTGCAGAGTTACAGTGTCTACAAAATGGACCTACCCAGACTTTCCCAAGCCTCAAGGCACAAATGTCCTGCTTTGCGATGCTTTTTCTGCTGTGTCTCCTACATAGCATGGACTCATCTGTCTCTAGATGTCTACACAGACTTCTGTAGAAATGCCTTCGCTCTTCTATCCTACCTACTGGAATCCACCTGCTAAAAATCTGAGCCAATGCTTCCCTAAATCTTGGAAATGGGTATAGTGGTTTGGAACTATAAAAATTATGATAAATTGTGGCTTCTGACTTATAGTTCTAACAGGTATGGATGAATTACCTAACCACCTTAAATATCTCCAACTATGAATGGGGGTTAATAAGGCTGCATTGTTTTCTCTCTACAAGTAGGAATAATAATAGGTTATTAAATCAGCAAAGGCTCACAAAGTGCTTTGCGCACCACATGTCATGTGGTGAATACATAATGTTCAAACTTCTAGCCATTGTTGTTATAATGATAGTAATTGATAACAGTAATTTTTAAAACCTTTGGCTATTTAGCCTATGCTGACTTCTCCTTTCTCTAAATATCTATTGTACTAAAAGTCCATTCCACTTGGCATAGTTCTCATTATTCTTTTACTATTAGGTATGTGCATATTTTTTGCCTCCTAAATTCAATTCTGTGCTCCTAGCACACTCCTCACACAAAAGAAACTGCATAGTAGGGATGCTGTAGGAACTTGATGACTGGTTGATGGCCTTCACCTCCAGGCTGCTGAAATGAAACTTAATAATGTCACCAAGGGAAACAATTCAGATCAGGCATGGACTCTTTCTCAATCTTCTGAAATCTAATTAAAGGAGCAAGGTTTGTACTGTGGCACCAGATGCAAGGCAAGAGGAGAACAATTAATATTCTTGTTAGAATCAGAATTTAAGTCATTCCTTATGTCATATATTCTCAGCCTGAACTCCAGAACATCAAATAAGCTGTTTTGTCTATAAATACAATCTCTGTTCTGTGCTTTCATTCATTTATCTATAGACTGGAGTTGCCTTTTTCCAAAGCAACAAATTTGTTTGTTGTCAGCATCTGTGGCATGAAACACTTTCATCATCCTGAAGATGACAATTCAGAATGTGGCGAACAGAACAGAGCATGCTCATAAATATAGAAAATAATGAAGAGAAGATGAACAAAGCCAACCTCATTCATCTGTTCCTAATCCTAATGGCAAAAGACCTCACTGTGTACGTTTTGGTATATGCAATTCAACACAAACAAAACTCGGCTTTAAGAAAATGCATGTGTTAGAAAAACAATTCTAGTAAAAAAAGAATTGAAGCAATAGTAAAAAGAAGACACTTATCTAAAGAATTTGTATGAGCCTTTTATTCTCTTCAAATAACTGCATGTTTTAATTTTTCTGTCTCAACAGCTGCTAGTATAATATCTCCTGTCTCTTATTATCTTACCTTTACTTTACACATCTTCAAAAACTTATTTAAGTTTTCCTTTTCATATTTACAACTTGTTGTGGCATCTCCAAACCCTGTACTGTATTAGTAAGGGTTATCTGGAGATGCTGAGCCTATGAACACAGATGATAGAGATGCCTAAGAAGAAATTCATATTGATTCAACTAAGTATGGGAACAAAATCAGAAACCCATGGTACACCATCTCCAGCTGAAGAATCAGAAAAGCTAATGGTTTAATTCAATCTGAGTCTCCAAGCCAGGGAACTAGGAGCCATTCATGCAAATCCCAGAAAATGATTTATACAATGAATAATAATTAAGACTATAATATAAAGCCCAATAAATCCTATATGACATGGTCAAAAAATAAGAGAAGAAAGACAGTATGGATATATACTTATGTATGTACTATACACTCAGACATATAACAAAGCAAGGAGGAAATGCAAGTGTTATTTCTCGCTTCTCAAGTGGTCACCTAGTAATAGCTTTATTTATACCCACCTATTTTCCACTCTTGCCTTCAGCAAGAGACTTAGGTAGTCTTGGTTCTTTGCTTAGCAGGATGAGATAGTCCTTTCTTTCTGAGGACTCGGACAGTTTTGTACTTCCCCATTTAGTCATTGCAGAGCTTGTCAAGACTAAAGGACCCCAATCTAGGCATTATTCTTTCTTGTCCCATTGTTGAGAATGTCCTTGTTCTCTTGGTAGTTCAGATCAATCGCTGCAGCCCACATGGTAATTCTCTTCTTCAGTTATTGATCAGAAGAATGAGACACACACAAGGGCTGAACATCAGCTTTCACTTCTAGTTAAATGGGAATTGTTATATCTATTGTTGGAAGCATACTTACCTCTAAAATTAAGATGTGCAATTGTCAAAGCATAAAGTTGCCAAGACAAGAAGCCAAAATTTAGAAGTAGACAATTGGACTACTAGTTTGATGAGTGATGCCACTCCTATTTCAGCTCATGAATTCAGAGAAAGGGTAATTAATATTAGATACTAACTGAGAATAAATACAGACTCTTAAGAACCTTTCCTACCCCTGCAAGATAATCAAACCTAGTTAATACCATACCTGTCTCCAAAGAACCACTCTGCTTGGTTAGCTAGTTGCCTCCAAATGGTGGGGAACATGGTAAGACTAATAAATTTCATTAATATAGGGCCACTGTTACACTTCTTTGATGGTTCACTGAGTCCTTTAAAAATGTATCTATTTTTATTTCATGTGTTGGAATGTTTTGTCTTCATATATATATATATACATATATACATATATGTGTGTATATGTATGCACATGGTATACATACATGCATACACACACACACAAACATTTTGATTTGGTTTGTTTCTTGTGGAGGCTAGAAGAGGGATCCCTTGGAACTGGAGTAACAGGTAATGGTAAGGAGCCATGTGGGTGCTGGGAATTGAACCTAGGTCCTCTGTAAGAAGAAAACGTGCTCTTAACCACTGAGCCCTCTCTCTAGCTGTCATTTGTGAGTCTTTTGATCATTTTCAATGCTGTGGAAAGCCACAGAGGTAAATAAGGCATTTTGAAAATTCTGTGGGTGCTAGAAACTGGATAGAAATAAGACAAATCTGTGTTCAAAGTTTCTAATTTTTTTTCCTGGCCTCATAGAAATCACCAGTGAAAGTCATTATCATTGTCGGGTCTGCTGTATGACTTCTCTCACACCTCGTCAGGATTCTGTGTGACTGCAGCAGCTGGAGAAGGCAGCTCACTGGAGGACTTGTCTGATGTACCACCCCCCGATTTCGTCACATCAGTTACTGCGACATTTTTCCTTTCAGCTTCTTTTACCAAACCCTAAAAAATTTCAAATTAAAAAATAATCATAGCCATAGAGTGATATGTTTTTTATTTTTATTTTTTTATTATTTATTTATTTATTTATTTATTTTGGTTTTTCGAGACAGGGTTTCTCTGTGGCTTTGGAGCCTGTCCTGGAACTAGATCTTGGAGACCAGGCTGGTACTCACAAAGATCCGCCTGCCTCTGCCTCCCAAGTGCTGGGATTAAAGGCGTGCGCCACCACCGCCCGGCTTTTGTGATATGGTTTTTATAGTGTATATTTGGCTGGAGTTTATCAAAAAGAAAAGAATCTTGATTACCCAGGGCATGCTTTATGTATATTTCTGGAGTGAACAAATTTCTCTTCTTACTGTTTTCCATATATGTATAATGCCCCCCCCATCACATCCCATATATGAAATCTTAAATCCGACTCTTGTTACTCAGGACTCCTTTCCAACGTATCCAATCCAAGTTGGCAGTGCCCTACCTAGCAGCCTCCTGTATCCCCATCCTATCTCTCGTCTGCTGACATAGCCATTCTGCACTGAGCGCACGCTGCACGCCAGCCACCAGGCTCTCACTAGATGGATAAGATAAGAAAGTCAACTAGACGAACATGCCCTATTCCAAAGAGAAATTACGTCTGACATGGCAACCATAGAGAAAAAGGAATAAAATATTTCCAAACTGCAATAACATTCTGAAGAAGCAAAGGCAGATGTGGGAAAGGGAAGAATAGCAAAGAGGACACCTTACTGTAGTCAGGCAGACTTGCTTGAAATCCAAATGATGGAAAGGAACCAGTTGTGAAAACTGACAACTTCTGAACTAGTTGACTAGTTGTTGATTTTAAGAAATAGTTCTTGGGTTTCTTTTGTTCTTTTTTTTTTTTTTTTGAGAGAGATAGAGAGGGTCTTACTGTGTAGCCCTGGTTGTCCTGGAACTTACTGCATAGACCAGGCTGGCCTTGAACTCACAGATATTCACCTGCCTCTGCCTCCTGAGTAGTGAGACTGAAGGTGTGTGCCAGTACACCCAGCTAATTTTATTGAATAACATTTATTTTAAAAACATTTCATCTCCACTGGCTCTGGAGTCATTGGAATCATAAAAGGATTTTATTGGTTTGAAAGTTCAGACCACTTATCTGATGCTATTTTTTCAAAATATAAATAATAATATCTAGTCCAGGGTTTTGGAAATAAAAATTAAATGAGGCAGTGAATGAGTACGTAGTATATTTAACCACCGGGCATGCACCCATTGTCTTACCTAGCTGTGATTGCATAATGACCTTTCCAGCCACATACTGACTTAAACAATACGTTCTTCTCCTTGTATGTATGCAGGTCAGCTGAAGAGGCCTTTCCCTGTTGTCCTAAAGAAAGCTCTCTTCCAAGGTCCCATCTTTTTATTTTGTTCTATTTTCTTTTCAGCCCTGGTTATGGAACCTAGGACTTTACAGGTGAGTGCTTTATCCCTGAGCCTCCGTCTCTTTAATTTTCTACCACAACTCAACAGCGTTAAATGTTAACAGTTAAACAGTGTTAAACTCTTTTAACATGTGATCCACAGGGAAATTTTGACATATAAAACATATCATGAAGCAATGGCAAAAGTGTAGGAGATTGGGGAAAATCATGCAGTTAAATTTTGACATTCTTAAAATTTCTCTGGTCAACAGGAAAAATACTTGACTCAAAATCAAAGGGAAAAATTATACTTAGGCCACTGTATGTCCCAAGCAAGCCACACACAAAGCCCAAAATTTAAATATTTTTGAATAATTTAACCTACTGCAATTGATATACCTCGTAGTAACCAATAAGTTAGCATGTTAGTAATACTTTTCATATGAGTGTAAATATCATACAGATATGAAGGAATGAATGAATGAAGGAAGGAAGGAAGGAAGGAAGGAAGGAAGGAAGGAAGGAAGGAAGGAATGAGGGCTACAGCGCACATTGGCTGCATAGTGACAAGTAGATTTTCATTGGTAACTGACTGACTACACCCCCAGATCTATTTGTTTTGTGCATTTGCCAATTAGCACTTTATTGGGTTTCTATGAGAAGGTCACACTTTTAATTTTTCTTCCAAGATCATTATTATAGACTCACTGAGGTGGAAAATCATTACGCTGATTGATCTCAATGTAAGACTTGCCATTCTTCAGAATGACAGCACAGACCCACAGAAGCAGAGCCCCAGACTCGGGGTGGATTTTCCCGTCTTCATGAGACGGAGTGCGTAATGATCAGAGCACTTGTGCATCCTCCGTGCGCATCACAATGCCACGCTAACTACTCAGACTCGGTTCACAGAAGTCCAAGTGACAAAGCTCAAAATAAAGAAACAAAAGAACAAGCACCAACAAAAGGAGATTCACATGTAAAGGCAATAGCTGGTGGGTGCACTGGGGCAGCCTCCTGCACTACACAAGGTGTGAGGACACTAAAACACATTACGGTTCAGTTCCTGAGGAAATCAATCCATCCAAATTACTTTATATTGGAGGCATGTGGGCTCAGGGAGAAAGGCATCCTGCATGCCAAATTCAGCATGAGAACAGAATTCTGTGGCTCTTGGCACAGGCTCACCAGTTTCAGAACCTCAGAGTGAACTAAAGGGTTGTTTGGAGACACCCTTCCATACTGCGCTTGCCTTTATAAAAGAGCAAATAGGACTTAAAGTGAACAAAATTGCCCAGGATCGTATTTGAGTTTTCATTTATGGGCCTTTGAGGATCTGTTTATCCCAGGGATGGAAATTAGTTTGATTTTCTAAGGTACTAAGCTGGAATCGCTTTATATTTAGTCTCAGTCAAAATGTTGTTAATTCTCATTATTCTGCCACCATAGAGCGAAGGAAGAAAAATCAGCGCCATGCTGTTTAAATCCTAATTATGCCCAGGGAAATAACTTGCCTTCTCAAAAACTACCTTTTGCCTCTGCTCTCCCAAACCCTCTTTTTCCCCCAACCCTGTTCCAGAAGTATTTTAAGAAAGTACAAAGCAATAGTTCTTTTACATTGAGAGACAAGGGCAAAACCAAAAATGACATCCTTGGAAGATATGGGACTTTAGTAGCTGGTTTTTATGAACACTAAATTTTTGTTTCTGTTTTTGTCATTGCCAAATCTCTTTACCCTTCCACATTATAAAACGCATATTTGTGATAGGTTAACTTGCAAATGACACCTGATTAGTGTATTTCACAAGTAGTTATTGTGTGGATATGGGGACGGATGGCGTAGGAGAATGGAGTGAGAGGAAGCTGCAGAAATTATCAGTTGTTGAAATGGGGAGCGGCGCTCAGAGCAGTTTGACTTTTCTTTCCAGAACACTATGCAAATCCTCTATAAATTCTGGGAAATTTCTCAAAACCTAATGGATATGTACAAGAAAGGCTCTGCAAAGTGAACCACTATGTTTGTTCTGATATTGAGAGTATGTCATGGGAGGAAGGGAACTCTTATGTAGAAAGTCAGCTGGGCATAACAAAAGGGTTCAAGACTTCACTGCTCTGTTGGGTGTGTAGGTCTTGTACCCACAACAAGCATCTCAACAACCACTGCTTATACTGGTTGGGAAGGTGAAATGGAACGAGGACCTGGTGGAGAAAACAATGTCGGGATCTGTCCCAACAGCTCTATCCGTTCATCCTGTCAGTTCGGTGTTGAAACAAGGCCAGAATCTGACCCCACCTCTCTGTTTTCACAGTGTGAAGGCTGTACCACAGCACCTTCCACCTAGTCAAAGATCTGAAGTCTCTCGATAATGAATTTCCTGGCCACAACTCACCTCCATTTAGTCTCTTCCATTCAGAATGTTTTCCCCCATTTACTGAAAATAGATCATTTTTTTTTCTTACCAAATACATCTTGCTTATGGTTTATTCCTCGTAGTTCCTTCTTACCTCCTCTCCTGTCCAGATCCTGGTGCAGGAGACTTGTCTGTTCAGTCAATCATGTTTTAAATAAATGCTGATTGGCCAGGTAGGAAGTGTGGGCGGGTCAACCATACAGGAAGTAGAGGCAGGGCGAGGAGACTGTCTGGGAAGCAGGAAGCTCCCTTGGCATTCCTGCCCAGATCTCCAAGGAAGATCCCTGTCCCAGCTGAGAAAAGGTACCGGCCATGTGCCTGGCATGGATGGGAACAATGTGTTAATATAACTTATGGGAACTAGTAAGAAGCCTGAGATAATGGGCCAATCAGTTAATAACCTAATGTAGACTCTATGTGTGATTTTCTTTGGGGCTTGCCGGCTGTGGGGTACTGGGCAGGACAGAAACCCCAACAAGCAGGACCCTCATGTTACAAGATCCACCTCCTTTCTGTCTATCATTAGAAAACAGGTTTCTAGGGGATAATAATAAAATAAATATAATAAGATAGATAAAAATTAACACATCAGAATTGGGGAAAGCAAACAGAATAAAAAGAGCCTAAAAGAAAGCACATGAAACAGAGACTTTATTGCTTGAATCTTCAAGAATTCAATAAAAACACTAAGCATGAGTCCATAATAGACACACAAAGACCTATATGATAAAAAGAGAGAATAAAAAACATATAAATAAAATTAACTTAAGATTTAAAATAATAAGAGGAAAAGCAAAGAAAAGTCCTAGCACAACATTATAAGACGCCATTGTGTTTGTTTTCTCTTGTCCACCTACTGCTTGGCATGCTGCCTACACTTAAGAATAGTTTATTTTCCCAGTGCGTGAAAGCTCTACATAGGAACCAGCTCAGCTTCTCAATGTTCAGTGACTTGTGTAGTTGCTGTCTTTGGTAATGGGGCCTTGCTATCAAATTGTGGAAAGAAACCTATAGGCTTGGCAACAGCCTGGGTTGTTTGAAGGTTCTTATTGGACCCCTTTGGCCAACAACCCCATTAGGTGTAACCCATACCAGTACCAGAAACTTTGTTTGGTGACAAGAGATGGCCATTTGGGTCCCTGTCTTCTTCATGATTTGGCTATTAATTTATATTGCCTTCATATATGTATGTATTTTAGGAAACTTCTGCTATATTGGGTTTCCACAGTTTTCACACTATTCCTCAAATGGCTCTTAAGATATCTCTTCCCATATTCCCTCATTAATCTTCCTCTTCCCCCCCCTGTCCTCCATTTGTTCCTCTTGTTCCAGCCTACTCACACAGATTTTCTGTGTGGTATAGTCTTGGGCTAGCATCAGCGGTCTCTTAGAGTCTGTAGAACATCTATCCAGGCCCCTCTAGCCTTTAAGGTTTCCATTAAAAAATCATGTATTATTCTAATAGGTCTGCCTTTATGTTATTTGGTCTTCTTTCCTTGCAGATTTTAATATTTTTATTTGTTCTGTGTGTTTAGGGTTTTGATAATTATAAATAGAGGGGAATTTTATTTCTTTTCTGGTCCAGTCTATTTGTTGTTCTGTATGCTTCTTGAATCTTAATAGGCATCTCCTTCTTTTCGTTAGGGAAATTTTCTTCTATGATTTTGTTGAAAATATTTTCTATGGCTTTGACTTGTGTTTCTTATTCTTCCTCTATTCCTATTATTTTTATACTTGAATTTTTTCATAGTGTCACAGATTTCCTGGATTTTTTGTGCCAGGATATTTTAGATTTAATATTTTCTTTGATCAAGTTACCCATTTCTTCTGTTGTCTTCACTACCTGAGATTTTCACTTTCTTTTCTTATATTCTTTTGGTGAGGTTGGTCTCTGATGTTCTGTTCAGTTCCTCAATTCTTCATTGCCAGTTTTAGGTTTTCCTCATTTTGGGTTTTATTTAATGTTTCTATTTCTACTGTTAGGTCTTGAACTGTTTTATTTATTTCTATCCACTGCTTGGGTTTTCACAGGTGTCTCTAAGAGGTTTATTCATTTTTTCTATCATAGTAATAAAAACTCTATCATACTAATAAGAACTATTTTATGGTCTTTGTCTTGTACTTCAGCTATGTTGCCATATCCAAGGCCTACTGTGGTAGGTTTGTTGGGCTCCACTAGAGCCATTGTTGGTCTGTCTATCAATGGTTGTGTTTTTAAAAGTACCATTCATATCATGTCAATACACTCTATAATTCATTGTTTTCCTGCTTTCTCCAGAAGAAAAGGTAAAATCTTTAAGTTGGCTCATAGATCCTATGAGTTTTATTTATATGTCAACCTCCACTTCTCTCACCCTGCCTTCTGCTGTTTTTCAAACCAACCACATTGGTTGCTACTCCTGGAACTTTGCATTCATTCTTCCCTCTACCTAAAGTTCTCTTCCTACAGATTCCTCATTGCCTCCCCAGCTTCACGTTCAATGGATATCTTTGCATTAGTTTAATGAGATACCAGATATCTATCTAATTTTGAGTACTGAGCTTCCACATGAGGTCTATATGTGAAGGTATGGAATGGGGGAAACATACTGAAACTATCATGACAGTTTCCCAAGGACGCCAAGGAGAACAGAATAAGCAATCAGACCTTCTTTATACTTTTTACTGCCATAATGTTTTTTGTAGGCACTGCAATTTTTTCAATGTCTTCTTAGATGCATAATGACAACCCATACCTTCATTTTTATGCTATTGTCATAATGTCACTTTGTTGACTCATGTGATGTTAAGGAACCATTGATAACTTGCTCCTTCCCATATAGGTATTTTTCTTTTTTAATTAGATGATTTACCTGTTTGCCCTCTTCTACTACCAAAAGAATAGCTGTGTATATTATATCTAACTAGGTAAAAAGTAAGAAGTTTTGTATTCATTAAAACCATGCTCAAAAGGTGGTTTAAGTTACTCAAAGTTTTATCAACCATCATATCATGTGATGAAAAATAGGTGACTTATATGGAGTGAAGATGAGAAAAAGAAGGCAATCAGTTGCCTTAGAAAAGTAATTGATCCTTTATCTAGGCAATGGGAATGATAACTTTGAAAGGCAACAATAGAGCCATTGAGACTTGAGGCAAGAGAAGACAATTGACACACCTTACTAGAAGAGCAGCAGGAGAGATTCAGAAAAAATATGTAACCAATAGCCTTCTAAGTTCATGGCTATGCAAGGGAACCAGTGGAGAACTGAGATTCATTTCAACTGCCCAAGATGTTTCTGTTGTGTGAGCTAGTGGAGAGGTGATACCTTTAGTTCATATGAAGCAGATCCTACTTAATGAGTACAGTTACAGTCTCATTGATGTAACTAGTAACCTAGTGATCAGTCATCACATATGAACACAGCATGCTGAACTGCCACCCCACAGATTCTGGCGGAATTCACATGAATATCACTTAAGAATTCTTCTAATGTCAACTAAAATTTAGATAGTCTTTGCCTGCTCTTCTCTGGTGCGGGAGAATTGTCTGTATTCTGTCAATCATGTTTTAAATAAACGCTGATTGGCCAGGCAGGAAGTATAGGTGGGAAAACCAGACAAGAAGTAGAGGTGGCGCAAGGAGAACAGGGAAGAAGGAAGCTCTTCCCGCACTCCTGCCAGTCCACCAGGATGTGAGCTGCCCGGATGAGAAAAGGTACCGGCCAACATAGGTAAGAACAATGGGTTAATATAAGTTACAAGAGCTAGTAAGAAGATTGAGTTAATGGGCCAGTCAATTTATAACCTAATGTAGACTCTCTGTGTGATTTTCTTTGGAGCTTGCCGGCTGTAGGGTACCAGGCAGGACAGTAACCCCAACACTTCTCCATTACCTGAAAGTCTTATAACAAAACTGAAGTCACCTTATGATAATACCATAGTTCAGCATAATATATAACAGTTCTTCGATTTAAAAAAAAAACAGCTATGTTTTGGATACCTACTGTGCACAACACACATTATTACTTCAATCTTCACACACAAAAAAAGGCGTGAGTTACGATATATTGAAGTAAGGATTTGACCAATAAAGAGGTTGCCAAGTGCTACTTGGATCAGCCACATAGGTTATTTGAACACAGGTCCTAAGTCCCTAATAATAAAAATTTCTTGCCTTTACTTATGGTGAAAGTGCCTTCATATGAGGCTGCATGTACGTGTATGTCCACATATGCATGTATGTGCAGGCAAATGAAGAGAGAAGGGTAACTTTGAGAGTTGGGTCTTGGAAGCTGTCCACTTTGTTAGACAGAATCTCTCACTAGCCTGATGTCTTCCAAGCAAACTAAGCTGGTTAGTGTGGGGGCCGGCCATGATAAGCTAAGTCTGGGCAGGTCACCCAAAGGAAGCTCTTTACTTCCAACCATTATCACCTGAGACTGGCCATCGACAAATTTAAATAAGAGGCCTGAGTCTCAGTAGTTTATCCTGAAGCAATACCTGAAGAGCAGACCATTCAAAGAAATGCCTGACATTCCAACTGCTGTAGATAGGATCACCTGCCAGAGCACTTCACCAAAACACCCCTAGACAAATGTCAGCCAATTAGGGGTCCTGAACCTCAAAGACCCCTCACCCCCACCTTTACTACTATAAAAACCCAATTCTAATTGAGCTTGGGGTTCTCCAGATATTCCAATACACTGGACATGCAGAGAGACCGAGTTTGCAAACTTGATTAAAATAAAGGTTCTTTCCTTTAACATATGGGACTCGGTCTCCTTTGTTGACTTTTGTGGGGACCCACGGATTTGGGCATAACAGTTAGTCAGCAAATCCCAGAGATCTGCCTATCTCTGCCTCCCGGTACTGGGATTGCAAGTGTGTGTTACGACACTTGGCTTATTATGTGGGTTCTGGGATCAAAGCAGATCTTTATCCTTTGAGGCAAATCCTTTAATGATTGAGCTATCTCCCTAACCTAGTATCTTGCCTTTTGGTTTGATTCTAAAAATAATTTGATAAATTATTGGGGACCTGTCAACACCTTTAACTATTTTCCTGTAATCTCCACCAGTTATACTTGATATAATATGTTTGCAGACAAACTATCATTTCTAAATACATGGAAATGAAATGTTCTTTTAATTCATTTAAAGAGATTTGAATGATATGAATTAGCAGCTTGGTATAATAAGAATGTTTATTTTTGTCCTTCCTCTCTAAATTGTATTTACTTTTCTCTTACCATCTCTTGAGATTGAAATTTTCACACTTAAATATTTGTCTTGATACGCATAATTAAACTCAGAATAATTCAAGCTTAAATGACTAAATCTTGGCAAAACTAAATTTAATGCATGAACTAAAGGAAAGGACTAAGATAGCTTAAAATATTTGACTATAACAGCTGTATTCCACTTTCTGTGGCTTCAGCTCACCATGCTAATTTGATGGATTTAAAAAGGAAAGGCTCTTTGATTTGAAAAGACACCACAGAAAATTGATGGGCACGAATCTGGCATTTTGTCACTCAAGTGAATATGATAATGATGGTATCATTAGGCAGAATAATAACATGACAGTTTCATGTAATGAAGGAACATTTCTGCACCACAGAATTTAAATGCTGAGCACCTGGATTACCAGATGTTTATCAGTTTCTGCCACACAAACCCCTCTGCTCACCTATGCTCCCTGAATAATGACTCTGATAGGTGTTTGGTAGTTGTAGAACAAAAGTTCACACGGATAACCACTGCTGCTGGTGGGGGAATAGTATTCTCTGGTCCGTTCCTTAAAATCAAGTTGTATTTTCTCAGTAGCATAATATTATATGAATTACTGGAGGAAAATAGAAATTAGGACTCCGTTGTGACCTTTATCTAGGTATTTGTCAAGTATCTTTTAAAACAAGACTTTTGTATCTATGCTTACAATTCAGTTTAAATACAGACAGGAGGAAGGGGAGGGAGGAGAAGGAAAGAGGGACCGACTCAGAATGTGTTATATATGTGTGAAGTGGAATTTAACTTTGAATAGAGGGGATATTTCCTCCATTTAAAAACAATCTCAGCCCCTTTCTATTGTCCCGTGATTACTGGTTACAGGGTCCTCGGTTTGGTCTGACAGCCAAGTTCCTTAGTAACTAGTGTTTATTCCCCAAGTTACTGTGATTCGCAGGGGGCTTGGAACCTGTGGTAACTGGTAAGTAGCTGCTGAACTTCCTCCTTCATTATCCTAAAGACAATGTCTTGCTTTTATTTTCTGTTATTATTCAAAGCAAAAGATAATAACCGGGAAGGCAGAACTTACTGAGAGAGCAACTTCATTCAAGGGGCATGTGTAGTTTTTAATTTACTTCTTCAGTGACCAAAACGTACCCACCTGAGCACTGCCGCTGAACAGTGGGTGATGGTAGCTACCTGCCTTTGCAGAATGACCTCTTTAGAACTTCAGCTGGTTCTAAATTTCAATTCTCTTCAGTAGCAGATAAGCCTGACGGAAAGCACGAGGATAATGATTACAGGCTACAGCGCCTCAGTTTGGTCTGACAGCCAAGTTCCTTAACCTGTGGTAACAGGTAAGCAATGCCAAGAGACTAAATACCACCCAGTGGTCATGCAGCAGTCATTCAGCCTTGAGTACTTGTTGAGATTCCTTAGAAACCTCCCAAAACATGATTTCTGAGTCTCGCTGAGCCCAGATATTCAACTCAATTGCACTGGGGGTATGACCCAGGACTCAGAGCCTCTCAAACTCCCCAATTGGCTCTAACATGAAGTTAAAAAGTTGAGCTCTCTTATTCAAAGCCTTATAAACCTCTCATCTAATGACTGCTTAGTGTTTATTAGTCCCCTCTGGCCATCAATTGTTATTTTCAACACGGATGCTGACTTTACTTACTCAAGTACTAATCTAGAATTCTTAGTGCACACCAAATCTCTCTTTGTGAGTGTTGATTTATTAAAGAGTCCTGCTATGGAACAAAGGATGTGATTTTTATTGATGGTTTTTAAATATCAATCTCATTTCACTTTGAGAGAGATTTAGGAATGATATCCAACTTTTGCTTCCTGTAACCACTCTCAATTGTGATTTTTAGAGGTGATTATAAATATTCATATTTCTGGTAAAATATTTTTAGTGTATAAAAATAGTGAAATTTCCAATTGGTTTCTTGTTCCTAATATCATAAAAATGGGCCTTTATCTGCCTCAGTAAGGCTCCTTTTTATTATAGACGTGGAGCATTGACTAGAACTCTCAAAGAATATAGAACCCAATAAGGAGCCATGGCTCCAATAGACCCAGTATGTAGCTTTAAAAAAAAAAAGTATGACATCTCATCTGAATGTACTCCTATAAAAATGAAAATTATATTTGAATTTTCAATTAAGATTTTACTAGAAAAATATCACTTTATTCAAAACATTGGCATCTAATATTCACAGCCATGAATGTAGACCCAAAAAAGAGTCATCATTATCTTAATATGTGAGTCTTTTCCTCATTCAAACTAAAGCTCTCAAAAACTTGATACACTATGTGACATATATATTGCTTTACTGGATAATATCTTATATCCGTTTCCTAGATTTCCTGATGCTTCAGGTCTCATCATTCACTATTTGGACACAGGGTTAATTGATCCCTGAGTAAGTCAAGAGTCATGCATGAACAATCCTATCAGCTATCTAAGTTTTCCTAGAAAAGTCCACCAGGGATGTATACCAACCTGGCCATCGGGGGAGTGCATGCTGGGTGCAGCAGGGGAAAGAACCATCCAAGACCAGGCAAGAAGGAGAGTGGGACACCAGAACTGGGCTGAGCGTCCAGTTTTAACCTTCCGGTCCTGAAGTCAGGTAATCAATCTTCATTCAAATGTCTCTAGGATTAAAAAACTCCACATCTCATTCTACATCTACCTCTGCTCTAAAATCTAAGCTCATTTTTTAAAATTCTGTTAGTGGGAAATGTGTCAGGCAAGAGCTACCCTGTTGAGTTAAAATATAGTATATTATCCATTAGGCCAGAATCCAAGAGGAGTCTATAGAACAATACACTAAATAATAATGTGTATGAAATATATAATGAAATGCTAAAATATGCTACATTCATATTATGTTCTAACCGTGAAAATCTAAAGATACATGTAAAAATATAAGTAATATTAAGAATGCATTTTCTGAGTTGAATTAAATATAATTTCAAACCTACTTTCTAACAGATTTCTATTAGCAGTTTGATCATAAATAGATGACAAGCAGCATTATCAAGTGACAGGTAGACATGTATAAACAGCTAGCAGCAAGAATTCACAAGACAGAAAATGGCTTCAGAATTTAAACCCGAGAGGAGACAGTCTCCTTTGGTGTTCCAGCCATCAGGCTTTCCTGTACCTAGATCATATCTGTATGACTGCAGTCCAAACCCCTCTATCCATTTCATGCTTTCGAATGTTTTCGAAAGCCAAATCATGACCAATTTACACTTTTCAGTGTGATAGAGACATGCCAATATTTTCAAAAGAGGTTCCCCTTTGAAAGATTAAAGCGGCCAATCAAAATATTTTTTTTTTTTTACCCACAGGATTCTCTTGATTGAAACTGAGTATGAAGAGATTGTCCTGCAAATCTGTGGAAACCCATCTGGGCAAATAGCAAGGTTTCAGGCAGACTGTGCTCCTTCCTGGGGGGAGGAGGGGAGAGCGTATCGTTTTGCTTGTTCAAGTTTTGAGAGCTTGCCTACATCATTTGACTTCATTTTCTCAGCATTCGATACCTGGCCCAGCAGCTTCATGGCAACCTTTCTTTCGTCTCAGTCCTCAGCTTCCAAGGATCCCTTGCATTGCCAGAGAAAACCCCCCTTTCTTGGGGATATAGAATAAGATCTTTCCTTAAGAGATTAGTATCTGATGAGCAGTCTTATTTCCATCACCAACTTTCCTTCTGCCACGTAACTTTTCCATATTCCAGTTCATAGGGATTAGAAAGCCGACATTTTAGTGCAGGGGTGGATAAAGCGTAATTCTGCTGAACACAGTTTTGTATTTAAGTAATTTTTTAAAAGTTTCATGTGTTGTTCATATTCACCTGTTCCTTCATACTTACGTAAGTGTGAGTGTACATGTGTGTGCATGTTTTTGCATATCTGTATGTTTGTGAGTGCATGTGTATATGTTTTGTGTGTGTATGTATGTCTGCTACATGTGTGCATGTATTTTACATGTGTGTACATGTGTGTATGTGTGTGTTTGTGTACATGTGTGATATATGTACATGTATGTGTGTGTTTACATGTGTATATGTGTTTGTGTGTGCATGTGTGCATATGTGTTTATGTATATGTGTATGTGTTTCAGTGTACATGTGTACATGCTGTATTACATCTGTGCACATGTGTGCACATGTTTTTTACATGTATGTACACGTGTGTTTGTGTGTATATGTATCCATGTGTGTGTTTTTACATGTGTGTATGTGCTTGTGTGCATGTATATATGTGTTTGTGTATGTGTGTGTGTATGCTTCTGTGTGTGCTGCGTGCGTGTGTGTGTTATTGTGGCTACTGGGATTAAAGGTGTGTGTTGCCATAATCTGGTCTGTAAGGCTGACCAGTGGGACTTTTTTACTCCTAGATCTTCGGGCAGCCTTATTTATTAAAATACAGTTGAAATGCCACTACACTCAGGATGTTGGGGGGAATCAGGAGGAGGTTGCTCCAAATAAGATAACAAAGAATTCTAGGTATTCATACACCATTCATTTCCTCCTATTTAAGAAAATATTGTGATGTGAATACTGAGCTTCCTACATGTATAAAGACTTTTACTCCCTAAATTTTTATACCAGTTGTAAGACCAGGAGCCTCTAAAAAGGCATGCCTTAATGAAGTGGCAGAAGTCAGTTTCTCTAAAACCTGAATCCTGTCCACATAGACACCTAGATTATATTGTTGAAACAGCTTGGAACTTGTTTTTAGGAACCTAATATATATACGTATTCTCCAACTTGCAAATTGCTTCAGTGTTTAGGATATCATAATTTGAAATATTGTCTCCTCCTACTTCTCTTTTACTCCAGCGAGAAGAATTATAATGACAAAGGTAGGCTGCAGATCTGAAGACAGCTTAATGATAGTATATAGACCATCCATAAAGACCGGGTTCAGATCCTGGTACTAAAGAGAGATGGAGAGGAAGACGGAGATGGAGATGGAAAGAGAGAGGAAGAGGGATGGGAGAGGAGTTGATTAACAAATACCAGACTAATTGCACCTTCCAGGCTATGTCTTTAAAAGTAACAACAGCAACAACAAAAATCACATATTTTTCACCTAGGGCCAAATCCACTTGATTTCATAAATACACTATGAGAAGCCTGGGCAGTGTGAGCCACCACAGACTTTGTTGTCCTGCCTCCACTTCCTGTCACATCTACATGTTTTAATCTGATCATTAGCAAAATGAGATATTGGACTAAATGATCTCTAAGTTCTCTTTTTTGGCTTTAAAAATCTGAAGATCCTATGACGTTCGGGTTTGTCTGTGCTCTGTCCACTCGTCACAGAAGTGTGCATCCTCTCCAAGGACCTTGTCCTGGGACAATAGTGCTACCGATGGAGATAGACAGTGTGTGATTTTTAGCAGATGTGTCCTGCTAGCAGCTTTGAATAGTATCAAGTGATTTAATTAGGCAATTTATAAACAGTTAAGAGAACAACGTGAAAAAAAATCCTCTGAAAAGAGACAAGTTTACCTATCAACTCACTATTCTCAGATCGTGGGCAGCCCAGAAAAACAATCTCCGTATTTATCAAAAAGATAATGCCCACCAAAAGAAGGGCCTGAAACCATCCGGAGTGCGGTATTTGTGTTTACATTTCTCACCGAGACGATGCGTACCAGGCTGAGAGTATCCACTGTATTGCAGGGTTTATTGCATTTGGATGGTGGAGGAGAATGTGCTAGGGACATATTAATTATGAGACAGGGAAAGTCACAAAGAAAGCAATGTCCACATGCTCTTGACGGGGTGAACTAACATTTGCCAGAAAGTCTAGGGAAAAAAGTTTATCATCATGAATGCTAAATTTATAAAAATGAACATTGGCATTCAATATATCCTGTTATTTCCTTGAACATATTTAATTTTGCAATATAGAGGAGAAATCCAGCAATCATGGAGCACAGCTTTCTTAGATAATACCTTTGAGAAGGACAAACTGAAATGAGAGGGTATCACAATTCCAACAGATCTACACTGTTACAGGTGGACCTATGGCATCCTTCATATCCGGTAGTTAGAAACATGCTTTAAAAAGTTCTTAAAAGCACAAAATAAAATGTTTTAGAGAAGATTAGGCTTGAGGCAAGGACACATTTTCTATTTCCTTCCCACACACCGGCATCTAAAGCTAAATGTTCTCATCTTTTTAAGAGTTGAATTTTGGCCTCCTACTTCAGTCTTCTTGAGGAGAAGAATAGGAATCTGACCTTGAAGACTGGCCAGACACTATTTCCTCTGTGAAATTTCTTTTGTAACCACTCCCAAAGGAATATATCCTGAGAATTCAGCCATTTCATTATTTGTCTGCTATCTCACCCACTCAACTATGAGTAAACTGAGCTGAGGAAGATGGTTTTTTGTTATTTTTGTGCTTCTATTTATTTTGTTTCGTGTCTGTTTGGAGTTGGGACTCACTAAAGACTCTCTCAAATAAATAAATGAGAGTACAATAAAGCATTGGCAAATGTGATTTGGATAATGTTTGACTATAGTCCCCAAAGGTCCATGTGTTTAAAAAGGGTTCCCCGCCATGGTGTGTAATATGGCAACACCTTCAAGAGCCTCAGGGGCCATACCTCGGTCATCTGGGACCATGTTCTCAGAAGAGACCCATGCCTCATTCTGGCTTCCTCTCTGTTATATCCTGGAAGCATCTCTCTTTCTTACAATCTTGCATGAAAAACCACAAGTTCCTTTAAGTGATTTGGGAATTATGTGCTTACAATGTTTTGTTTCCCCAAGAATGCTTCACTTTTCAATAATCCACTTTTTAATATAGAGAAGGGGTGCTATCCAAAGGGTAATTTCAAATTAAGAACAGTGTAGAAAAGGAAGTACTTATACAGAAAATTTTTTCTTACTTTACAAGTACATTTCTGAATTTCCATTGTGATAACTTGAAGCTGCTTCTGGTATCCACATCAAATTCAGCTCTTTGGTACACCAGAGTTTGTTGCTATGGAGATTACAATGATAACAGAGTAACCAGCATAGACCATTATCCTAACAACTAAGAACCTTTCACTCTCATAAAAGAAACTGTACCTATCTTGGATGTTCATAATGTTTGTAGTCTCACAAGTGATTATAATTGCAATTTAATAATAAATCAGGCCATAGGATGTGGTGTATTTCTTATTATAAAACATTAATTACATTTGAATAGGTAAAGATTTGGATTAACATTTGGCACATATGTTATTAACACAACATTTAGTAGTATTTTTACAAATCCCTAGATTATTATTATTCAGATTTACTTTATATATATATATATGAGTGTTTGCTTGCACGCACACCATGTACATTCCTGGTACCAGTGGAAGACTCCCTGAACTGAAGTTTCAGAAGGCTGTGATCTGTCATGTGAATGTCAGGAAGAGAACCCAGAACCTCTGGAAGAGTAGCAAGTACTCTTACCTGTTGAACCATCTCTACAGGCCCAAACCCCAAAGTTATTATGCAATATTTTATATTATTTGATCCATGTGCTGTCTATGAAATGGGAAGATATACTGCCTTAGTTCCCCTACCTTACAAATGAGTGTGGGAAGGCCCAAATGAAACAACCTTGTTCAGGGTATTGCAGACTTTGTAACTTAATAATTCTGCATCAGCCTATGCCTCAACTTCATGCCTCCGGATGAATCATTATTTTGGTTTTTTGGGTTTTTTAAATTTTTTTGTTTCGTTTTGGTTTTGGTTTGTTTTTAGAGACGGGGTTTCTCTGTAGCTCTGGAGCCTTCCTGGAACTCGTTCTGTAGACCAGGTTGGCCTCAAACTCACAGAAATCTGCCTGCTTCTGACTCTAAAGTGCTGGGATTAAAGGCGTTCACCACTACCGCCCTGCTGAATCATTATTTCTAAGTCTAATACTTAATGTAAGTTTTTTGATATTAGCATCTTACTTTTCTTCTCACAAGCCATATTTGTTGAGTGGTCGGTACTCTCAGACATTGTTCCAAATGTGTCACTAAGGAAGTGATGGCTGCAATTAAAACAGTGTGCAAAAATCAAATATGATTCTAGTAGTATCTTTGTTTACCACTAAGTACTTCAAGGAAACCAGAAAAAAAAGCTTAGAATTAAACTGAAACAGTACAAGGACAAAGTGTACTGTTTTACCCATTTCTTTGTCACTGATAGCTGAGTACCTAGGTAATAAACAACCAGAGTTTCTCTTGAACACTAGACTCATCACACATAATAAGCAAGGGTTTTGCTATGTCTCATACACACACACACACACACACACACACACACACACACACACAAGCAACTATGGCATCCAAAGGAGACAGGCTCATTGGCAGGCTTTGATTAACATGCTTGCTTCAAAAGTCAGTAGAGAGGAATGTTAAGAGGGAAATATTTGACATTAGTGTTTCTCTTCCCTTTCTTCAGTCCTCCTTTCCGATCCTCTCCTCAGGGCTCCTCACTCTCCACATAAGCACTTCCTTTTCGATCTTCTTCTTTTGGGGTGGATTGTGCTCCCTCTACTGAACTGGGCTTCCCAGGAAGATGTATCTTCGGTGCCCCTTGTAGAAGTACGAGTTGTCATTTGGCTTCTTATCCCATCTGCCAGTGATATTCATCTGATCGGTTTCATTACCCTAAGAAACTTACAGCTATTTAACCAAGATACACTGAGGTTTTAAATGCTGATCAATATTGTACGGGCTCTCCTGAACACACACACACATACACACACACACTCATATATGCAGTCATATGCATACTCAGACACACACACACACACACTCACACATTACTGTCTGAACATGGTAACAATTAGTTCACTACACTGCTTTCCATAACCTCTTGTGTTCTAGGGGAGATCATGTGGGTAAGAAACAAGCTGGCTTGGTTTTGGTCTTCAGTGATTTCAGCTTCAGTCCTGAGAGGACATGTATAAAAACATGACAACTCTCTAAAAAAGTCTACTGGCGAAACTCTCAAGCCCAGCAGCACTGAGGTGAGGAAGAATATTGAGGTGTAAGGGTGCTTATGATATATTTCTCATTTCATTAAATAAAGATTTGTTGAGTGTGATTATGTCCTGGGCATATAGTTAAATTCACATTTGAACCATAGGCTTCTGTGAGTTTATTTTAAAATTAGAAACACTGTGTCCACACTCTATAGTAAGTTATATATTTATGTCACTGATTATGCTATTATTGTCATGGTTTTATGTGCTTTCAAATTTATATGTTGGAGGCCCAGCCACAGCATCTCAAAAGGTGACATTTGGAAATAGGGTCTTTTAGAAATAATCACATTAAAATGAAGTCATTAGGTTGGGCATGAATACAGTACTACTAGTGTATTTTAACTAAGGAAGGTCGATACCAAGAAAAATGTCTTCCCAGGAGAGAGCACACCAATTGGCCATCAAATACCAAATGCCAGCAGCTTGAGAAGGTGAGATCTATCTTTATTAGTGAAGCTGGGTACTAACAGGGAGATATAGGAAATGAAAGAGCAGAGCTCATGAGACTTAACTGTAGAGAAGCAACAAAGAGCTACTCCTAAGCCTTTATTGTATTGAAAAACTTCTTGGAAAAACACCTGTGTATAAGATCAGGAAGGGTAGTGAGTGGGTCAGCTATTATCTTGCTTATAAAAGAGGGAATCTAAGTAAGTCAAAGGCTCTCTGGACCCAGTTGTGTAAGAGAAGTGATGGTGCAGACTTAAATCTGAAGCAGCAGCAACCAAAACAACCAATCAAAGAAGGAACAGTTAAGATAGAAAAGCAGAAGCAATGTGAGAGATGAGAGGGGAGAGGAAGTTTCAACTTACAGAACAAAAGAGCATACTGGTAAAACTGAGGAATGCTCTAGAAAAGGGGGCAGTAGCAAATGACCCTGTAGAAAGAAGAAACTCTCTTGTCAAAAGCTTTCTGAGACCAAGCTTGGTTGGCTTGGTTAGTATGACCATGATCAGGTGGTGTACTGTCACAAAGAGTCAAGGTCTTCACAATCACTTTTAAGAACTCCTTTTGGAAAACTATTAGGTAAATACGGCAAAAAAGTTATGTTGCTTTCATAGATGAACAAAAAATGGGACTCAATAGTTATATTATCTGCTCAAATTGTCATGAATTCCTAGAGTCAAAGGAAAAAAACCCAAAACATCACTTCCCACATCATCCTAGAGACATGGAAGTCATCAAGGTAACCACCCACTTTAAATCAGGGGGAGAAGAGAGCCTGAAAACAATACCAGATGGACTGGAGTGTGACAAGATTAAGAATAACGTGCTATGCTTTCATAGGTTATTCCAATTATCATTTTACTTATTCAACACATTTATTACTTGAACCACATGAAATATATATTATATAAATATACATATGTATCACACAGGTATAACTATTTTAGCTATATATACATATACATGTACATATATATATCACATAGGATGGCTGTTAGACTGCAGGGCATGGGTCTCAACTTCAAGGAAGTATTTCAAGAAGTAGACTGGAATATAGTGAGGCCATGCCATGTATTTTTTGAGACTCTAGACAACTGGTAAAGAAGATCAAGGGTACAAGAGAAACATCAGGATAATTGAGTTACAGAAGCTTAGGAGACATAGAACCCAAGTCCAAGGAGATCTTGATTCCTTAAATAAACTTCATTTACTTTTTTCCGTTCCTTTCATCCTCACTGGACTCTTTGAATATTTGTTGGTGATTCATGCAATTCTCTCTCATTTTAGGAGGCTTGAGACTGAGATATAAGAAGTGGTGCAGATTATATTACAAGGACTGCTTCTTCCAGACTTTAATAACAATTTATTTACCTATTAAAGAAGGATGCTAATATATTTTCTCTTTAAAAGTTGAATGGCATGTATAGAAATTAGATATCTATACTGTGAGAACAGTGAGTTTCAGCTGACGATGACTTAATTCCCTTTGCCACAAGCAATTCTGCAGGGCTGATGTATTTCCTTTGATAGACAACAGAAGAATCTGTACACTAAATACCCACAGTGTGCAGCACCTTCCCGGACACTAGAAGTCATCCAGAGAACACTCCATTAGCTAAAGGTGGTGGGGCCTTCATGAAGATCTATTACTCCCTTTCTATTGGGCTAGGATCAGATGAATCTGGGCACCAGAAGTCTTGCTCCTCTGTCATCTCCCTTAGTCATTGGCAGCTGACCATTTTCTTCTCTAGAAATGATACTCTGAAAGGAAGAGTGCAGGTACCCTGCTCACTACCTGGTTTCCAGTTCTCAGACACATAAGACCTTCTGGCTTCCAAGCCTGGCCCCTGGTGGCCTTTAGGTAGCAAACTCCTGTATGGAGTCTGCACTTCAGGAGGAAAGAAATGTCATCTGAGAGAGAGATCACCTCCCTCATTCTCATCAGTGCCCTGAGTCTTCACTGCACATGCCAGCTTTTCCTGAAAGCTCTCAATTACTTTGGAAAAGCTTCTGAGTCCCCAACACTTGGGATCTTTCCATTAAATGGAATAGAGTGGATCTTAAGGGTGGATTTCCCTCCTGTCATTTTCCCTTAAAGATTGTCCCTCTAAGTGGATGAGTTGAATCTCCGGGATTTTGACCTGACTGAGAGAACCACCCACACCTGAGCACATAGAAGGAAGCCTGGGGTTCCTTTCCCTGCAAAGAAGTGATTATCTGTCCAGCCATACTCTTTACTATCATAATAGGAGTTGCTAGTCACCATGGAGTGAATGCCGCTGAGCTGAGCAGTGAGTCCTCCCTCTTAGGGACCGGGCTGTAGGCATTTAAATAGGTCTGGAGAAGCTGCCTCTGTTCCTTTCTCCTGGCACCTGACAGGAGGGACTCCACAACCCGCTCCATGCCCAGGGTCCACTCTGCCCTCTCCTGGAGGAGAAGCCCTAGTGAAGAATTCCATTGTACTCCCCACCCTACACCCTGAGACTGGTCTTTGCAGGCACTCTGCTCCCGAGTGGTATGAATGCCAAAGACACCGGGTGGTGCCTAGAGACTCCGATATTCCTTAGCAAGCGACTGCACTGTCTTTGTGGTCCTTTCCTCAGCATTGTCCTCCTTGGAGAGGACTCCTCTCCCCCGCTGCACAGAACCCAAAGCATCACTGAGTTTGATGAGTTCTTGACTCTGTCAGTCACGTAGGGCAGAGACACTCCTTTTGTATCACTTGACCTGGAGGGCGCCATTCTGCTCACACAGCCAAGGGCTTGCTCATGCATCCCAGTCACAGCCCCTCGGCCTAGCTGTTCTGGATCAGCTCACTGGACACGATCCCCTCTGATGTCTCCCGGCTGTGAGTAGCCAGCGATCCAGGATGGACACTGGGGCTAAGCGGAGTTCTTCAGCTCCTCACTCCAATGTCCCAACTCACTTTTTGTATGTCCTCCCTCCTGGACCCCTGGCTTCCCTGGCACCAGCAGCAGCTCCACTGTCTTTCTGGCTGGTTTCACAGTAGTCCAAGAAACTCTCTAAAGCACAGCTGCCCAAAGCTTTGAAGACATCTTGAGAATTACTCCCAGAGTTGTAACTATTTGATTTCCTTTGTCTTGTAGCTTCCTTGCTGGGACTGTAGATCTAAGTTCCATTCATGCTGGAATTCCACAGTGAGATTTTTCTGCCCAGTTTGAGAGCTGCGGAAGGGCTGTTGTTTATGGAAGTACACATAATTAGTGAAATGGTTGAAACTCCATCCTGACCACTTCTCCCAGAGGTAGTCTTGGGCCTCAACTGTCCTGATTTAGAGCCTCTGAGGGAAGCGTACAAACTAGAAGACCAGTTGCTGACCAGATGTGCCTAGCTCTGAACGTAAGGCAAGGTAGCAGCCAGTATTCTACTGTGTGACCCTGTGGCTCCCTAAATATTGTGGTTTGCCCATTTTGATTTTTCATTTGTTCATTTAGAGTGACTAAACTACACACCATTGTTAGCTTAACAAAAAGTCTGATGAACTGCCCACAGGTGTTGAAAAGGCTAAAAGAGGCTAATGCAGAAGCATAATTCTCACACTTGAGTGGCTTTTGTTTCTGAGCTACTGGAAATACAGACTGGCCTCCATTTCATTTTGTACTTAAAGGAGAGGAGTCAGGCTAGTGCGAATCTGTACCCTTCTACAAAATAAGAGGGGCAAAGCAGCTTAGGAAACATGTCTAATGATGCACAAATCATGAAAATATTGAATATGATCAGCAGTACGTCTTTTTACGTCAACTATCGTCAAATTTTTTTTTCTGAAAATATGAAATCCCATCTAGAACTATGAAGAATCCCAGGAACCTTCACATAAACTGATGGAAGCTGTGGGTGTCTGAGGAAATCACAGTCAATTCTGGGAGCGTTGAGTCAAGCATAAACCAATCTCTCCAGCCAACAAACAGCACAGCCTTTCACAGTGCACAAGGATGTGGTACAAATGGGAAAATCTTTGGAGAGCTCCTTATCGTATTATTTCCCCTAAGTGGCATACATTAATAGGAACTTAGTCCCTGTGCAGTATTGTTGAGAGGCACAATTTCCAAGAGGGGATGAGGGCACGAGGATGCTGCCCTTGTTAACAGACTAATGCCGCTCATAAAGGCATAGAGGCTATGTTCGGTCTCTTTCTTTTCTGCTATGCCACAGTGCAGCAAGAAGCTCCTCAACATATGAAACACCTTGATCATGGACATTTCGGCCACCAGAACTGTGGGAAACCAAGTTTGTATGTGTGAGAAGGTCTGGGCGAGTGTGTTGTATTCATATGTGTGGTGCATGCAAAAGAATGTACTGCAAAGGCACAAAGTATTTGGAGACCAGAGTGCAGTGACAGGTTTCTTCTTCTGTCACTCTTGAGACAGCACCTCTCCCTCAATGGAAAGCTGGCAGTTTTGCTAGGTTGGCTGAGTATTCAACCAGCAAACTCTTGATTTGCCTGTCTCCACCCTCCTGGTGCTGGGGTTACAGGCAGCGATGGTTATGGAATTTGGTTCTGAGCTGTAGATTGAGGTCTGGATGCACCCTGTGGAGGCACTTAGGCATCTCCTCAAAGCCCCAGTTTCTTTTCTTTATAAATGGGCTCAGCTGTGACATTCCGTTTTAATGGCATAAAATGAATAAGTCACACAGGAGCACTAAAGGACCTTCAGATGTCGACTCTGTGTATCAACTATTCTCACCTTCCATGGACATGTGATAAAATCATTTATTTCACCTCTGTTCTGGCTTCAACCATTTTATAATCTATCTCACTTAAACAGTAGGAAATGCTGTTCATTGTACGTTTTTCTACAAAGGACTGGATTACCTTACTAAATGTTATCTCGGTGATCTTGCATAATTCCTAAGCAGACTATTCATGAGTGCACGTGTAAGAACTATCAGGTACAGACTTTAACACCACTCAGGAGTAGAAACTATAAAATAAATATGTTGCACATATGTTATGAAGTTTCAACTGCTATTTTCACTTTTTTTTTAAAAAAGTAGTCTTATCCTTGCCCTTGAGGAAAATTCCTGATTTCACCTTTTCCATCATTAAATAAATGTAAATGTTGAATCATTTTTCTGTCTCTGGAGAACAGGAGCCTGGTCAAGTTCTTAAGAAATACCTGCAGATGTACACATTGTGTGTGTGTGTGTGTGTGTGTGTGTGTGTGTGTGTGTGTGTGTGTGTGATCTAAATATGGGGATGGTTACATTTTAAACCATATGCTTTGCACTGAACTGGATTCATGAAATACCAGGAGTGGAAGAGACATTGGAGAACAATTCATTTAGTTCTGGTTAATGGTAAAGCATTACCAGAAGCATGAAGAAAGTTTAAAAGAAGAAACCAAGGCCAAGAGGAGCATACCAGGGAAGTGAAAAAAGAGTAATCACAAACACCATCTAGAGTCTCCACTTCTTATACTGATTTTATATGTGTCAAAGCAACACATGGCTAGAGCTGTAGATGGTGGATAGATAAACTCTTAGAACTTAGATCTGGAATGCACATGCACATACCACATAGACATGCATGCATACCCCACGCATTGATATTTACACACACACATGCATGTATGCACATACATGTGCACTCATATACACACACATGCACATATAGTCCCTTGTCTTGCTTATCTCACCTTTGGATTTCATTTCCTAGAAAAAAATCTTTAACTCTTCTTGTTTTGTAGACGGCTTCTCCATGATTTTCTAAATGATGCATTTCTGTGCCTGTTTCTTGGTTGCGGTCGGCCATTTGTTTTCAGTGATGCATTGCTAATTTCCATTCAGTGCTTTGTCTCATGTTTTTCTGTAATAGCATAGTTCTTATTTAATCTGGGTGTGTTGCCAGATGGGTTAAAGTTGACACTTCCCAGGTTCCATCTCAGCCCAGCCAGCTGTAGCCATGTGACCAATCATGCATCTAACTAGAAAACACTCTGTGAGCATCTTGAATGATTTCCTTAAAAACAAGACAAGGGGGAATTCCTTTCGGAACTCAGGTAGTTCACAAAGTACATACGTCCAAAAGATGAGCAACATTTGAAAAACAAAACAAATTGCGGCAGGGATGTACTGCAGCAGTTGAAAAATTACAAGGTGAAGACACAGAGGAAAGTATCTCTGAGAACTGAACACTGTACTTGTTACACTTTTGCCAACCTTTCAAGAGGAACAAAAAAAGATGGCAACATTCCAAGACTGAAAAAATTACCAGCAAGCACTCATTATGGAGGAGTAAGAGAAGGGTTAATTGTTCAATCTGAAAAGTAGCTCTGTTGGAAAAAACCCATACGAATGGGAATCAGCTGAACTTATAACAAATAGGATTCATGGGTGAGAAGATAGTTCAATTAATAAAGGGTGTAATGCACAGCATGAAACCAGAATTTGAAACACAGGCGTAGTGGGACAGTGCAGAAAGGCAGACAAGCCTGTGTGTCACTGGCCAGTGACCACAGACTAATCAGAGTCCCAGCCGGAGACTCTGTCTCAAAACACAGAACGGGCAACTCCTGAGGACCACGTGAAGTTGATCTCTCACCTCTGTGCAAACATGGCATCACAGCACAGCATCTCTGTAGGCTCCAGGAGAATTGTAGGGGAATTTAGACAGATCTTTGACACATTGACTGGACTAAAGGAATATAAAGGAGAGACCAAGGCTCTCCAAATGCAGAGGCTCTGGGAAATTATCACGAGTCTACTTTTAGGCTGTGAAGGGCTACAGTTCAGAAGAAATTGTAATCCAGAAATAGATGAGCGTTTGTAGGAAATTACAAGAAATCAAGCTGTCAATCATTCCCTGTCTTCATAGCTGTAAATGATCTAGAATTTCTAGTGACTCTAGCAGCTCTCCAGCAGCAAAACCAAATATGTCTCAAAGACACCGACATCATCCTCATCTTTACAGTATATTGACAATTAGAAAGCTAATACGTTGAACCAAAAAAAAAAATTAAGAGTCTAGGAAAGAGCTCCCCAATTGGTTATCCAGTGCCAAGCAGTCAGCCTTGAAACCATGTACATACAAGTAAAATTACACTGGCTGAGAAGTTTGGATTATATATGTAGTAACAACAATTAAATATAATTATAATTATAAATTATATAAATATAATTATATATAAACAACAATTAAAGAAATAAGACTACAAATTTGAGAGAGGAAAAGATGATACATGGAAGGACAAGAGGAGAAAAAGAAAAGATGGAAATGATACAATTCAATTTTTATTTCAATTAAAAAGAATCTTAAAAAAACCTGAAAACTAAAGGCTATTGAAAGAGACCAAATAAAAACTCCAATATCAAAAACAAAATAACTAATATTGAGTCCTTAACTCATGGGTTAACAATAAATTGTGAGTAGCTGAAGAACAAATGAGAGAAGCAGAAACCTGGGGGCAGTGGGATGGCTCAGTGATAGGGAGCACTTTCTACTCTTGCAGAGGACCACAGTTTGGCTCCAAGCACCTACCTACAGTGAAGCTTACAGCCCTCTGTAATTTTAGCTCCAGGTCATCTGGTGTCTTCTGGTTTCCACAAGAACTCTATTCACGGCCGGGCGGTGGTGGCGCACACCTTTAATCCCAGCACTCGGGAGGCAGAGGCAGGCGGATCTTTTTGAGTTCAAGACCAGCCTGGTCTACAAGAGCTAGTTCCAGCGCTGGCTCCAAAGCCACAGAGAAACGCTGTCTCGGAAAAAAACATAATAACTCTATTCACATTGTACGCTTAAATATATGCAGGTAAAACATTCACGCACACAAAAAGTTTTAAAGTCATTTTATAAAGAATATGGAAAATAGATGAAGTGGCATGGCAGCATGCAGAAAATAAAGAGTATATAGCATTCATCCCATTTACAGAAACCTCACAAATAGGGAAAGTAGACCTTAGAAGTGAGAAAGGGGACCACCCCTTGGAAAAAGATGATGTAGAGTTGGAGAAGACATAAGAAAAAATTCTGTGAGGCTGGTGATAACCTATTTCTTCACTACAATTGTGGTTACTTCATTGAGTTTCTATTATGATAATTATTTGATCCACATTCATAATTTGGCATCATTAAGTTACAAATTGAAAAATAATATTTATCCCACTACTTCCTCCTGTCTTTTAGAACATACATATTGTGCACTTCTCCAGCAAACACTTCAGACCTCAGGATGAAAGTGATGTACTAGAATAAACTTTGAAAGTTATTGAGGTTTCTTCTTACCAGATGAAACTTCCAGACTGGATCTGGAGTATGTGTTTCTAAAATTCAGTAAGTGAACTTACTGCTTGTTTAAGTCAGTCTTCTTTGTAGTGTGTGGGTGCATGTGTGCCCTTGCACTTGCATGAGTTTATATGTACAAAGTTCATGCAGGAGCCCACAGAAGGCAGAAGAGCACGTCCAAGCCCCTGAACTGGAGATGAGGGATATGGAATTACAGGCAGCATGACTGTGTGAAGGCTGGGAAATGAACCTGGGTCTCCTATGCAAAACTGCAAGTGCTCTTAACTACTGAGCCTTCTCCCCACTCCTTTCTTTGTATTTTTGTATTATACACAATCAAACGTAATCACTGACATACAATTGATATATCCCTCTTATTTGCAGATTCCTGCTTCTCTTTTCCCATATTCCTAATTAAATATTCCCTATTCTTTTTTTTTTACTAAGTACTATATTTACACTCTCAGGATATAGAATTATCAGAATTAAATTACACTTGTTTTGTCAATCCAGATGGGGATGCTTTGGTATAGAGTGCTCCACTAAATCACCCTCATAATGATGTTCTAGGAAAAGATAATTGTTTCTGGACATTAAAAATGCTTTGCCATATGGCAGCCTTACTGGTGGGATTGACTGAGTGATTTTGGAAATCCAACAAAAACAAAAGCAACAGAACTTATGAAATTTAAAACTCACAGTTTATGCAATAACCAAGCTCATTCTGTCTATATAAAGCTATTTATTAATTTT
>JAQHUG010000266.1:1834842-1862817 GCA_028555095.1 Dicrostonyx torquatus | reverse complement strand
ATAACTTATATTAACCCATTGTCAGCCACATGGCCAGTACCTTTTCTCAGCTGGGCTGCTACATGTCGCCTCCTTGGAGATCTGCGCAGGAATGCCAAGGGAGCTTCCTGCTTCCCAAACGTTCTCCTCGCCCTGCCTCTACTTCCTGTCTGGTTGACCCACCTATACTTCCTACCTGGAAAATCAGCATTTATTTAAAACATGATTGACAGAATACAGACAAGTCTCCTGCACCATTGAACTATTTCTCTCACCTGCTTGATTTTTTTTTCATGGCTTTCTTGACTTTCTTTAAAGAATTTACAGATTTTTTTCCATTTTTTTTGTATTTTCCTAGATTTCTTTAAGGGAATTACTCATTTCCTCTTTAAGAGCTTCTATCATCTTCATAAAGTTATTTTTAAGGTCACTTCCTTTTGCTTCATCTTCACTGAGATGTTCAGGTCTTGCTGTCATCTAGAACCATTGTGTTCTAGATGCCATATTACTCTGTATGTTGCCTGCATTGTCCATCTATCCATCTCTTCCTCTAATTGGTGTAGGCGGTACTTATGTCACTAAGGGCTGCTGGTCTTGAGAGGGATGTTTGGCCAGGGGAAGGGTAAAGGATTCATTGGGTTTGGGCGGTAGAGTGGGACTTGTAGGTTATACTGTCCAATTGATGGGGATATTGAAGAATTCTGTCAGCAGGAATTTCACCTGTTATCAGGCTTCTGGAGCTGATATGAAAAAGGAAAGGGCAGAGAATGCTCCCTGGGTCTTAGGGTCTAGGAATTGGGGCAGTTTATCTGGGAGATCAATCACTCACTTCTTCTTCCTTTGTTTTATTTTTAAATTAAATTCATTTTTTATTGATTTTTATTGAGTTCTACATTTTTCTCTGTTCCCCTCCATGGCTCTCTCCTCTCCTTCAACCCTCTCCCAAGGTGCGCATTATCCCAATTTCCTCAAGAGATCTTGTCTTTCTCTACTTCCTATGTAGATTATATCCATGTATGTCTCTCTTAGGGTCCTCATTGTTGTCTAGGTTTTTTGGGATTTGTGGGCTGGTTTTCTTTGCTTTATGTTTAAAAACCACTTATGAGTGAGTACATGTGATAATTATCTTTCTGTGTCTGGGTTACCTCACTCAAAATGATGTTTTCTAGCTCCATCCATTTTCCTGCAAAATTCAAACTGTTGTTATTTTTTAATGCTGTGTAGTACTCCATTGTATAAATGTACCACATTTTCCTTACCCATTCTTCAGCTGAAGGGGCATTTAGGTGTTTCCAGGTTCTGGCTATGACAATGCTGCTATAAACATAGTGGAGCGCATGTCCTTGTGGCACGATTGAGCATCCTTTGGATATATACTCAAAAGTGGTATTATTGGGTCTTGAGAAAGGTTATTTCCTAATTTTCTGAGAAATTGCCACACTGACATCCAAAGAGGTTTTACCAACTTGCATTCCCACCAGCAATGCAGCTGCGTTCCCTTTTCCTCACAACCTCTCCAGCATAAGTTGTCATCAGTGTTTTTGATCTTGGCCATTCTGACAAGTATAAGATGAAATCTCAGCTTTGTTTTGATTTACATTTCTCTGATGACTAAGGATGTTGAACATTTCCTTAAGTGTCTTTCAGCCATTTTAGATACCTCTGTTGAGAGTTCTCTCTTTAGGTCTGTACTCCATTTTTTTTATTGGATTATATGTTCTTTTGATGACCAATTTCTTGAATTCTTTGTATATTTTAGAGATCAGACCTCTGGCTGATGTGGGGTTAGTGAAGAACTTTTCCCATTCTGTAGGCTGTCATTTTGTCTTTTTGAGCATGTCCTTTGCTTTACAGAACTTTTCAGTTTCAGGAGGTCCCATTTGTTAATTGTTCCTCTCAGTGTCTGTGCTGCTGTTATTATATTTAGGATGTGGTCTCCTGTGCCAATGCATTCAAGTGTACTTTCCACTTTCTCTTCTAGAAGTTCAGTGTGACTGGCTTTATGTTGAGATCTTTGATCCATTTGGACTGAGTTTTGTGCATGGTGATAAATATGAATCTATTTTCATTCTTCTACATGTTGATATCCAGTTATGTCAGCACCATTTGTTACATATGCTTTCTTTATTCCATTTGATATTTTTTTGCTTTCTTGTCAAAAGTCAGGTGTTCGAAGGTGTGTTGGATTAATATCTGAGCCTTATATTTGGTTCCATTTGTCCTCCTGTCTGTTTTTATGCCAATACCAGACTGTTTTCAGTACTGTAGTTCTGTAGTAGAGTTTGAAGTCACCAAAAGGAGATCAATGAGGTATAAATTGAAAAAGATGATGTCAAACTCTCCTTGTTTGCTTATGATATGATACTTTATATAAGCAACCCAAAAATTTCTACCAAGGAACTTCTACAACTCATAAACACTTTTAGTAATGTATCAGGATACAAGATTAACTCAAAAAAATCAGTAGCCCTCCTTTACATAGATGATAAATGGGCTGAGAAAGAAATCAGAGAAACATCACCCTTCACAATAGCCACAAATAGAATAAATTATCTCAGAGTAACTCTAATCAAAGAAGTGGAAGACTTGTATGACAAGAACTTTAAATCTTTGAAGAAAGAAATTGAAGAAGACACCAGAAAGTGGAAAGATCTCCCATGCCTTTGGGTAGTTAGAATTAATATCGTAAAACTGGCAATCTTACCAAAAGCAATCTACATATTCAATGCAATGCTCGTCCAATTCCCAGAAAAATTCTTCACAGACCTCAAAACAATGGTACTCAACTTCATATGGAAAAAGAAAAAACCCAAGATAGCCAGAACAATCCTGTACAATAAAAGAACTACTGGAGGCATCACAATCTCTGACTTAAATTTATTTAAATCACCCTTTGCTATCCCAAAATAATAGATTGTAAACATAAATAACATGACTTTTACATCTTCTAAAAATATTTAAAAGGTAAATAAATCCAGATGTAATGTTTCATGACTTTAATACCAATGCTTAAGAGGCAGAGCTAAGCAGACTTCAATGAATGTTCCCACCAACTACACTGTGGTCTACATAATAAGATAATCAGGGCTACACAATAACCTCAAAAATAAACAAAGAACAAAACAAAGTCATAATAAAATATTCTTCATAATCTCAGTGACAACTCATTTCTTATTGGCAAAGAGAGGTTTGTAACTCCAGCATAGCACTGTTCAAGCCCGAAAGAGTCAAATGTACCCTAAATTCTTTCATATGTGGGTATTCTCCAAGCATGGGGAATGGACTCAAACATTAGACAAATTCCACAGTATCAGCTTGGCTAAACCATGTCTAATTTAATAGCTCTTTGAAGTTAGATGTACAAAAACATTTAAGGTAGACTCAGATTGATATACTGAAGCTTCTTTTTGTACCAGCCTCCTTAGTCTGCAATTTCTGCAATATTCCTCTAGTTACTTAGGACTGAATCTCTTATTCTTCCCCTGAGCCCCTGAGTAGAAACTTTTATGGTTTTCTATGAGTACCTTCTATATACTAGTCAGGTCACAGAGGCTGTTGGCACTATAAGTTTGTGCTATAATCTTTAGCAGAACCTTTTAGTACTAAACAGGTATCTAATCACCAATCTAAATGATAATGAAGTCACTCATGATATTTTACTGTAAAAATTTTATGATAAAGTCCATCCTCATGGTCCTCCTACTTCTGCCTCCTCAGTGTGTCCTATGAGCCTGCACCACCACAACTAAAACACATGGAGAGAGAGATGGGAGGGTACAATAGGACAGGGTGTTGAAGGAGTAATAACTTATACTAAAGATGTTTGGAAAAAGACATATGGAAAGCTTCAGATAAAAAAGTTCAATTTGAGTTACTCTTCAGATGGGATTATACTCATCTCATCCCAGAAGCCATAGATTACTACTTTGTTTAATAGAAAGCATAGTGCCAGTATGAAATACCACCCCTTGGTTGTTGATCAGAGCCCCAAACCAATATAAGCTATTGCTATTGCTCTTGGTTGCCCACCAGAACTTAATGGCAAGACCTTTTACCAACTATTTGGTCAATGGTTACAGAGAAATCAGTTCAGCATTGATCATGAAGCTACCTCCCTGCTAGCTGCCTTTCACACTTCTGGAAGATACTATGCTGGCTTCTGGAAGAGTGGGGTCATGAGCAGCAGTCTTACCCCGCTATAAACCACATGAACTGTGATAATGATACCCATGGCAAGATAGGTCCATGTGCCACATAGTGGCACAAATGTTATAGGAGTAACCAACTACTTTCTCCATGGGTTTAAGGCCCATTTTATAGGAGGATACATATACCTGGGCTGATAGTCCATGGTTGAGGAACTCACAGGCCCTAGGGATTAAACAACTATTATTATTCTTTCATGTGGACATAGCACAAACGACCCTCTAAATTCTCCTTCCATCCACAGGCTAGTTCAGCTCTCAGACCTCATCCGAGAATTTTCTTTGTGCAGAAATGATGGCTAATGCAGAAACTTACAACAAGTCAAGATGTAGAAAATAAGTGACTATAGAGTGCCCAACCACAAATGTGACATCTGTATCATATCTCTTTCCCAAGACTCAGGGACCATCATGGAAGACAGGGTGGAAAGACTAAGACCAGACCTCAGGAAGGACCAGAAAGAAACAGTCTTCTGGGTGTAGACAGAAATTTCTGTCCCACCTGGTTCTACAGCCATTCAGTTCCAACAAAACACACAGAGGCTTATAGTAATGTTTGGCCTGTTATCTCAGGCTTATTATTAACTAGCCCTTACAACTTAAATTAATCCATAATTCTTGTCTATATCTAGCCATGTGGCTTGGTAACTTTCATCAGTGACTCATTCTCATCTTGCCTCCTCTGCATCTGGGTGGCAACTGCAGACTGTGCCTTCCCTCTTCCCAGAATTCTCCTAGTCTTGTTGCCCCACCTATACTTCCTGCCTGACTACTGGCCAATCAGCATTTTATTAAACCAATAAGAGTGATAAATCTTTATAGAATGTAAGAGGATTATCCCACAGCATCTGAGCATGATAGTACTTCTGCATTCACAGCTATTATTGCCTGCTCAGGACCTATGAAAGTTCAAGCCATGACCAAGAATGACTAGTAGAGCAAAGAATTTACTTGCCACACATCCCTTCACAGATGGGAGTCTAGTATTAGTCAAAGTACAGTAACTGATGTTAACCTAGTCCAGATGTGCAAGAAAGATTGTAATTGGATTACAAATTTTCTCTCTTCTACTTCTTCCTACCAAACCTTGTCATATACCCCTCCCTTTTCTTTTTCAAACCCATGGCCTTCTTTATTTTACCAATTGTTATTGTGTAGATATATGTATGCTCACATGTATATATATTTCTAAATATAACCTATTCTTTCTGCATATGTCTTTAGGGCTGACTGCCTGGCACTAGAAAAACAGTTGATGTGTTCTTACTCTCAGAGATCTTAGTCATTTTTTTAATTTTCTTTCATTTTTTTCCCTTTTAATGAAAATAGATATTTTTCTCACATAATACATCCTGATTATGATTTCCCCTACTTCTATTCCACTTGCCTTCTTATCTGGATCCAATCCCCTTTCAGTTTCTCATTAGAAAACTAGCAGTCTTCCATGGAATTATAATAAAACAAAACATAAAAAGATAAAACAAAAACAAACTCATTGGACTTGGACAAAACGAAAAAAAGAATCCAAGAGAAGGCATAGAAACAGAGACCCACTTGTTCAAACACTCAGGAATCCTATAAAACTCTAAATTGGAAGCCACTAAAATGTATACAAAGGGCCACTAGGTTATAAAGAGATACATATATATATATATGTTTATATATATGTAGGTTATAAAGAGATAAATATATATATATTTATCTTTAATTATATATACATATATAATTTAAAAATAATAAGATAAAAAGACAGGAAAACCTTGACATAATGAGTCAAAGGACCTCTGAAAACATCACTAAATATGTTTGTTCTTGGCCATCTATTGTTGGACATATAGCCTACCCTTAAGAGTAGTTTATCTCCCCAGTGAAATGTCCATGGAAGGAAATACTTTTTCATTTGCAAGCCGTTATCAATTGGAAACTGCTTTGGAGTTACAGATGAGGGCATGTGTCCACTTCTCCTTTTGGCTCTAAGACCCATCAGGTGCAGATCTGTGTAGGCCCTGTGCATGCTGCCTCAGTCTCTGTGAGTTCATATGTGTGTGGATCATATTGCTTTAGAAGGCCTTGTTTTCTTTGTGTCCTCCAGCACCCCTGACTCCTAGACTCTTTCTGTCTCCTCTTCCTTGGGGTTCCCTGATCTTTGAGGAAAGAGGCTTCCCTCAAACAGGATGAAGACATCCTGTTTAGGACTGAGCGTTTAGAGGTCTCACTCTGAATATTGTCTGGCTGTGTTCCCATGTGCTGCAGGAGGAAGCTTTTCTGATGATGTCTGAACAAGGCCTGATTTTCTTCTCTGACCTGAGTGGAGGTTACTTTTTATTTAAGTTAAAATAAAATGCTGATCGCTATTTGTAAAGTTGATCTTTCTCTTTTTTATGTTTTAAAATACATTTTCATTTATGAAATAAATTTTCATTTGAGAGAGAGAGAGAGAGAAAGAGAGAGAGAGAAGAGGCCTCTACATTTTAGCATGGAGTGGGAAGGGGCTCATGGGAACAATTAACAGCTGAGAGCCAGTTTTCTTTAAGAGTGTGGTCTCTGGTAGGTTGGGCTACTCTAGTTGGTGGCCCACACTCAGTAGTGTATTGACAGCACAAATTGGACTTGATGAGTCATGTTTGTTTTAAGGACAGGAGAGAAGTTGGAAAAAGATGGTGGAAAAATATGACAAAAATGCATTATATAGAATTCACAATGGATTTTTTTTAAATGACGAAAATGAGATTGAAAACTTCCTAGCAACTGAATTTATACTAATAGTCATAGAGTAAGGTGTAATTTTTGAAATAAAATATAATGAAAATATCTTCAGAGCTCTCATTTCTTCAATAAGCTGTTTCTTGGAGTGTGATATTCTGAGATACGTTTAAACACCCGAGAAATCAAAGCAGCAACTTTGGACGTTTGGAAAATGTGTGATATTAAAGACTAGAGACATCATAAAGCAACAGGGACACTATAAAAGGCTAGAAGGAACCAACATGTTTGAAACACAGCAAAAAATTGGCCAACAAAGGCTGGAATGTGCAGGAGATCTGCCTAGGATACAGGCCCTGGCATTACAAAACACTGGGACATTACTTCATTACCTCTGCCAATAGAAAAAAACCTGCAGGCTAACTCTATGGCCACTTTAATAAATAAGTAGATAAGACACAATCAACTATGTCCTCGGCAACAGCTGGTCAGATTATTACCTTTGTGACCATGAAGTATAAATCATGGAACTATTACTATGGTCAAAGCCATATTGCTTACATGACTGACTTGAGATTTTAGATTCACAGGCAACTAGAAAATATGCTGTTTTCTCACAGGAGAATCAAAGTATGCACATTGTAATACGGCACTTAGGAACTGACCATGAGAGTAACTCAAGTGAGACAATTTCCTGAAGAACCATCCAAGGCGAGTCACCAGGGTCATCCACTCTATTGCTCACCATGGATAGAAGAGCATATGGAATACATATGAGTGGATTTATTAGTGTTCTATGACTATCAAAATGTCAGGAGGAAAGAGCAGGGCTCACTGCTTATGAAAGCAGGGTGTTGTTTTTTTGTTTATTTATTTATTTTGACACCAAAGGCTAGAAGCAAAAGCAGAAGAGGTTGTGGAGGCACACAAATGTCCTGGGAGATGTGTTCTACTAATGTTAGCCTTAAGGTAAACACCACAGAAATTCTTTCTCACTTCAATCAATTCCCTTTCCTCTGAGAAGGCACAGATCTTTACTAATATAATCTGTATTTACCAGCTGCTCTATCCGTTTTGCAAAACCTGCCGTGTTAAAATGTAACAGCAGGGAGAAAATATTGAGGAAAGTACAGTCACTTAAAGGTTGGTGTTTTCTTATAACCGCTATGAAATTCACCATCTGTAAATGTTAGAGGAAGGTGTAAAAATAATGCTACATGACCATTCATAGATACTACTAGAGAGTTCAGTAATTTTGAAATTAGAGACTGTGAAAGTAAATAATAATGCCAGGGCTTTAAATCACCCAAAAATAAGAGCATAACTTTCTGTATTCTTAGCTATAAAACTTTTAGCATGAAGTGTTGACCTGTTCTCTTTGCTTTCTCCTCTATTTATGAGCGCAAGAGCCACTCTTTCTATGAGAATATGACAGTGGCAATTACATATGTAATGTAGTTTCCTGCCTGTAATTTAAATGGGAAATTAAAATATGGGCATGTAAAGAGCTTATCTTTGATAATTAAGGCCTTGCTGCTCCAGTACTGATTTTCACAGAAAGCAGTGAGTGCTTTGCCAAGAAAAAAAACCTCTATATTTCACTGTTAGGTTGAATTAGAAAATTATCAATATTTGGCCACTTTACACATATAAGAAAAGAAACTTCCTGTAGTTCACATCAATGTAATAGCTAAGAAAAACATTGCAAATGTTTTTTTTTTAAATCTGATATGAATATAATTGCCTACTTTGAAATTTCCCAAATGCCTTCCCAAATCTCTTTGTGTCTCTTTCTATTCTCTTGCTTGGTGATGGAATCATCACACACTCAAGGAAATAAAGCTTGTGGTAGTGGATTCTACGCATATGTTTCCTTCCTAACATTTTCAATCTTGCAATTAGAGCCAGACTACCAACTCAAAGTCAAATACGTTTTGTCCTGTTTGCATTGAATTAACCAGAGATTAATTGTGTGTATCAGTTAATAAAAGATTTTCATATCAAACCTGATTTTCTGAGTCTGTATAAATGTGGAGAATGGAAAGAATGGATTGATTAAAAGAAACAATTGAAATATATATTTTGCATAGATTTCATATTGTAATATTATTTGTATTAAATATAAATGTAATAGTGCAACTAGAAGTCTCTTCAGTACATGTGAATAATTAGACATGACAAAACATTCTTATGAAGCATAATCAGAGACAATGACTAATGCCTATAATCTCTCTAAATATACTCCTCATTTGATGGTAATAGCAAACCAAGGTTTTCCATAGTTACGAAAGGTCTACATGTTCCAAGATGTAGGTTTTTTAGTTACTATTCAAGTATGATAAAACCAAAAGATCAGGATAAGTTTTCCATTGAAAAGATAGTCTTCTTTCCTATCGTAGAATCAAACAATAAGGAGTAAGGATGGAAACGTCTCAGAGGGCAAGCCATGGAAGTCCCACAGTCAGCAGGAGGCATAGGGAGAAGAGGAGGTATGGAGAAGCAACTTTAGTAGGTGTTTCAAGAATCAATGGGTGAAGGAAAGGTTCCATGGGTAACATCAGCAAATTTAAATAATTTAGTGGATATAAGGACTACCAATATTTGGCTGGTACCCAGACTTGAAGTGGTTGGGAATCTAGTGTCCCAAGCATGCAGAAGTAGCCTGATAAAAGGTCATTAAAAATTTAAATTCTGTATTTCTCGGTATGTAATTGAAAACAATGCTGACAGGAGAGTACTCGACTCAACTCTTGGAAGTGCAAACTCTCCCCAAAACACTGCTTCTAGGACAGCAAAGATTTCAATGTCAAATTATCAGAATAAAGAAAATAAGGCATTGATTAACTGGCTAGGTTGTCTACAAAACTTGTTAGATGTTTCCTCTCTATAGAACGATAGATGTGTTTCCACCATGGCTCTGAGTAATTATATATGTACCTTTCAAAGGCACTTGTCCAACTTTGAATTCCTCCACTTTTGAAGACATTTTACTGACTAAGTAAATCCTTAATACATTTTAGTTATAGACATTGTATTTGTGTGCTGTGATCAAGTGACAAAAGATTACCATGGTTGATGTCATAACAGGGAAAGAAATTAGATTGCTAATTCCTAGTAAGATTCATCTGAGATAAGAAAACACAGTTGAAACACAACTGTTTTTTAAACAGTATTTCCTTTATTTTTGAGATTATTATATAATTACATCAATTACTTCCTCTACTTCCACCCTTCAAAGCTTTCCATATATCCCTCCTTATTCTTGTTCATATCTATAGGCTCTTTTTTCATTAGTTGTTGTTACTATATATGTATAAATGTGTATATACATATTTCAAAATACCTAAATACAGCATACTCAGTCGGTTTGATGTTATTTGTATATATGTTTTAGTAGTCAACATAGAGATGCAATTTCAGACCAACGAACTGCATCTTAAATTTAGATCAGCTTCTACCTCAGTTTCCTCTTACCCACTCCCTAGTCCAAGCTTCCCTTGGCAACATGCACAGACTCTCTCTCTCTCTCTCTCTCTCTCTCTGATTCTTGCTGTATAAAAGAATCTTTGCACTAATTAACTGGTAACCAATACACATGCATAATTGCCAGTAACCAGAGAGGCAATGAAATGTTTTCACACAAAATGTGGATGCAGACTTGAAATTATAAGACAGAATTCGGGAATATGATTCCTAACCATATGGGAAACATCTTTCCTTGTGAAGCCTAGATACCTCTGATGTTTCTAATAGTCTTTAGATAATCCTTTACTACCTTTTGTTCTTAAACAGAAATCTCTGGCTGGAAAGTATTCAACATCTTTAAGTTCTAGATGTATGTATGTACATCCTAAACTGGAAGAGGGGGCAGAGAGAGTGAGTTTCTGGGTAAAACTTGGGTCATGAAAAAGTAACACATGTAATATAATATGGTCATTTTTTTTCTTTTTTTATTTTTAATGTAAATTTATGTAAAATTTACATTTACTCCCCTTGTTCCCGGCCCTCCCGCTCCCCCACTACCCCACTGCCCTCCCCCTGCAGGATAAATACATATTTTTTAAAGTCTGAGGAAATCTATAGCCAACTGTGAGCAGAATTTATCTTTTCAAGATGAAATTATGGTGACTCTCATTCTGTTCCTCATCAACATATCTTTAAAGATATTTGCGATGACTGTGGATTCAATTTATAATGGGGTAAATGAATTTATAACTACTTTGCAAGGCAAGTATTCACCTGCATATCGTGATCGAATTCTGTAGTGAAGATATTGAGCATTATGAAACTGATACATAAGAAATGATCACTTTCTGGCAATATACAAATCAGTCTACAGGTTTTTTTCCCCTTTGCTTGGGGTCTCAGTCCTTAATCACTAAAATCTCTAGTATATGGATTATATTCGAGGCAGTGAAATCAGCCATTAAAATAAAGACTGTAAGTGAAATTTGTCCTTGGTCATAGCCCACTAACATAGCTCTTTATTCTGAGGTTATACATACGTTAAATGTATAAATCTTCCACATTAAAGAGGACTGTTAACTACTACAAGGTCTCGGTCTACACCATTTCATGGGTCTCAGATCTTCAGGATTGATTTTAAGGTTGTAGACAAAAGTTTCCCCTCTTTTGCTGCTGAAAATACTTTGATTATAATACAGAGAACTCAAGCTGGAACTGAGCTGGAAGATGCCTCCCTGCTGGCTACCATCCTTTGCCAGAAGATGCTGTGTAGACTGCGTAGGGGAGAAATTTCACCAATGTGAGTTTTATGGGCTGCAGTACTGACCTGCCAAACAAGATGTGCCCACTGGGACAGTACTGTGGCATGACTGATAGGGGTGAAACTAACTGCTTCCTGGCCAAATTTGAGGCCCATTCCACAGGAAAAAACATATGCCTGGTAAAGCTAAGGAGTGAAGAGATGGATCAATTTGTATAGTGCCAATTGTGAAAACTTGGACCACTAAAACCTACCTAAAAAAGATAAACACAGGGCACATGCCTGTATTTCCAGTACTGGGAGTAATAAGAAACACTAAAATGGGTATATATTCCTGAACATCATTGGCCAGTCATTTCTGCCAAATCAATGAACTTCAGGTTCACCAGGTTCCCCTATCTCGAAAATACACTAAATTTTACTTTCTGGCCTCCACATACTTGCACACACAAGTGCCTGTCTACCTCATGCACTCGTGCACACGCTCACACGAACAGCTCCATATGCTACATATTTACCAAACAACACACACTGATAATACACATTTACGTGGAACCTATATTCTGAAAGTCAGAGACCTTCTGAGGAGCCAACTACTGTTTTACTAAATGGATGTGTCAAATTGTCTCCTGAATATTTTTATTCATACCCATGAATTAATGTTACTCTGTGTCTTGGTCAGGGAAACTTCTTTTTGAAGTGGACAGTAGTTAATACAGAGATTCATACCTGGAAGGTAGTGAGGGTATATGACTATTGAATGCTCAGCCTTAAATGGGACATCTGTTCTCATTCCCTACTTGGCTCTGGGAGCATCTCAGAAGAAATATAAAGAGTATAAGAGGCAAAGGAAGTGAATGAACGCCGCAAAATGATGTCTTCCAGACTTGATGTGGCTGTTGCTCTTCTAAACTTGGAGCTGTTTTGGTTCCCTGCACAAGACCTATACAAGTTTGAGTTTTTCAACATTTCATCATGGACAAAAGAAGCTCAAGAGGACTGACCTCTTCTTGAGGAGTTATTAACTCTTAATGGTTGCTTAGGGATGAGGAGTGATTTGTATCCGTGGTATAGCCACTGGTAACTCACTCATGCTCCACATGAAAGGCACCCTAATTAAACACAGTGGGTTATGCACAAAAACAAATAAATAACATGAAAGTAGAAGGACTGATTGAGAAGAAGTTAATTAGCAGGGATGGGAGATGAACAAGAAAGGTTAATGGAGGTGAATACAGTCAAAATAAATATATAATATGTAAAATGTTAAAGAATAAATTTAAAATAGCTTTTAAAACAAATTTTGAAAATATTCCATTTTCTGATAAGAAAGAGTAAGACAATAGTGAGCTCATAGCCTCCAGAATACCCCATGGGTTCAGAAGAAAAGAACTCACATGATGTCCTTGCTCACATGTGGAGCATAGCTGGTAATATATGTTCATATGCAAACATTTATGTACATGGGTTCAGTAGAACCTGCAGAAAAGATAACAACAAAGACTACATATTAAAGGAAGAAGAAGGAGTGAAAGCAGGTGGTGGAATTGAGTTGTGAAAGAAGATATGAAGCTACTTGCTTTTCTACTTCTATCATGGGCTTTTTGTTTTGTTTTTGGTGGTGGAAAAGTGCATTAAATGTATTTCCTGGTAAAGGTGTAAAATCCAATGTGAAGCCCCACAGCTTCGGAATACCTGCTGTAACTGTATAGATGTTCACTGACATGTATAGACTTTGGGTCTTGTTTATTTCTCTGTGTGATTTTTTTTGTAATTTGCAATTTTTATAGCTAAGTTTTAAAAAAAATCAAATATAGAGCACCCTTTCTTAATATGCATGAGTCAGTGATGAGGTCATAGCCTCTAGAATACTCCATTCCATGACTGATATTCTATAGATATCAATTCATTGGCGGTAATAGACTGTGGCAGTGTTTGTAGCTTGGTTTTCTGCAAATTCAAGTTTCTCAGAAAAGTCTAAAAACAAGGATGTGCCTCTTACAGCGCAAATCTATAAGCACTACGTCTCCAGGACCTTATGGCTTGCTCCTGTGATAAAAGAGCAGCAACAATTTCACATTCAAACAACAGGGTTCATCAGGTTGTACTTGACATGAACATGTTGCTCTAAGTTTCTGACATCATCTGAAGCAGTAGTTCTCAAGCTCCCTAATGCTGCGACCCTTTAATACAGTTCCCCACGTTGTGGTGACTCCCAACCATAAAATTATTTTTGTTGCTATATCATAACTGTATTTTTGCTACTGTTATGAATCATAATGTAAATATCTGTGTTTTACAATGGTTTCGGCAATCTCTGTGAAAGGGTCGTTTGACCCTCAGACAGGTTGCAATCTACAGTTTGAGAACAACTGATTGAAACACTGTGCCCAAAGCAGCAGGGCTGCTTAGCTGACCCATCAGCTGAAAGCATCTACATCAAGAGGAAGAGCAAACTGACTCTGTAAACTTATGGTTGTAGGTGTTAATGTTAGCTTCAAAGTCAAGTGAGTTTTTGAGGTGATGTGTAAAATTGGAAATGAAGAACAAAAGAGAATGAAGTCCTATATAAGCAATTAAAGAGAGAGATGGTCACTGCTTACTTACTATTCACCCTCACTGTTTCTGGAAGACATGTGCCTGTCTGACATTATTGTTCTCACTAATATCCATGACTTGTCATGAGAAAAAAAGAGAGGAGTTGATAGGAAATGTTTAAAAAAATGCATTAAAGAATTGATATTGTTTTCTGTAGAAGCACTTCTTGATCTTTTTATTTTCATCAACTATAACAGAGAAAACTCTTAAATTCTGTGCCATTTCCTGTAATTCTCTGTTAAGTGACTGTTTTTTAGCTTGTTCCCAACCAAGTCATCTGAGTGATCCTGAAAAAAAATTGCATTATGATAGGTGGAATCAAGGCTATGGCACAGGAGTAATAGCAGGAGTAATGATGTTGGGAGTCATTTCAGCATTTTATAGTATCTAAGGTTAAAGGTCAGGAATCTTTCTTTAGATATGCAAATATTATAACATAAGTATAAAGATAGATAAGAGGTCATTGAGTGTGTTGATAACTAGGCTCAAAGTCTTTGCCAATAGACTTAATTTATGGTTATGGTGTCATCCTTGAATAAGATTCTTCTTTAGGAAGCAAAGACGTACATGCTTTGGAGAAAACTTCTTGAATGATACACTATGTGTCCATAAGAAATATGACATCTCAAAACATTAACACAGAACTTACAATAACGTAGTATTTGTGTAACTTACATAATAGACAAAAAACATGATGTGTTATCTTTATTGCTAAGTATAAATTTTCAGTATGAAATATTTCAAACAGAGAGATGGATCCCCACATTCCCACAATTCTGATGCAATAATCATCAACCAGTTGCCAGCTCTCTACACTGGAAACAAAACTCAGGTGTCATATGATCTCATTTGGTAATATTTCATGTGTGTGACTGAAAATTTTGTTCATATAACTACAATATTTACACATTAAACACATAGGGTGCTAGAGAGATTGGTTAAAAGCATATACCTGAATTTCCTTCCTAGTGACCACATTGGGTAGCTCACAACTGTCTGAAACTTTAGTTCCAGAAATCAAGCACCTTCATCTGGCCTCTGTGGAGATCTACACTCAAATGCACACACATATACCCACAAACAAATACAATAATTAAAAGTAAAATAAATCTCTAAAACATTTAGATTATAATATTTTGACATTAAAATGATACCTAAACAATAATTGTTTATATTATCAGATATGATGTAGTTTAGTTTTTACCTTTTCAATATGTAATAATTTAAAAATATCTATTTTTCTTGTTGTTTCCTTGAATCTGAATCCAATAGAATTCACATTGATTTATTTCTTATATTTCTGTTAACTAGTAAGCCCTTTACCCCTATTTTTTTCCTCTTCTCAACTCAAATGCTAGAGAAAGTAAGTTGCTTGCATTTTGGTCTGGACTTTGCCATTGAATCGTCTGTAGTCATTTGGCATACTCCAAGTCTGGATTAATAAGTAATCCACCTCTTTTAAATTGGCAGTTGAATCTGAACGTCTGTGCCAAATCAGGACTCTTCACTCCCCCACCCACACCAGAGAACTCACAGCTGAGGTTGTTAGAGCATCCAGAGTCCCATGGTGTTCAAATGACCCTTTCTGTGTACACAGTCATTGAGTCATCTCTACTTCCAGGAATTCATTGAGAATTGAATGATCACTCTTTGCTCCTATTGTTTCTTGTTCGCCTTATAATGTGAACTTCCTATACCAAAGAAACAATTTTCTACCAATGAATTTAATAGTAAAGGTGGGATAATATTGCTTTAATTACTAATTACTTTAATTACTAATTTCCAACTGTTGCAAATTAAGAGGCTTTCAGTTTTAAAACTACTGTAAAGGTTCACATTTAAATTAAAGTAAGATTTTTTTTTAAATTCGTATAGAGTGCTGAGTTGTTGCATTATATACCATCTCTTAAAGTGTACAGTTTCTTCATTAACTGTATAGAGAATATGCAGCTTTGCCAGTAGTCTATGAAATTACACATAAATGACCTTTGCTCTTTTTTCAGTAGGGCTATTTGTATGATCTGAGTGATTTATTTTATTCTTATATAATAATTTTCTTCATTTTTGAGATTAATGTATTATATACAAACAATGTGAGAGATATATTATTAATATACATACATATACATACTAAGTATGTATACCAAATTCTATGAGCACAACCTATTCAGTCCATATACCTACATGTATGTAATCTCATGACTGACTATTGGATAGCCAATTGGGAGGCTCTCTCCTGAGGAAGACCACTTCTCCTGTTCTCTGCATCCCCTTAGTTCTTTGTCTAGGTTTGAGGTTCATGTTAACATGTCTATTGGTGCTCCAATTGTTCAGGTCTTGTTTAGGCGTCCATGCTGATGTGACTTCATGGGGATAACCTCTTTGGTTTTCCTGGGAGACACAAGTTCACAGCAAACTTCCTGTTCTTCTGCTCTTGAAATCTCTGTGTTTGTGATGATTCCGAGCCTTAGTGGAGGAACCATGATGTAGTTGTGTCATTTGACACTGGGCACAACGCTATCTCTTATTCTCCACATTTTTGATCATGTGGTTTTCTGTAATGGTCTCCAGCTGTTACAAGAAGTTTCCTTGATGATAGGTACCAGCAGTTTTATGAGCATGTTAAACCTTTATTGTTAATTTCAGTATTTACTGTGGTTAATAGATGTTCTTATTGCTCTTACTTAGGTGCTTTTTTCAGTCCTTTATGACACTTTCATAAAAATGTTCCTGTAGTTTCCTTTGACTTTTATTTTCATGGCATTGAAAATGCAATCTGAGGATTGAATTCTATAAATCAGTAATGAAATATTCGCTATAATTTTTAAAAATTAAGATAATTTATAATATAATAGAATTATTTTTAGATCATTTTAGGTTTGTGTGTACTTGGTGCCCATCCACTCATGTGTGATTTACATTTTCAAAGTTCTCCAAATCAATAAAAAGTAAGCAAAGCCGGGCGGTGGTGGCACACGCCTTTAATCCCAGCACTCGGGAGGCAGAGGCAGGCGGATCTTTGTGAGTTCAAGACCAGTGTGGTCTAAAAGAGCTAGTTCCAGTGCAGGCTCCAAAGCCACAGAGAAACACTGTCTCGAAAAACCAAAAAAAAAAAAAAAAAAGGTAAGCAAAGATGAATACAGACAGGCCAGATATTTCAAAAAGTAGTGTTTTTGTACACTGTGTATTTTGTTTTAATTCATAGTTAACCATTCCAAGGTGATAGGCCTATAACAAAATTGAAAGTTTCCTTACAGGGGGTTAAATATGAGAGAAATATATTTCTTTTTTACCTATAAAATAATATATGGTGATTTAAAAACAACAACAACAACAACAACAAAAAAAACTTGTTCATTTTAAAGCTGAAACATGAAGAAAGGCTGTGGCCAAGAGGAAGATTCCAAGTACACAGGCAGTGCCGGTTCTGTGGGACCATCCCTGCCCCTTCACTGGCTCCCAGGTACCCACACCATGTTGCTGACCTGTTGCATGGCCAGTACTCTTGAAATAGCGTCAAGCCTGCTGTAACCTCGCGTCCTCTGTCTTAACAGTTCTCCTCCTACTTCCACCATCTTTCCGGCAGAATGACTATAACCTGGAAGAAAACCAACCAAACTTTCTCCCTTTCTATTTTACTTAAAATCCCCTTCCCAAATTTCTCCTGTGCAACTTTCTTCTGGGTTCCTTCTCACCGAATGCCGCATCCGAGTCCCTTATCTTTGTGACACAGCTAATGCCATCCTATTGTTAGCATTCGTCTACAAGGGAGAATTGACCTCTAAATATCCTCATCCCGGAAACTAGTGCACCTGATACCAACACATGGCAGAGGGGAATGAAGACTGAAGATGGAAATAATATACCGAATCAGCTTACCTTAAAGCAAAAATATGTTTCTGGATTATCCAACTGAGCTAGATGACATCAAAAGTGTCCCTAAATGAAAATAGGTATGTAGGGAATGGACAGATAGCTCTGTGGGTAGAGCTATCTGCTGTCGAGTCTGCTGACCTGAGTTCAAACCCTGGGACTCAGACAGTAAAAGAACAGTGATCCCTTAAGTTGTCTCCTGACTCCCCACTTGCTGCACACACACACACACACACACACACACACACACACACACACACACACAGAGCAACAAACAGAAAAGGCAGATTCTTCCTCAGGAACCCCAGAAGAGACACAAATCTAACAATTTGGTTTTATCTTAGCTGGGCTTCTATAAGAAAATATATTCATGCCTGATATGTCCCTGACATTGCAGACTGTAATGATTTGTTATTGTATCTACCGGAAATCCAACGCACCCTCCTCATTTTTCCTCACGAGATGTTTTGTGGCACCGCTGGATCCGTGTAGTTGGAGGCAATTAAGGGAGACGGTTAGCTTGCATCTGGCTTCAAGCGTCTGCTCTGTTGGTTTGGCTTCATGACCTTGGGAAGTTAAAGAAACTTCTCAGGCCCCACTTCCCCCCCGGACCTTCCATTACACACAGTGATCTCCTTTTGAATATTTATCACAATTATGATTGCATAACCAATTGAGGGCTTAATTAAACCTATGTCTTTCATTTAAGTAATTGCCTCCCGGGAAGAAAGAGCTCTGCCAACCTTGCCAACTACTTGTCTCTCTAGTATTAAGCTACATTAAAAAACATTTGTCAGGTGAATGGATTCGAGTAAATTCGCCATTTTAGTTGTGAGATACACAATAAAATATCAGGGCATTCAGAGAGTAGTCAAGCGTTACTTCCCCAGTGTCAAGGACCTGGATCCTCAAGAGGTTTCTGAACCTCCTGTTCTCAACCCCCATTCTCTGTTCTCTTGTTTACTGTGTTGTTTCCTTGGTTTTCCTGATAAGGAGGCATTTTCCGACTTGCTGTATCCAGGACTACAGGTATGAGCTGCTAGGACATCTGGACTGTGGTAGAGTCCCCAGAGGTCCATGGTTGGTTACTCATGGTAAAGAAAATAAAAATTTTATGCACAAAGCATTTTGGATTTGATGCTGGCTGGAAAAAGACAATCTTTTAATTTACAGTAAGAATTTTGTTAGGAGGCTTGATTGCTTTTTTCAATATGGATCCCTTTGTTGGGACCGAAAAATATTTTCTTTAGGTACAAAATTTAGATAACAAGGACTCCATAATAATTTATAACTACAGAATAAATGTCAAAGGCAATTTTACAATCAAATAGCACTCAAACTAATGAGTCTTGATTTTATGATGCATCTAGAATTGATAGGCTGTGTACAGAGTTCTAGTAGAAACAATTTATTATATCATATAAATAATTATACCTATCAAGACCAATCCCAAACTGAAGATGACTGCACACATATCATCTCAGCATTTAGGAGGGTGAGGAAGGAAAACCGCAGGTTTCAAGCCAGCCTGGGCTACATAGTTCCACAACAGCCCATGCTACAAACCCCAGGACCCTCAAAGAGGTCAAGTTTCACCCTGAAGACCTTGCTTGCATATCTAAAAGACCATTTCTTCTCAATCAGCAAATGCTTGTTTTACAAGTCCTCTTCAAGATGCTCTGTCCCAAACAGTTCCCACGGAGCTCTTAACGCACACTATGAGATCATAAGGATTTGAAAATGAGTCTATAAAGTGTACGTTCGGCTTTTGAAATTCTGTCCTTAAAATAGACTTCATCTTCAAGAAACTGCAAATTTCTGCCAGGGATCTCCAAGTTCCATAGAAGCATTTTGTTTGCATTCTGCTGGACCCTAACCTCTTATAAAAGTCTGTACAGCAATCAACTAGGTAAGGATGTGTCAGCATCCTTGCTAAGAAAATTGCATGCACCGTTGCTCAAGGAGCTTTATTATCTTATCTCTGAAGTGCAAAGCCCTGACTTATGAAATAATTATCTTCCTCATCCTCAGATTTATTAAAGATCAACAAAGAATTCAAAACAATAATATAAGGAACATCTATATGCATAAGGCCCTAAACATCAGATGCAATTTTCAAATAATATTTTGTGTATTTGGGGTTGATTTAGTTTCAGTGTTTTCTACTCAAATGTCAGTCACACTTTGAGCAACCACTGAGTTTGGGCTGCCTTTTAATTAAATGCCTCATTAATCACACAGGCCTGTTCTGGTTACATAGATAAATCGAATTCTTAGCATCAGTTCACGGAATACCCCACTAATTCATGGGCATTTTAAATAAATTTAAGATCTAAACTGTAGGATCATGAACATATAAGTAGGCCAAGCATAGTAAAATTGTGCAGTATTGATATTAGAGCCACTTGATAGATACGGTTACCTAACCTTTTTTTTTAATTTAAAATCATTTTACCTTAAATTAGAAAGAAACACTTAACAACAATGTAAAACAAAAATATTTTCTTTTCTTCTTCAAAGTTATTTTTCTCTTAAATTTACTCATATTTATTTGCCTTGCAAAACTTGGAGGCTGTCAATTCATCAGGTCTTTTTAAACAAATCTTAATTATGAAAATTTTCACTGCTTTCCAACTTGTAGAATTATTTACTTAATTATTATTTACTTGAACATATAATTATTTATTTTATACTATAATGGTTTCTGATAAATGTGAAGAACTATTCTTGTATATACTCTGAAGAACCCAATTTTAATTTTTTCTAATGAAAAACACTATTTTATTTATTTGTATGAATGTGTGAGTGAGTGAGTATGTGTTTTAGTGTATGGGTGTCCACAGAACAAAAGATGGCCTGGGACCCTTGGAGCTGGAGTTACAGGTTGCTGTAAGTCACCTGAAATGTGTGCTGGCAATCAAATTCTGGCCCTCTAAAGACAGCAAGCGTTCTTAGCAAACTCTTTGGCCTCAAGTTCTATTTATTCCAGTCTTTTCCCCCAAGTGTATTTAGGTCCATTGGGCTCCTTTAGACTATCAGTATTTCTGGGCAATCCACAATATTTAAACTTAAATACATTATGTTTTCATTTAAACACATTATGTTTTAATTTTTGTATCCATGTATGACTGTGTAGAATTAACATTTCTATGATATTAATTTATCATTTTGGAGAACACTGAATTGTTTTCCACCTGTTCTGATATCGTGTATGTTTTACATTCCAATGTCTGTCTCATGTATGTTAAATTTCTTTCCCTTTCTTGACTTTTGGTGACATTATTTCTGATTGTTAGTGCACCTAACATTTAAATTCTCATCTCACGTTTGTTCTCTTATTTGTTTTAGTCCTAGATGTCCAACTATACACATGATGATACTTTCCAGTGGTCATTTCACCCAAAGCATGTCTTGTTAGATGGAGACAGTCCTGCCAGAGACACCTTACGGAGAACTTGTCAGTACAATATTCCAAAAGTGATTGAAGTCTGTTCTCTGAGACCTATGAAAACCGAAAGTCAATATATGAAGCTGTGGTTTGCCTGCTCTTTGTTGAGTTTTTTGGGTATGCTTGTGACTGTCTTTTCCATGAAGGTAGTGACAGTTTCTGAACAATGTTTCTGCTTCACTGCCTGCTTTAATATCTTGAGTCCTTTGTTAATTATATTTCGTTCATGTTTCATCCTTCTGTTACCATTTTACTTTACTTAAGCTTCTTCTTGGGGGTCATACAATCATCATTATCCCATAGAAACCTTCCGTTTTCTTTTCTCATCTCAAAGAATGGGAAAATACTGTTAGCTGTAATCCAGTGCAAAGTAAGAGGGGTTTCAATATGAAAGTAGAAATTGCCACAGTCCCCTTTATTACTGTATGGGGCATTCTGTTCCTGTAACTTGATTTTCTCTCCCTGGGACGTAGATGTCTTTTTGCTATCAAGCAAACCCTCTGCCGATCGTCTATTACTTATTTTCAATTATTCTCCCTAATGCTGTTTTTGGTATCAGAAATGATGAGAAACTGAGTGCTTTTCCCCTTGGAGAGCATAAGTTGTTCCTATCTTGCAAGCTGAGACCTATATGCTCCAAATCAATAATCAAAGTTTCTTCCAACATTCCCCAAGATTTGAAGAAAAATTAGAAAGCTGTAAATAAACGTGGTACCAGATGTACTCCAGCAAATGATAGCTCTTGGAATAGCATCTGAAATGACAATGTGTAGTCGCTTGGAATTCAAAAATGAAAATGTCCGTGTGCCTTGCTTCATTACTGAAGGGAATCAGCCTTACACTCCAGCAATTGCCTGTTCCCACCAGCTGACAATGAAATGAATACTCTGTAGGAGCTGAGATGATTGTGGCATTAAACTTAGCAGTCGCTCCATGATCCTGCAAGACTGCTACTGAATCTCAACCAAATCAGTTCTCAGAAGAGTCTGTGTAGAACTTGTTCTTCATTTAAAATCTGGAGGGGGGAAAAATGAACGAAAGTAAATGAGTTAAGGTAGACATTATCAGCAGAGACACAGCTCAGGGATCCGTTTCAGATCAGGCTGAGAAAACAACAGAATCAGCCAGACAGCTTGAGGAGTTCCAACATCATCTGTGAAATCTGAGACTGTTTTATTATCATCATCAGTCACAGTCTCGATGATAATAATTGTGATCTAGTGTTCAATGAGCACACAATACCACACTAGCTATAGCTCTGGCCGTAGAACAAAAAGAACAATGCAGGTTCCCTGGCTGGTAAGGTTGGTGCCTAAGTCACCCAGACTATGACCACAACAGGGTCATGAAGGACATTAAGAGGTGGTGTCTAACACGGGAAAAGCAGCTGAACACATCATGCTGTTAGGGAGAGGTTGTAATTCTTAGTACCCTTATCTAATCTTTTCCTTGATAGCGATTAGCAAAACTTCAATCTCAGAGTCTAAAAATAGAGTCAGATAAAGGGAATATTAATATACATGCATAGTGCTTTCTTTATGTGGTATCTCACTTAATAGTCAGACCATGCAATCGGTGAGATACTGTGATTTCTGTTCTATCTGGGAGGTTCTTTCAGTTTGAAGATGTTGTAAGTAGGGGGAGAGGTGTGGGTGATATTCCCGGCACCCAGCTCCCCCAACCCCCAGCTCCTGGCCCGCTCAGCTGCTGATTGCTTGCTTATGCCTGAAATAACCACATGAGAACTGTATTAATTTAAATACTGCCTTGCCCATTATCTCTAGCCTTTTCTTGGCTAGCTCTCACATCTAAACTAACCCATTATAAAAGTCTGTGTGTCACCACGAGGTGGTGATCTTACTGGACTGTTGTAAGATACATCCTCTTCTCTTTTCCCCGCCTATCTAAGTCCTGCCCTATCAAATGGCCCAGGCAGCTTTTTTATTTAACCAATCAAAGCACAGAAATACAGATGAACCCTCCTTCATGAAGAAGTTAAGGAAAAGATCCCAATGCCAGGTGACCAGTTGTTAGATCACACAGCTGTAGCCCAGAGGCAGAGGTTGTGGACGGCCTTGAGACACAGCTGGACAAGGTGATGAAATGAAAAAAGTTCAAGGATGTGTTCTTTTCACAGATGACCTCATGCGTATGGCTGAGGCATCACTCTTTCAACTCAATAAAATTAGATAGCAAGAATATTGGCCATTGCACATAAACTAACAATGGGAAATACCGGTTCATAGTTTTTACTCCTATATATGTATGAATAGGACCAGAAATATGTCAGGGATCTTATACTAGAATACACAGAAAAATTTGGCTTGACAACTTTGGCTGTAGCTTTTGCATCTAAGGGCTGTAGCCTTTGCATCTAGGATTTCAAACTGTCTGGGAAGTATGAAAAAAACATATTGTCTTCATTTTACATGCTGTGTCTATCAAATTTAGCCTCTGTGCACACTGATTATATATAAACTGTGCTAAACTCCACTTAATTTTAAGAGAATTATATCTTAAATGCCATTGTCTTGTCTGTATCTTATTACTTTTGTCCAGCATATATTGGCAAAGAGAAAGTCTTCGTAGTGAGGTAAGTTTTCTGAAAGCAGAATAACACCGTGACATACAAGCTCAGACTGTTTTAAATTAATATGACAGTAAATGTACAAGTAGACCCTACATATTTTAAATGTGCTAACTGCAATGATGTTTTTTTGCTTGTTTTGGCAACTAGTGAAAAATTTAAACATCCCATTATGTTTTGTATTTCTCTATTTTTTTAACAGATATATTAATTCTTGGACATTTTAGTTCTTGTGTATTTTGAAGTCTTATTTAATATATCTAAGTCTGAAATAAGGTAAGTGAATTCTTTTAAAAAGTCTTGTTCATCTTCAATTCTATACTTTTTAAGTTAATTTTTTTTACTTTGAATGATACTTAAACAGATTTACTTGTATTTAGTTAGTGTGGTGGTTTGAAAGAAAATGGTCCCCAAAGGGAATGGCACTATTAGGAGGTGTGGCCTTGCTGGAGGAAGTGTGTCATTGTCGGGGTGGGCTTTGAGATCTCTTTTGCTCAAGCTTCCCTCAGTGTGACTTTCAGTAGACTTCTGGTTGCTTCTGAGTCAAGGTATAGGAGTCTCAGCTCCAGCACCACATCTGCCTGCATGCTGCCATGCTCCCTTCCATGATGATAATGGACTGAACCTCTGTAACTGTAAGAGAACCCCCAGTTAAATGTTTCCTTTGTAAGAGTTGTTGTCATGGTGTTTCCTTATAACAATGAAAACTCGAAGACAGTAACATATATCTTATCCTTTAAATTTTATGTTTTTTACATGATATTAATACATCTATTTCAGGTTTTGTTTGGTTAGGCAATCTGGTGACTGTCTTGAAATACGGTTTCATTACACAGCCTAGGCTGCCTGTGAATTGAACCTGGGTTACTCTCAAACTTGCAACAATCCTCCAGTCTCAGCCTCCTAGTTCTGAGATCACCGGTATGTTACCATACTCAAGTAGGCATAGCCTTTCCTACTTTTTGTTTTCATGGGTACTGCAATTTACATCTGGAATGTTCCCCAAATATCATGTGTAAAGGGTGAATCCCAGCTTGGTGATACTTGGAGGTAATGAAAACTTGAAGTGGCACCCTATGAGAAATGCTCAGGCCATTATGGGTGCTCTCAGTGGGCAAATTGGGATGGCTTCTCCCTCCCCTCCCCTTCCCTCCCCTCCCTCTCTTTTGCTCCCCGACTCTACCATGATCTTTTCCTCTACCATGTTCTTCTGCGATGCTATTTTGCAAGCTCAAAACAATGGATAGACAACAAACTAAAACATCTTCACTTGTGAATCCAAACGAACTTTTTGCTCTTTGACATTGTCTCTATAGGCATTTGCTACAATAACATAAAGCTGACTAAAATGTTGGATCTTTCTATTTTAGATAAGTCTTGATCCTATAATCAGGCTTTTCTCTATGGATTCTTGACATTTTAGTGGTCAGTGGTATTTAGAAAGCAATGTATGAAGGTGTTTTTAGGACACAGAATGCTTAGGATTTTTAGTACAATGATGTCGCTGTGTCTGTATACTGTATCTGTTATACTGATGGATACATCTCATGCATTTATCCAACAATTATGTTGTACACAACCAAGGGTGAACTCTAACACAAACTTTGGTGATTATGAGACATCAGTCTATCACATGCACTGCTGATATGTGAGGCCCAGGACACACGTAAACTGTCTGTAAATATGGTCATTGACTACAGTTTTTCTATACCGTGAAAGTAATACACATTTTCGCTGGTTCATTTTCAGCTAGATGGGAGTGGAAATCACCAAGGAGAGACACCTCTGAGAGCATCGTCGAGAGTATTTCCAGAGAATTTTAACTGAGAAGGAGAGACCCACTCTGAATTGGGGTGACACCATCTATGGGCAGGAGTTCTGGCCTAGAGAAAGTGGGGGAAGGACACTGGGGTGGGCAGAGAGAGAGAGAGATGAGCACAAGCATTCATCGCTCTTTTATCCTGGCAGATACATACAGCTACGACGTGACCAGCCAGCCACCTCACCCTCTTGACACTGTATCTTCCTGCCCGGGGTGGACTGTACCCTCAAACTGTGAGCTGAAGAAACATAGACGTCCTTACAGAGTTTCTGTCAGATCTCTTGTCACAGTGATAAAAAAAAACAGTAAATAACAAAACATTCAAAGCAAAACAGACTTAAAATGTTTTTTGATCTTCTGACCTGCATATGATAGAAGAGTTTTTCATGGTGTTGGAGAACGGCAGCGAGTCAAGCTTCCAGTTGGCTGCATGATCATGAGGAGGAAGTCACAGTGTTCTCTGTGTGTTAGGCTGCGGTGTTCATTAGGTTAAGTGTTTCAAAGTGATTTTTATTGAAAAAGTATTTTCATGCACTCTATTTTAATCATATTTTCTCTCGCTCAGTTCCCCCCAAATCTTTCCCACCTCTATACCCACCTAACACTATGTTCTTTCTCTTGAGATTCTTAGAACACGCACGCACACACACACACACACACACACACACACACACACACACACACACACCAACAAAAGCACAATTAACCAACAAACAGCTTCTCCGGATGTCGCTACCTTATAAGCTGGGGATATCTGCATATTTCAATCAACGAATTCAGAAACAACATCTTCTGTAAAAATAAAACCTGTTTTGTAAAACAACAGCACGTGCACATTAGGGGTGTTCATTACAACTGGAAAATGTTCACCCTTTCTAGACCCTTAGGAGGCACAGCAGAGGAATTGCAGACACTGGCATGTTTCCATTTTTGTCTTCCCTGGCTCCATCTCTACCAGGGCATTTTCTTATCTTTTCTCATATAAATTCAGTCAGTAAGTGCCATAAAATTATACTGTGTACTAACCATCTTATTAGTGAAAAATTACAATAGTACAGGACTATTGGTCTCCCGGAGCCTGTGCTATAGATGTCTTACCCATGGTAAGTCTCATTTGCTCTAGTTTTGTTTTGAGACATGGTTTCTCTGTGTAGCTGTAGCTGCCCTAGAACTCACTCTGTAGACTAGGCTAGCCTTGAATTTAGACATCTGCCTTCTTCACCTGAGGTGTGGGCTACGTTCCCCACCTGGTGATTCCTTTAATATCACTGTAAGGTAATCTTCAAAACTTCATGGTTTCTGTCATTGTGTAGCACTGCAATTCATCTGGATCTTTAATTAAATTATTTATTAATATGAAAGTCTATTGTATTTGCCTGAGTAAGATTTTTTTCTGAGTGCATAAAAAGGAACAACTCAGATCTTAATTAAGGGTTGATTTCTTTTCTTCTAAAATGGTAAAATGTAACTCTAAAATATTTAGAAAATATTTTAAAAATGTGTTCTTAGCAGTTGAAACAGAAATTGGGGGTATTTCTCTTTCTTGTATATATTTCTGTAAAGTTATTTGATTAAAAAAATTAATGCAGTATTCTCGAAGAATGGTAGAAAGTTCATAGCAATCCTTCTAAAAGATGAATACTCACTAGGACCCCATTTGGATGAAGATGTGCAGAGCACTGAGCAGCCTCTCACATTAAAGACATAATATTGTAATTTTATGCTCCATTTTTTATATTTGACATTTTTCCCACCAATTGCAAAACACATGCTGAATGTTTAGCTATTTTCTGTATTTAAAATCAGATAAGATATTATAAAAAATTAAGTTCGGTTTGATCATTTCATTGGCCGTTATATTACACAGGGGTTCAGTTCATACATAGGTTAGATTTTTGTTGTTGTTTTGAGATAACAAAGGAAACTTTCTTCACTGCTAGGAGGAATGAAACAATCTGTCTGTCTTAGTTAGGGTTGCTATTGCTGTGATGAAATGCCACGACAAAAACAACCTGGGGAGGAAAGGGTTTATTT